>CM040912.1:867500-882500 GCA_023029165.1 Gobiocypris rarus
GTGTGTGTGTGTGTGTGTGTGTGTGTCTGTGTGTGTCTGTGTGTGTCTGTGTGTGTGTGTGTGTGTGTGTGTGCAGGTGTTGGAGCGTAACTGGCTGACCATCAGAGATGAAGCGCTGTCGGTGTTGGACGGGAGCAGTGGGCACTTCCTGCCAGAAGACGAGAATCTGAGAGAGAAGGGAGACTGGGGCCAGTTTACACTCTGGCAGCAGGGTAACACACACACACACACACACACACACACACACACTGCCCCTAAACCTACCCATCACACACACACACACACACACACACTGCCCCTGCCCCTAAACCTACCCATCACACACACACACACACACACACACACACTGCCCCTAAACCTACCCATCACACACACACACACACACACACACACACTGCCCCTAAACCTACCCATCACACACACACACACACACACACACACTGCCCCTGCCCCTAAACCTACCCATCACACACACACACACACACACACACACACACACACACACACACACACTGCCCCTAAACCTACCACACACACACACACACACACACTGCCCCTAAACCTACCCATCACACACACACACACACATGCACACACACACACACACACACACACTGCCCCTAAACCTACCCATCACACACACACACACACACACACACTGCCCCTAAACCTACCCATCACACACACACACACACACACACACACACACACTGCCCCTGCCCCTAAACCTACCCATCACACACACACACACACACACACACACACACACACACACACACACTACCCATCACAGGAGACATGCTGCATTTTTACATTTTCCAAAAACATCACTTAGTGTGATTTATAAGATGTTTTCCTCATGGGGACCAAAAAATGTCCCCACAAGGATTTTGGATATTGCCATCTTTGTGGGGACATTTTGTCCCCATACCGTAGGGATTACCAGTCCACACACACACACACACACACACACACACACACACACACACTGATCTCGACTGTAGAACACAGAGACTGAAAGCACTCTTGTAATGTTCCTCTTTATTATTCCTTGTATGTTCTGAAGCTGTTTGTTCCCTGTACCCCTGTTCCTCAGGCCGGAAGGTTCCCTCTGCCTGTCGCAGTGTCCCTAAAACCTGCGCTCTGCTGGAGCGTTTCCCAGAAGCCACCAGCTGCAAAAGAGGCCAGGTGAGTCTTTACAGTCCTCACTTCTCTAAAGGACAGACGGTCGTCTGCTAGTATAAATACAGGAAGCGTTCTCTTCCTCTTTTAGATCAAGTTTTCAGTGATGCAGTCTGGGACTCACGTCTGGCCTCACACTGGCCCCACGAACTGCCGCCTGCGCATGCATCTGGGCCTCATCATCCCAGCCACGGGCTGCAGGATCCGCTGCACCAACCAGACCCGGTCAGTCCAGCACACCTTCACAGCTCATCCGCTTTCAGTGCAGTACTGCCGTTTCTAAAGCTTTCAGCTCGTGATGGGAGAAATGAAGCGTTTTGAAGCTTTGAATCAACTGAACCGATTCACTGTTCGGAGCGCTGTAAACGGCTCACTGGCGCCCTCTGCTGGTCAGAACAAAGGAACTGCAGCCAAACTCAGTCAAAACCGGCATAAAAACAGCTTTTACACACCAACTGCAATGTTTCAGCTGTCATCATGAAATGCAATTAACAAATCATCTGATACCACTAAATATGACGAGCCTATAATATGAGTTATTTTATTAATTTGAAGGGCTTGTTTTGTTTTATGGAGAGTTTGGTTAAGGGACTTTTAACTGCAACTCTTCCTTTTTTTTTACACAAATGTGTCATTAAATCTCTACAAATGTTTAAAACTGAGGTAAATGTCACATGTAGACACTGGTTCACAGAGATCATCGCCACCTAGCGTTGAAACATTCACATTTTGATGTGAAGTGAATAACACTGATGATCTCCTGTTAGTGGGTGGGATATATTAGGCAGCAAGTGAACATTTCATCCTCAGAGTTGATGTGTTAGAAGCAGGAAAAATGGGCAAGCGTAAGGATTTGAGCGAGTTTGACAAGGGCCAGATTGTGATGGCTAGACGACTGGGTCAGAGCATCTCCAAAACTGCAGCTCTTGTGGGGTGTTCCCGGTCTGCAGTGGTCAGGATCTATCAAAAGTGCTCCAAGGAAGGAACAGTGGAGAACCGGCCACAGGGTCATGGGCGGCCCAGGCTCATTGATGCACGTGTGGAGCGAAGGCTGGCCCGTGTGGTCCGATCAAACAGACGAGCTACTGGAGCTCAAACTGCTCAAGAAGTTAATGCTGGTTCTGATAGAAAGGGCTCAGAATACACAGAGCATCGCAGTTTGTTGCTCTATATTATGAAGGTGGTCATAATGTTATGCCTGATCAGTGTAATAATTTACTGAAATCACATGACTGGTAGTTTGATATGCTCTGAATCTGATTCCAAATGATTCACAAAGGTTTCAAAGCTTCATGAAGCTCTACTTATTGGTCTGATCAACCAAGCTCTCCATAAAACAGCCAAAACAAACTCTAAAATGTAATATATTTATTTTTAATATATTAATTTATTATAGAGGCTCGTCATATTTAGTGGTATCAGATGATTTGTTAATTGCATTTAATGATGACAGCTGAAACATTGCAGTTGGTGTGTAAAAGCTGTTTTTATGAGTTTGGCTGCATTTCCACTGTTCTGACCAGCAGGGGCGCCAGTGAGCCGTTTACAGCGCTCCGAACAGTGAATCGGTTCAGTTGATTCAAAGCTTCAAAACGCTTCAATTCTCCAATCACTAATGTTCATAGAGCATATTTCTCAAATTTTATAACGTTTGGAAACGGAAAAACCCTGTGACTTTGGCCAACGCGCTCCGAATCACAGGTTGAAGCAAATGATTCCCAAAGCTTCCGTTCACACTCTAAACGAATCAAATGTGAATAAAAGTACATGAAACTTGGATGGTTTAGGGATTAATGTGTGGCATGACTCCATGTATTCAGTGACTGTTGATCGTGTTTCAGGGAATGGGAAGAAGGAAAAGTTCTGATATTTGACGACTCGTTCGAGCATGAAGTCTGGCAGGAGGCGGAACGCTACAGACTCATCTTCATCGTGGACGTCTGGCACCCACAGCTCAGCCAATCACAGAGGCAGACTCTCTCGCCCATATAGACGAAGCGTCCAATCACAGAGCAGGCCAATCAGAGCGCTCTCAGTTTCCATAAACCACACATCTACGGCACTGTGAATGTATAAGTTCTATGAATCATAATATGAGTGTGATCACCTATTATTCAAGATCTTAATTTAGGTAAAGCTGCTGTGATGTGACATCATGTTTCAGGAGGATGTGTTTTTAAGACTAGATACAGTTACGGGACCAATTAACATCAGAATATGAGAGCATTTGCTGTTTCTTACAGAAAAACTCAGACTTAAGTCACTTTTTATAAAGTTATAGATATGATTGAACATTGCACTGTATGTTGTGGGTTGATGTTTGTGTATGTGTGTGCAGATGAACAGCTAAATGATCAGGTGTGTGTGTTAGGAGATAAAAACATCACTTCGTGCCTTTTCCAACCGTAGGAACTACTACAGTAAGGCCAAGAGCACGCTCAGCTCCTCAAGAGTACAAATAGGACATCTGTGTTTTCCATAATGCATTTTTTACGTTGTTTCCGGGTGAAATGTTTTCATCAGATCATGTTTTATTAACACTAAAGATTCGTTTACATGCCAAAATGTTTGTTGTTTGTGTTGTTCGGGAATTATTAAATTCTGAAACATCTGAAAATCATTAAAATAGCTTGATTGATTATTTCACGTCAGCGCCATTGGGCTGTAGCGCAACGCAGAGCGGATTCAGCCTCCGCGCAGGAGAGCTTTCCCTGTGAGGATGAGCACACAAAAGCATCATTTTAACCAGATTAGCATGCTAAGATAACTTAAACATAGCTTATGGTTAACCTGATAGCTGGCGAGCCACATAGGAGAGAATGGCAACTGGTTAGTATGCTAAGCTAATTAGCATGAGCCACATTAGAGCGAATGGCAACTGGTTAGCATGCTAAGCTAAGTAGCATGAGCCACATTAGAGCGAATGCCAAATGGTTAGTATGCTAAGCTAATTAACATAAGGAGCCATATTAGAGAGAATGGCAACTGGTTAGCATGCTAAGCTAATTAACATAAGGAGCCACATTAGATAAAATGGCAAATGGTTCGCATTTTAAGCTAATTAGCATTAGGAGCCACATTAGAGAATGGCAAATGGTTAACATTCTAAGCTAATTAGCATGAGCCTCATTAGAGCGAATGGCAACTGGTTAACATGTTAAGCTAATTAGCATTAGGAGCCACATTAGAGAATGGCAACTGGTTAGCATGTTAAGCTAATTAACATAAGGAGCCACATTAGAGAGAATGGCAACTGGTTAGTATGCTAAGCTAATTAACATAAGGAGGCACATTAGATAAAATGGCAAATCGTTCGCATGTTAAGATAATTAACATAAGGAGCCACATTAGAGAATGGCAACTGGTTAGCATGTTAAGCTAATTAACATAAGGAGCCACATTAGAGAATGGCAACTGGTTAGCATGTTAAGCCAACTAGCTTTAGGAGCCACATTAGAGAGAATGGCAACTGGTTAGCATGTTAAGCTAATTAACATAAGGCAAGGGTTATGCTGCGTTCACACCAAACTAGTGATCCAGTTGGACGCTTCAACATTTTGAATCCATTCGCGCGTCTACTGCGAATTGGTCGCGTGTATAAACCGCTCCAGGAGTGATCAATAATATTAATGATGAAGGAAAAGGTAAAAGAAGTTATACAAGAAATAAAGCAAATAATTCAGTCATACATAAAAAGTCAGCGCGAGAGGCTATAGCGGTGAAGCTAAATAGCCTAAATATATAAAGTTATGAAACTTGACTTTGCTCTCAGTCAAACCGATTGGGCAGGGAACACATGATGAGCAAAGATCGTCTGTTAGATCAGCACAAGAGGAATGACACCTGTGGCCTGTTGCACAGCTGGCTTCAGTTGATACCCAGGTGAGCTCAAGATTAGTTTGAGTAAACTCTGGTTTTTCGGCTCAAGAAGGTGGATTGGTTTTTAGCGGTGTTCATCACCATGGTAACTTACACTGGAGCCGGTTTTATTCTGGGTTAGAGATCGCAAACCCAAACTGGACTCAGCTGCAAGTAAAGACGCAATAAAGCCACACCCCCTGTATCTCTCATTTCAAATTTGCAGTTTATATAGTGAAAAAAGCGTTAAAGACACAATTGCTCATCCTTTGGTGCTAATTATTTATAATATTTATATTATAACGCGACGCGAGCAGGCGCCAAAGTTCAGATTTTTCAACTCGCTCAATTTGCATCAAATTCGTGTAATTCGCACGAACGAGGCAAAATCACGTCCACCGCGTCGCGCTAAACGCGTCTATCTCAACGCAGGACCTCCAGACGCGCGTCAACACGCCTTTCCATTGACTTAACACGGAAATCACTCGCTCCAGGCGCTCTATTCGCATTCGGTGTGAGAGGTACTTAATTTTGATTTCCGGTAGCGGAATATCAAAAATGTGTTCCAAGATGATCCAAAGATTCAGATTGTGGACGAAATTGGGCAAAATGTGTAGGAATAGTAGCGAAAATTAGCAGTCTGTCACATTGTTGGAAGACGATACTTGCGATATCGTTGGAATCGGCATAAACCAAGGAACATAACGATATAAAAAGAACGATGTTTTCAAAAGTTATAAGCATTTTGACAAAACACCTCATATCTCTTGAACACTAGGGTGCGCTGTGTTGAAACTTCTCAGGTCTGTTCAGGACATGCTGTCGATCATCCCTACCAAATTTTGTGAGGATATGTCAAATATTTGAAAAATTTCGCAATTTATGTCCCAATCCAAAATGGCCGACAGGTGTTTCGTCGAATATTAAACTACGATACGCCGAAGTCATCGGCGTGCCAGTTACGCTTTTTTCCGCACGTTGAATATGGAAGGCGGTCTTGAGGAAGCTAGATATTTACCTTTATAACGTGTTAAATATGGATATTTTTCTTACACAACCCCATGACTTCGCTTCAGAAGGGCTTTATTAACCGTGTGGAGTACGTTTATGACAGATAGAGGCAATTTTTTGAGCTTCAAACTCAATGAACCCCATCACTGCAAATATAAAGCTTGGAAGAGCCAGGGTATCTACTAATATAACTCTGATTGTGTTCATCTGAATGTCTTACACACCTAGAATGGCTTGAGGGGGAGTCAATCATGGGGTCATTTTCATTAAAGTGAACTACTCCTTAAGACATTGAATGTGATCACATGAAGAGAGGAATCAGGTGAACTACATTTTATTGTTCTAGATCAAAGGGATCAAAAGTTATAGCTTTTAGAATAGTGAATTTTTGAACTGGTGGTGGCGCTATAGAGTTGGTTCTAGAGACTTCAAAATTGGTCCAATCACTATTCATTACCATCTCTACACCTGTGCCAAATTTCATCATTTTCTCATGTTCCGTTGATAGGGCTGCCATAGACACCCCATACGAAAGAAGATCCCATACGGATTAATATTAATGAAGAAAACTAATAATTACAGTATAATAATAAAACTCTAATACAGACATTTACTTAATCAAAAAAGTACATCTGTTCAAAGGCACTGTGTGTTCCAGTGTATTCAGGTTTGTAGTTGTAGATCAAGGCTTTCTCCTCTTCCTCTACACTGGAAAAGCTGTGAAGACTTTTCCTTGCTGGAATAGAGGAGAAAAGATATTAAAGGTTGCATTAAAGGAATCACACAGACATCATAATATCACATTGTGGTTCCTATGTATCATTCTACCTTCATTCACGAAGAACTGAGCCGTGTGGAAGGTGGTCAGGACGGCTGACGGCGTGTGGGGAATGTAGGGACGCGTCCACTCAAACGCATTTTTTTCTGGGTGCCATTGAGTAGCGTAGATGGGGAAATCATATGCTGTGTGTGTAGGAAACATAGATGAGGAGGTTGCAAAAATAAAAATAAATCTGATTATCGTCACTCACCTTCCACTGTGGACACGAACTCGTGCTGTCCATCTGTGTTTGTACTCAAAACTCTGTAGAAGCTCTTCAGTCGCTCACTCTTGGTAAAGTTCTGAAATTAAAATTTCGGAATTTCTCATTTTACTTCATTCAACAAAAATATATACTCTCCACCTGCTACAGTAGCCACACCCCAAACTCTCAGTCTGCTACAGTAGCCACACCCCAAACTCTCCACCTGCTACAGTAGCCACGCCCCAAACTCTCCACCTGCTACAGTAGCCACGCCCCAAACTCTCCACCTGCTACAGTAGCCACGCCCCACACTCTCCACCTGCTACAGTAGCCACACCCAAACTCTCCACCTGCTACAGTAGCCACACCCTAAACTCTCCACCTGCTACAGTAGCCACACCCCAAACTCTCCACCTGCTACAGTAGCCACACCCCAAACTCTCCACCTGCTACAGTAGCCACGCCCAAACTCTCCACCACTCTCCACCTGCTACAGTAGCCACACCCCAAACTCTCCACCTGCTACAGTAGCCACAACTCTCCACCACTCTCCACCTGCTACAGTAGCCACACCCCAAACTCTCCACCTGCTACAGTAGCCACGCCCAAACTCTCATCCTGCTACAGTAGCCACGCCCAAACTCTCCACCTGCTACAGTAGCCACACCCCAAACTCTCCACCTGCTACAGTAGCCACACCCCAAACTCTCCACCTGCTACAGTAGCCACACCCCAAACTCTCCACCTGCTACAGTAGCCACGCCCAAACTCTCATCCTGCTACAGTAGCCACGCCCCAAACTCTCCACCTGCTACAGTAGCCACGCCCCAAACTCTCCACCTGCTACAGTAGCCACACCCCAAACTCTCCACCTGCTACAGTAGCCACGCCCAAACTCTCATCCTGCTACAGTAGCCACACCCCAAACTCTCCACCTGCTACAGTAGCCAAACTCTCATCCTGCTACAGTAGCCACGCCCCAAACTCTCCACCTGCTACAGTAGCCACGCCCAAACTCTCCACCTGCTACAGTAGCCACGCCCAAACTCTCCACCTGCTACAGTAGCCACGCCCAAACTCTCCACCTGCTACAGTAGCCACGCCCAAACTCTCCACCTGCTACAGTAGCCACACCCAAACTCTCCACCTGCTACAGTAGCCACGCCCCAAACTCTCCACCTGCTACAGTAGCCACGCCCAAACTCTCCACCTGCTACAGTAGCCACGCCCCAAACTCTCCACCTGCTACAGTAGCCACACCCCAAACTCTCCACCTGCTACAGTAGCCACACCCCAAACTCTCCACCTGCTACAGTAGCCACGCCCCAAACTCTCCACCTGCTACAGTAGCCACGCCCAAACTCTCCACCTGCTACAGTAGCCACGCCCCAAACTCTCCACCTGCTACAGTAGCCACGCCCCAAACTCTCCACCACTCTCCACCTGCTACAGTAGCCACACCCCAAACTCTCCACCTGCTACAGTAGCCACAACCCAAACTCTCACTCTCCACCTGCTACAGTAGCCACACCCCAAACTCTCCACCTGCTACAGTAGCCACGCCCAAACTCTCATCCTGCTACAGTAGCCACGCCCAAACTCTCCACCTGCTACAGTAGCCACACCCCAAACTCTCCACCTGCTACAGTAGCCACACCCCAAACTCTCCACCTGCTACAGTAGCCACACCCCAAACTCTCCACCTGCTACAGTAGCCACAAACTCTCCACCTGCTACAGTAGCCAAACTCTCATCCTGCTACAGTAGCCACGCCCCAAACTCTCCACCTGCTACAGTAGCCACGCCCAAACTCTCCACCTGCTACAGTAGCCACACCCCAAACTCTCCACCTGCTACAGTAGCCACGCCCAAACTCTCATCCTGCTACAGTAGCCACACCCCAAACTCTCCACCTGCTACAGTAGCCACGCCCCAAACTCTCATCCTGCTACAGTAGCCACGCCCCAAACTCTCCACCTGCTACAGTAGCCACGCCCAAACTCTCCACCTGCTACAGTAGCCACGCCCCAAACTCTCCACCTGCTACAGTAGCCACGCCCCAAACTCTCCACCTGCTACAGTAGCCACGCCCAAACTCTCCACCTGCTACAGTAGCCACACCCAAACTCTCCACCTGCTACAGTAGCCACGCCCCAAACTCTCCACCTGCTACAGTAGCCACGCCCAAACTCTCCACCTGCTACAGTAGCCACGCCCAAACTCTCCACCTGCTACAGTAGCCACGCCCAAACTCTCCACCTGCTACAGTAGCCACGCCCCAAACTCTCCACCTGCTACAGTAGCCACGCCCCAAACTCTCCACCTGCTACAGTAGCCACACCCAAACTCTCCACCTGCTACAGTAGCCACGCCCAAACTCTCCACCTGCTACAGTAGCCACGCCCCAAACTCTCCGCCTGCTACAGTAGCCACGCCCCAAACTCTCAGCCTGCTACAGTAGCCACACCCCAAACTCTCAGCCTGCTACAGTAGCCACACCCCAAACTCTCCACCTGCTACAGTAGCCACACCCCAAACTCTCAGCCTGCTACAGTAGCCACACCCCAAACTCTCCGCCTGCTACAGTAGCCATAAACTCTCAGCCTGCTACAGTAGCCACGCCCAAACTCTCCACCTGCTACAGTAGCCACGCCCCAAACTCTCCGCCTGCTACAGTAGCCACGCCCAAACTCTCCGCCTGCTACAGTAGCCACACCCCAAACTCTCCACCTGCTACAGTAGCCACACCCAAACTCTCCACCTGCTACAGTAGCCACGCCCAAACTCTCCACCTGCTACAGTAGCCACGCCCCAAACTCTCCACCTGCTACAGTAGCCACGCCCAAACTCTCCGCCTGCTACAGTAGCCACACCCCAAACTCTCCGCCTGCTACAGTAGCCACGCCCCAAACTCTCCACCTGCTACAGTAGCCACGCCCCAAACTCTCCGCCTGCTACAGTAGCCACGCCAAACTCTCCGCCTGCTACAGTAGCCACACCCAAACTCTCCACCTGCTACAGTAGCCACACCCCAAACTCTCCACCTGCTACAGTACGCCCCAAACTCTCCACCTGCTACAGTAGCCACGCCCAAACTCTCCACCTGCTACAGTAGCCACGCCCCAAACTCTCCGCCTGCTACAGTAGCCACACCCCAAACTCTCCACCTGCTACAGTAGCCACGCCCCAATCTTTGAGGGAGATAACCCTATGAATGTCATACTAATAGTAGTCGATGTACAGTAAACGGGGTCAAGAGAATGTGTTCTAACACAAAAAAATCATACATAATTCACCTTTAACAGTTAATCATCAATATATTTTTAAAACCTCTTTAGTGTCCTCTTAATAAACTGTATTAGAGGCAGAGATGGAGGCCCAGCTGTGCAGGTGAAGCAGTGAGGCTCTCCTGTACCTCTGTAGTGAGACTCCACTGATGAGAGTTTTCTGTGAGCCGTTCCGTTGCCAGAGATTTCAGGAGCTCCTCGGGAAAGTCTCTGAACAGTCTACTGTCTCTGACATCTAAACCACACGGGAGAAAACTGATAATGCACATCAACCATATCTAAATACAGTGTGTGTTTATCCACAGTTACTGTACCGTGGGTGAAGTCCAGCGGCAGGGCGACTCCACTAGTGTTGGTGTGGGACAACAGCAGCTCGCCGCCTGTTAGCAGTGTGAGCAGCTCAAATCCTAAACACGTTCCCCATATAGGGAAATAATCGCCATTTGAATTGGCCTGTTAACACACACACACACACAGATACTGGGATGGGAAATTCAATTACCACAGCATACACCGATCAGCTTCAACAAACTGCGATGCTCTGTGTATTCTGACCCCTTTCTATCAGAATCATCATTAACGTCGAGAGCAATTTGAGCTCCAGTAGCTCGTCTGTTTGATCGGACCACACGGGCCAGCCTTCGCTCCACACGTGCATCAATGAGCCTGGGCCGCCCATGACCCTGTGGCCGGTTCTCCACTGTTCCTTCCTTGGAGCACTTTTGATAGATCCTGACCACTGCAGACCGGGAACACCCCACAAGAGCTGCAGTTTTGGAGATGCTCTGACCCAGTCGTCTAGCCATCACAATCTGGCCCTTGTCAAACTCGCTCAAATCCTTACGCTTGCCCATTTTTCCTGCTTCTAACACATCAACTCTGAGGACAAAATGTTCACGTGCTGCCTAATATATCCCACCCACTAACAGGAGCCTGATCGGTGTATTGTATCGCATAAATTTGAATTTATTATTGATGTACACAAACCTCAAGAGCGAGTCTGTAGAAAACGGAGGCTGCTTTGGAATATCCGGAGGATTCGATACTGGCTCCACCGCCAGGGAAAAGCACTCTAGAGAGAGTGTGTGTGTGTGTCACAAATCACTTCAGTAACTCTAACACACTAACAGATGTACTCACCCGTTTATGGATTTAAACAGCCGTGTGTACTCATCATCAGACCTGTTGATCCTGCAGACATTCAAATACATGCTTTAGTGTGAGATCAGAGAAGCTTCCTACAATATTATTAGCATTTGTGCAGGCACAGTGTGTAATTATTCAGCACAGGGGCGTGTCTTGACTCTTGAGTGGGCGGAGCTGTTATTCTGCCGCGAGCGCTTCTTCCGCTCATGCGTGTGTGTTTGATCATATCACACACATGTGCGTGTGTTAAAGTGATGTTATAATGCTACTATGAGACACTTGTTCACACTGCAGTGAGCGAGATCATATTAGGCGGTAAATGCACACAATCCAGCACAATATATAACACTGATCTAGTGGCTTTTGGATATTTGAATCCCAAAATCTTACATATCGTGCCTTTAACCTCATCAAAATACTACGCTTTCACTTTCATATTCGATACTCGATGAATCGCTTATATCCCTCATTTGTAAGTCGCTTAGAATAAAATAACAATGTACTTGCCTCAGAGGAACCACGCGCGCGCCCGCGGACTCCAGAAACTTGACGTATGACGCCGCGATGTACGCTCTCCTCTGCGGCTGCGGGTCGGACAGCTCCTGCGCGAGGACTCCTGGACAGGGGGTTAGAGGTCATATATATATAATATATAGGTTTGAGACTGTGTGTAATACGACTTTAACTCACCGATTATTGGCCTGTCGTTGGTTTTTATCGGTGCTCCGAAATGGTCAGAAAACACAGAATCTGCCAATATAAAAACACACGCGAGGCACAAGAGCTGGGTCATGTTTTATTAAGATCAGAAATGTTGCGCTTCGTCACGTGACCTCATGCGACGTTTCCGCGTTCATGACGTCATGTGTTTATCACGGTCATAATAAAACACATAAAGAGTTGGGCTGGGAAACTAAGAATGACACAAGGTGGTTTAAAAACACAAATTATATGCATTATGTATTAAAAATGTGAACAGTTATGATTAACACTGAAACTTTATTAGGCCTTAGCTTTTCGAAATAATGCGGTTCGATGAGATTTCAATGCGTTTTTTGGTTTCATTCGACTGTATTGCGCCAATATTAGGAAAATTCATGAATGTTAATATAATATACCACCTGTGTCATCTGTCTCCAATGTAAAACACAAATTAATAATATATATTTTTAATATGTGAACAATTATGTATGTGAGGTCAGGTCACGTGAGTATTTTTCAACGGCTTCAAACGCGGCTTAGCCAATCATATTTTAGAAGCTTAATTATTATTATTTATTTTTTTTAAATAGAAAATCCTTTTTTAGTCCCTTTACTCCATGTAGTTCTGAATGGTTGATCGCAGATTTATAAATATTTATTTCCCCTCGAGAGTGACGCGTCCAGCAGCAGCGCGAGCATCGATCACGTGGTGCGTCCGTCTCCGAGCGCTTCCGTGTTTACATGCCCGCCGCAGCCGCCGAGCCCTCATGGCTTTCATCACGAAGAAGGATCGCGCCAAAGAAAGGTACACACTTCAACTGATACTTTGCGTTGATGCCTGGACGGATGAAGGGTGTTCTCCCTGAGGTCCGTGCAGTTTAACACTCTGACCTCAGGCCTGTTGTGTCACTTTAGCTCGCGGATCATCCGCCTCTTACACAGGCCAGTAAACAAAAGACAAAACACGCGTGCCAGTGCATCTCCGACCCTTACATATGCGCTTCATGTGCTAAAAACCCTACTTTGAGCTTTATGGACACTTTCCTAGCATTTATGATCTATGATTGTCAACTCGCGGTTGAAGTCACATGACCAGCTCTCATTAATTATTCATGTGTTTACTTTTCTTCATTGTTGTTTATCTTAAGTTGCCATGAACTCAAAACGCACCATCATTAGAGTTTCATGTTGCAATTTTTCAACATAAATAATGTATAGTGCACATAACTATTGAAACAAAAGTTGAACATTAAACCTTTTTGAATTGCAACCCAAACGTTTTTAAAAAATTGGACTGAAAAACACCAGAAAGAACTACAATCCCATGATGCATTGCGAACACAAAATTGATGGGTAAATATAAAACTACTAATTAAAAAATGTTGATATACATAAAACAATAAGTGTATTGCAAAACAGGCGTTTATACACACATATTCAAGTGTTTTTAGAGTGTGAGTGGGCGGAGCTAACGCGCTTTGTTTCGACTGATTGGTGGACTTTCTCCTCAGCATTATGGGTAATGTAGTTTTTCACCCTGAATTCGTCCGTTAAACACAATTGTTGAAATTATACGGCTTCAACAGAATCAATCTATCGTTAAAAATCGATTCCCTATGGAGAAAATGCATGTTTTTATGGTGAAGGACTGTGTAAGCTTCTCAGCATCTGTTTCTCCCGCTAACACTCGTCTGCTCATGTCTGCGTGCAGGTTTTCGCTGCTGCTGCTGGATCTGGAGGAGCATTATTTTGAACAGCACACTGCATATAATCTGACCAGCACCAGCCCGGAGGCACACAGGTGAGCTGACCGGGTCTATACGTCCAGCGCTAGAGCTCTGCAGAATGTGACTTGATGTTTTTACACACAGGCGGACCAGCGGCTCATTAAAAATCTGTTCCAAATCAGTCATTTTTGAAGCTGATGATGCTAAGGAGCCTATTATAAAGGTATGATCTTGATATTCTCCCTGTGTGTGAGTGATAGGTGTGTATTTGCTGCAGTAATGCTGTGTGTTTGCTTTAGATCCCTCTGAAAGACTGCTCCGGGATCTCAGCGCTGGAGCAGCCGGAGCTCAACCCCTTCAGAGAGTAATGACTGCTCAGTTCTGATGAGTATCAGTGTCGTGTCGCAGACTCTCATCCCTCTTTTTCTTTCTTTTTCATGCATGTTTGCAGAAGTAAACCTCCCTGTATACTGATAGAAACCAAGCAGGTGAGTGTGTCTCAGTTTCACTTCTTTAATATCTGCGCTTTTGCAAAGTTTCAATATTTAACCCTTTTTTGACAGATTTATTTAATTAAAGAAGAAAATGCGGTCGCTCCGTATAAATACGAAAGGGTGAGTTCGTCTTTAGTGTCTTTGTATGAGGATGATATAAAGTGGGCAGGGAACAAATATTAAATAAGCACGTTTCATACACACTGATCAGGTGTAACATTATGACCACCTTCCTAATATTGTGTTGGCCCCCCTCGCCTTCTTCCCATAGTGCATCCTGGGGCCATGTGTTCCCCAGGTAAGCCACGCACACACACCCGGCCATCCACGTGATGTAAAAGAACACGTGATCATCAGACCAGGCCACCTTCTTCCATTGCTCCGTGGTCCAGTTCTGATGCTCACGTGCCACTGTTGGTGCTTTCGGGCGGGTCAGGGTCAGCATGGGCACCTGACTGGTCAGCGGCTATGCCGCCCCATACGCAACAAACTGCGATGCTCTGTGTATTCTGAGCCCTTTCTATCAGAACCAGCATTAACTTCTTGAGCAGTTTGAGCTCCAGTAGCT
>CM040912.1:887500-900000 GCA_023029165.1 Gobiocypris rarus
GATGGGTAGGTTTAGGGGCTGTGTGTGTGTGTGTGTGTGTGTGTGTGTGTGTGTGTGTGTGTGTGTGTGTGTGTGTGTGTGTGTGTGTGTGTGTGTGTGTGTGTGTGTGTGTGTGTGTGTGTGTGTGTGTGTGTGTGTGTGTGTGTGTGTGTGTGATGGTGCAGGGCAGTGTAGGGGATAGAAAATGGGTTTGACTTTAGAGCAGGTGTGTGTTGGTCAGTGGTTTTCATTTCCTCACAATAGCAACACTCCAACAATGCTCCTGAACACACCTCGTGTTCAGACACACCACACACACACACACACACACATGGGGCCTGTACCATGACTGTAGTTCAACAATCTCAGGGTTACAGGATTAGTTTGGATTTGACAAAACCAAACCCATCTATTCAGGTTTTGTTTGTCCCATGATGCTGATCATCAGCTCTCTTTGTCAACTCAGCCTGTGACATCAGTAGTGAACAGCCAATCACACGCTGTGAAACTGAGATTCACTTAAGAGAGTCAGCTCTCTTCTGCAGAATATTACATGATTGAAAAATATTAAGAATTTAAACAAATTTACACCGCAAGAAGAAAACAGCGGTCGTAAAGAAAAAGAACTGCGCCGGCTGAGGCTAGCAGAACACCCTCAGATAGGGCCTCAGATCTGCTGCTGCTTGAACACACACATGAATCCTGTATCGGATCTAGGCAGGGGAGCTGGGGAGGAGGAGGGTGCAAACAATCTCATTGGCTGCAGGATCAGCAGAGCCATTAATGTGCTCATTCATGTTAAAACATACTAGCAACATTTTAGCAATGTGTTAAATCTTGTCGAAACATACTAGCAACATGCTTAATCATGGTAGCAAGGTTAAAATATGCTACCAACATAATTCATGCTAACAATGTGTTATAACATGCTAGCAAACATGTTAAACACGCCATTAATGTGCTCATTCATGTTAAATAATGCTAGTACCATGTTAATGCTAGCAACAGGCTAGTTCATTTTAGCAACATGCTAAAACATATTAGCAACATGTTAAATCATGCTAGAAATGTGCTCATTCATGTTAGCAACATGTTAAAACATGCTACAAACACGTTAAACAATGTGCTAAAGCTTGCTAGGAAGCTTATTAACTTTCAGCCGAGGCTTACGTTTGTCCCGACACACTTTACGTTCTAGTCAGTGGTTGTGTTATGCGTTTTCTAATGCGCTGTTCGGTTCACATACGCAGATCCAGACGACTTCCTGCAGAAGATGCGTCTCGCGCTGGAGAGTCAGTTTGTGTCTGAACACCTGCACGAGTGGATCGATCTGATCTTCGGCTTCAAACAGAAGGGAAGTGAGGCCGTGGCCAGCCATAACGGTAAAGGAGCCTAACACAGATATTAGTGTGTTATTCATGTTATCTGAGTATGAACGAACACAACGATGTCTGCTGTGTTGCAGTTTTCCATCCGTTAACCTATGAGGGCGGAGTCGACTGCGATAGGTAAACTCATGAACTCGCTCTCATTAAACCGCTCGTCTTTGATCCAGTCTTGGTGTGTTTTATATCTGTCAGTGTGTATTTGTGTGTGTTTCCGCAGTATTGAGGACCCAGATCAGAAAATAGCCATGCTAACTCAAATACTGGAGTTTGGACAGACGCCGCGGCAGCTCTTCGTCACTCCTCATCCTCAGAGGATCACTCCTCGCTTCAACAACCTGTCAGTGACGGGCAGCCTCAGCAGCTGTGAGCTCTCACCAGGTACTGTCTAAACCCACACCAAACTCGCTCATCCATGTCTTTATGGAGCGACGCTTTGTGCACTGGAGCGCAGTCATGTTGGGACAGGAAGGGGCCGTCCCCAAACTGATCCCACAAAGTTGGGAGCATGAAATTGTCCAAAATGTCTTGGTGAAGCATTAAGAGTTCCTTTCACTGGAACTAAGGGCCCAACCCCTGAAAAACAACCCCACCCCATAATCCCCCTCCACTAAACTTTACACTTGGCACAATGCAGTCAGGCGAGTCCGTTCCCCTGGCAACCGCCAAACCCAGACTCGTCCATGGGATGGTCAGACAGAGAAGCGTGATTGGTCACTCAGAGAACACGTCTCACTGCTCTAGAGTCCAGTGGTGGCGTGCTTTACCCCACTGCATCCCACGCTTTGCATTGCTCTTGGTGATGTAAGGCTTGGATGAGCTGCTCGGCCATGGAAACCCATTCCATGAAGCTCTCTCCGCACTGTTCCTGAGCTCATCTGAAGGCCACAGGAGTTTGGAGGTCTGGAGCGATTGACTCTGCAGAAAGTTGGTGACTTCTGCGCACTGTGACCCTCAGCATGCGCTGACCCCGCTCTGGGATTTCACTCCGTGGCTGAGTTGCTGTTGTTCCCAATCGCTTCCTCTTTGTTATAATCCCACTAACAGTTGAGCGTGGAATATTTAGTAGTGAGGAAATGTCAGGAATGGCCTTATTGCACAGGTGGCAACCTATCCCGGTCCCACGCTTGAGTTCACTGAGCTCCTGAGAGCGAGCCATTCTCTCACAAATGTGTGTAGAAGCGTCTGCATGCCTAGAGCTTGATTTATACACCTGTGGCCATGAAGGGACTGAACACCTGAACTCTGGGATCTGGAGGCGGCTCAATACTTTTGGAAATATAGTGTATAAATACATTGATTTTCCTGTTCACATTGTAAGTGCAGCTCAGGAAGCATTTAAGCCATCAGGAAAGCAGGTTTTCCAGAAGGTGCTGTGACCTTGTCTGATGGATCTCCATGTGTCAGTGTCTCCTAGTATGGAGTCATTCGAGGACCTGACGGAGGAGAGCAAGAGAATGGCCTGGAGCAACATGGACAAACTCGTGTCGCAGTCCTGCCACAAGATACACAAGGAGTGAGTATGTGTTGGTGTCGTCGTGTGTTTGAGTACAGGCGTATGGAGAGATCCGCTCTGACCCTGTTGTTCTGGTTCTGCAGAGCCGTGACGGGCATTGCTGTGACCCTCAGTGGAGACTACATCTTCTCAACTTCTCAAGGTTAGGAATTCATCCGATATTCAGGCTCAGCTCTGCCATAAAATGACCTGAGATTGGGTTCTCAGAACTGTAATGTAAAGATCACACCTCGCAGGACGGTATAAGCAGGTTTCAGCACAATGTGTTTAGCATCTTTATAGAACAAGTTAGCACTTTGCTAGCATGATAATACCATGAGTTAGCTGATATTTTTTCCTCATGTAGACTCTACACTGAAGATGTTCTCTAAAGATAATGGCCTGCAGCGAAGTGTGTCCTTCTCCAACATGGTAAGCTCTTTAAAGATTGTAGAAGACACAGTGGCCCCAACAACTATTTGGATACAAAAGCTGCACTTAAAGTTTTTTTGGCTTTTAGTATGAATATGCTAGTGTGCTCCAAAACAATGACAACATTGACATTTAGAAGATATAAGCATTCAACGATCAGATAGTGCACTATATAGGGGATAGGGAACGATCAGACAGTGCACTATATAGGGGATAGGGAACGATCAGACAGTGTACTTTATAGGGGATAGGGAATGATCAGACTGTGCTATATAGGGGATAGGAAACGATCAGACTGTGTGCTATATAGGGGATAGGGAATGATCAGACTGTGCTATATAGGGGATAGGGAACGATCAGACTGTGCTATATAGGGGATAGGGAACGATCAGACTGTGCTATATAGGGGATAGGGAACGATCAGACAGTGCACAATATATAGGGGATAGGGAATGATCAGACTGTGCTATATAGGGGATAGGGAACGATCAGACAGTGCACTATATAGGGGATAGGGAACGATCAGACAGTGCACTATAGGGGATAGGGAACGATCAGACAGTGCACTATAGGGGATAGGGAACGATAAGATAGTGTACTTTATAGGGGATAGGGAATGATCAGACTGTGCTATATAGGGGATAGGGAACGATCAGACAGTGCACTATATAGGGGATAGGGAACGATCAGACTGTGCTATATAGGGGATAGGGAACGATCAGACAGTGTACTTTATAGGGGATAGGGAATGATCAGACTGTGCTATATAGGGGATAGGGAATGATCAGACTGTGCTATATAGGGAATAGGGAACGATCAGACAGTGTACTTTATAGGGGATAGGGAATGATCAGACTGTGCTATATAGGGGATAGGGAATGATCAGACAGTGAGCTATATAGGGGATAGGGAACGATCAGACAGTGCACAATATATAGGGGATAGGGAATGATCAGACAGTGCTATATAGGGGATAGGGAACGATCAGACTGTGCTATATAGGGGATAGGGAACGATCAGACTGTGCTATATAGGGGATAGGGAACGATCAGACTGTGCTATATAGGGGATAGGGAATGATCAGACAGTGCACAATATATAGGGGATAGGGAATGATCAGACAGTGCGCTATATAGGGGATAGGGAATGATCAGACTGTGTGCTATATAGGGGATAGGGAACGATCAGACAGTGCACAATATATAGGGGATAGGGAACAATCAGACAGTGCACAATATATAGGGGATAGGAGCGATCAGACAGTGCTATATAGGGGATAGGGAACGATCAGACAGTGCACAATATATAGGGGATAGGGAACAATCAGACAGTGCACAATATATAGGGGATAGGGAATGATCAGACTGTGCTATATAGGGGATAGGGAACGATCAGACAGTGCACAATATATAGGGGATAGGGAATGATCAGACTGTGTGCTATATAGGGGATAGGGAATGATCAGACAGTGCACTATATAAGGGATAGGGAACGATCAGACAGTGCTCTATATAGGGGATAGGGAATGATCAGACTGTGCTACATAGGGGATAGGGAATGATCAGACTGTGTGCTATATAGGGAATAGGAAACGATCAGACAGTGTACTTTATAGGGGATAGGGAACGATCAGACAGTGTACTTTATAGGGGATAGGGAATGATCAGACTGTGCTATATAGGGGATAGGGAATGATCAGACTGTGCTATATAGGGGATAGGGAATGATCAGACTGTGTGCTATATAGGGAATAGGAAACGATCAGACAGTGTACTTTATAGGGGATAGGGAACGATCAGACAGTGTACTTTATAGGGGATAGGGAATGATCAGACTGTGCTATATATGGGGATAGGGAATGATCAGACTGTGTGCTATATAGGGGATAGGGAATGATCAGACTGTGTGCTATATAGGGGATAGGGAATGATCAGACTGTGCACTATAAAGGGGATAGGGAACGATCAGACTGTGCTATATAGGGGATAGGGAATGATCAGACAGTGCACTATATAGGGGAAAGGGAATGATCAGACTGTGCTATATAGGGGATAGGGAATGATCAGACTGTGTGCTATATAGGGAATAGGGAATGATCAGACTGTGCTATATAGGGGATAGGGAATGATCAGACAGTGCTATATAGGGGATAGGGAACGATCAGACAGTGTGCTATATAGGGGATAGGGAATGATCAGACTGTGTGCTATATAGGGAATAGGGAATGATCAGACAGTGCTATATAGGGGATAGGGAACGATCAGACAGTGTGCTATATAGGGGATAGGGAACGATCAGACTGTGTGCTATATAGGGGATAGGGAACGATCAGACAGTGTACTTTATAGGGGATAGGGAATGATCAGACTGTGCGCTATATAGGGAATGTGGAATGATCAGACAGTGCACTATATAGGGAATAGGGAATGATCAGACTGTGTGCTATATAGGGGATAGGGAATGATCAGACTGTGTGCTATATAGGGGATAGGGAATGATCAGACTGTGTGCTATATGGGGGATAGGGAATGATTAGACTGTGTGCTATATAGGGGATAGGGAATGATCAGACTGTGCGCTATATAGGGAATGGGGAATGATCAGACAGTGCACTATATAGGGGATGGATATAGGGGATGGGGAACGATCAGACAGTGCACTATATAGGGGGTGGGGAATGATCAGTCAGTGCACTATATAGGGGTGGGAATGATCAGACAGTGCACTATATAGGGGGTTGGGAATGATCAGTCAGTGCACTATATAGGGGGTGGGGAACGATCAGACAGTGCACTATATAGGGGATAGGGAACGATCAGACAGTGTACTTTATAGGGGATGGGGAATGATCAGACAGTGCACTATATAGGGGTGGGAACGATCAGACAGTGCACTATATAGGGATAGGGAACGATCAGACAGTGTACTTTATAGGGATGTGGAATGATCAGACTGTGCACTATATAGGGGATAGGGAACGATCAGTCAGTGCACTATATAGGGGGTGGGGAACGATCAGACAGTGCACTATATAGGGGATAGGGAACGATCAGACAGTGTACTTTATAGGGGATGTGGAATGATCAGACTGTGCACTATATAGGGGATAGGGAACGATCAGTCAGTGCACTATATAGGGGTGAGAGCGATCAGACAGTGCACTATATAGGGGATGAGGGAACGATCAGACAGTGCGCTATATAAGGGATAGGGAACGATCAAACAGTGCACTATATAGGGGATAGGGAACGATCAGACAGTGTACTTTATAGGGGATGGGGAACGATCAGACAGTGCACTATATAAGGGATAGGGAACGATCAAACAGTGCACTATATAGGGGATAGGGAACGATCAGACAGTGTACTTTATAGGGGATGTGGAATGATCAGACTGTGCACTATATAGGGGATAGGGAACGATCAGACAGTGCACTATATAGGGGATGGGGAACGATCAGACAGTGCGCTATATAGGGGATAGGGAATGATCTGACCGCACTATATAGGGGATATGGAATGATCAGACTGTGCGCTATATAGGGGATGGGGAACGATCAGACAGTGCACTATATAGGGGATAGGGAACAATCAGACAGTGAGCTATATAAGGGATAGGGAACGATCAAACAGTGCACTATATAGGGGATAGGGAACGATCAGACAGTCCACTATATAGGGAATATGGAATGATCTGACCGCACTATATAGGGGATATGGAATGATCAGACTGTGCGCTATATAGGGGATGGGGAACGATCAGACAGTGCACTATATAGGGGATAGGGAACAATCAGACAGTGAGCTATATAGTGGATAGGGAACGATCAGACAGTGAGCTATATAGGGGATATGGAATGATCAGACAGCGCTATATAGGGGATGGGGAACGATCAGACAGTGCACTATGTAGGGAATGGGGAACGATCAGACAGTGTACTTTATAGGGGATAGGGAACGATCAGACAGTGCACTATATAGGGGATGGGGAACGATCAGACAGTGAGCTATATAGGGGATAGGGAACGATCAGACAGTGAGCTATATAGGGGATAGGGAACGATCAGACAGTCAGCTATATAGGGGATAGGGAACGATCAGACAGTCAGCTATATAGGGGATAGGGAACGATCAGACAGTGAGCTATATAAGGGATAGGGAACGATCAGACAGTGCACTATATAGGGGATGGGGAACGATCAGACAGGGCACTATATAGGGAATAGGGAATAATCAGACTGTGTGCTATATAGGGGATAGGGAACGATCAGACAGTGAGCTATATAGGGGATAGGGAACGATCAGACAGTGAGCTATATAGGGGATAGGGAACGATCAGACAGTGCACTATATAGGGGATGGGGAACGATCTGACTGAGCTATAGGGGATAGGGAACGATCAGACAGTGCACTATATAGGGGATGGGGAACGATCTGACTGAGCTATAGGGGATAGGGAACGATAAGACAGTCCACTATATAGGGGATAGGGAACGATCAGACAGTGCACTATATAGGGGATAGAGAACGATCAGACAGTGCACTATATAGGGGATAGAGAACGATCAGACAGTGCACTATATAGGGGATAGGGAACGATCAGACAGTGCACTATATAGGGGATAGAGAACGATCAGACAGTGCACTATATAGGGGATAGGGAACGATCAGACAGTGACAGATCAGACACTATAGCTATATGCCTGTGCCTGGGCAACAGTGACCATCCATTTATTTTAAGTGGTTTTAAGGTTTGTGTGGCAAATACTTTTTGGGGCCACTTTATACCACAGCCACATGAAATAAAAGCTTATTTGACCTCTAACCTGCACACCCTTCTCATGTGACTCAGGCGCTGTCGTCCTGTCTGATGCTTCCCGGTGATGAGATCGTCGTCTGCTCTTCCTGGGACAATAATGTGTGAGCATTTATATAGCAACCACAATCATATCCCCATAACTATCATGTTAGTTTAACACGTTTCTCCTCTTTAATCGCTCCTTTATGTCTTTGATCTCTGTCTTGTTTGCTGCAGGTATTTTTACTCAATAGCATATGGACGAAGACAAGAGACTCTGATGGGTCACGATGATGCGGTCAGTCATATCTGCTGGAGGGACGACAAACTTTACACGGCATCCTGGGACTCCACTGTGAAGGTGCTCTAGTGTAGACAAGTTTGCTTTCTTACATAACGTTTAGAGATTTCTTACCTAGTTTCTGACTTTCATGCTGACGTTTAGGCATCTTCAGAAAAATTATTGTGGCATATTCGTAACACTTTACTTAAACCTTTACATATAATGCATTATAAAAGTACTTTTAATGGATTAATAATGCATTGTGTGCTCTCATGAAAGTATAATGCATTAAAACACATGACAAAACAACCAATTTCAGATGTAAACAGGACAGAACACACAAAGCCATGATGAGTTATGAGTTTCAGACCATTATTTAGCCATTCTGGTTCAAAAGTTATTAGCACAAGCGTAAGTGCAACTTTTGGACAGTTGGTGGCGCTAGAGGGATTGAGTTAGAGACTCCAGATTGGCTGTAATGTACCTCTATATGTGTGTCAAACTGCTAACAGTTCTGTGGGCTGCCATAGACTCGAGAGGAAGAAGAGCGGATGCAGTAGATTCCTACAAACCTTCGGCACTCGAAGAAATCTACAATATATTATAATGCATTTTAACTTTGCTTGTAATTATTTATGAAAAGATCAAATGCATTATTAAAGAGTAAATTGTTACCGCATATTCCAGCTAATTTACTTTCCTTTTAACGAGGTTGTAATCTTTAAAGGTACTCTCTCGTCTTGACTTCCTGCCCTCTGTGTTCTCCTTCCCCAGATCTGGAAGTGTGTCGCTGCGGACGTCTCCAGTAACAAACGGACGGGGTTTGAGCCGCTTGCTGAGTTTGAGCACGAGGCCGGGGTTGGTGCTGAGGAATCCTTAAAAAACTGCAATATAGGCAAACTGCAGTCGAACAACTCACTATTCGTTTGGCACTTTTCAGAATAGGTGTGCAAAAGTAGGGCTAGAACATCTATCCATCATAAAAGTGCATCCGTCCATTATAAAACTGCATCCGTCCATCATAAAAGTGCATCTATCCATCATAAAAGTGCATCTATCATCATAAAAGTGCATCTATCATCATAAAAGTGCATCCGTCCATCATAAAAGTGCATCCGTCCATCATAAAACTGCATCCGTCCATCATAAAACTGCATCCATCCATCATAAAAGTGCATCCATCATAAAAGTGCATCCGTCCATCATAAAAGTGCATCCGTCCATCATAAAAGTGCATCCGCCCATCATAAAACTGCATCCGCCCATTATAAAACTGCATCCGTCCATTATAAAACTGCATCCGTCCATCATAAAACTGCATCTCCATTATAAAACTGCATCCGTCCATCATAAAACTGCATCCGTCCATTATAAAACTGCATCCGTCCATCATAAAACTGCATCCGTCCATTATAAAACTGCATCCGTCCATCATAAAACTGCATCCGTCCATTATAAAACTGCATCCGTCCATTATAAAACTGCATCCGTCCATTATAAAACTGCATCCGTCCATTATAAAACTGCATCCGTCCATCATAAAACTGCATCCGTCCATTATAAAACTGCATCTCCATCATAAAACTGCATCCGTCCATTATAAAACTGCATCCGTCCATTATAAAACTGCATCCGCCCATTATAAAACTGCATCCGTCCATCATAAAACTGCATCCGTCCATTATAAAACTGCATCCGTCCATTATAAACTGCATCCGTCCATCATAAAAGTGCATCCGTCCATCATAAAACTGCATCCGTCCATTATAAAACTGCATCCGTCCATCATAAAACTGCATCCGTCCATCATAAAACTGCATCCGTCCATTATAAAACTGCATCCGTCCATTATAAAACTGCATCCGTCCATTATAAAACTGCATCCGTCCATCATAAAACTGCATCTCCATCATAAAACTGCATCCGTCCATTATAAAAGTGCATCCGTCCATTATAAAAGTGCATCCGTCCATCATAAAACTGCATCTCCATTATAAAAGTGCATCCGTCCATCATAAAACTGCATCCGTCCATTATAAAACTGCATCCGTCCATCATAAAACTGCATCCGTCCATTATAAAACTGCATCCGTCCATCATAAAACTGCATCCGTCCATTATAAAACTGCATCTGTCCATTATAAAAGTGCATCCGTCCATCATAAAACTGCATCCGTCCATTATAAAAGTGCATCCGTCCATCATAAAAGTGCATCCATCCATCATAAAAGTGCATCCATCATAAAAGTGCATTCGTGCATTATAAAAGTGCATCCATCATCATAAAAGTGCATCCATCCATCCATCATAAAACTGCATCCGTCCATCATAAAAGTGCATCCATCCATCCATCATAAAACTGCATCCGTCCATCATAAAAGTGCATCCATCATCATAAAAGTGCATTCGTCTATTATAAAAGTGCATCCATCCATCATAAAAGTGCATTCGTCCATTATAAAAGTGCATCCGTCCATCATAAAAGTGCATCCATCCATCATAAAAGTGCATCCATCCATCATAAAAGTGCATTCGTCCATTATAAAAGTGCATCCATCATCATAAAAGTGCATCCATCCATCATAAAAGTGCATCCGTCCATTATAAAAGTGCATCCATCATCATAAAAGTGCATCCATCATCATAAAAGTGCATCCATCCATCATAAAAGTGCATCTATCCATCATAAAAGTGCATCCATCCATCATAAAAGTGCATCCGTCCATCATAAAAGTGCATCCATCCATCATAAAAGTGCATCCATCCATCCATCATAAAAGTGCATCCATCCATCATAAAAGTGCATCCATCATCATAAAAGTGCATCCATCCATCATAAAAGTGCATCCATCCATCATAAAAGTGCATCCATCCATCCATCATAAAAGTGCATCCGTCCATCATAAAAGTGCATCCGTCCATCATAAAAGTGCATCCGTCCATCATAAAAGTGCATCCATCCATCCATCATAAAAGTGCATCCATCATCATAAAAGTGCATCCGTCCATCATAAAAGTGCATCCGTCCATCATAAAAGTGCATCCGTCCATCATAAAAGTGCATCCATCATCATAAAAGTGCATCCATCCATCATAAAAGTGCATCCATCCATCATAAAAGTGCATCCGTCCATCATAAAAGTGCATCCATCCATCATAAAAGTGCATCCATCATCATAAAAGTGCATCCGTCCATCATAAAAGTGCATCTCCATCATAAAAGTGCATTCGTCCATCATAAAGTGCATCCATCCATCATAAAAGTGCATCCATTCATCATAAAAGTGCATCCATCATCATAAAAGTGCATCCATCCATCATAAAAGTGCATCCGTCCATTATAAAAGTGCATATATCATCATAAAAGTGCATCCATCATCATAAAAGTGCATCCATCATCATAAAAGTGCATCCGTCCATCATAAAAGTGCATCCGTCCATCATAAAAGTGCATCCGTCCATCATAAAAGTGCATCCGTCCATCATAAAAGTGCATCCATCATCATAAAAGTGCATCCATCCATCATAAAAGTGCATCTATCCATAATTTCTGTGCGTGTGTGTGTGTGTGTGTGTGTGTGTGTGCGTGTGTGTGTATGTGTGTGCATGTGCGTGTGTGTGTGTGTGCACGCTCTTGATGTTTTAGTGTCACACTATCATTCTGCACAGTGGCTGATTTGTCTGTCATTTTTAACCGTGCCAAGTGTGACTTTTTTTTGTTTTGACCCTTTAACATTTAACACTTTTTTGTGTGTTCATGAAGCAAATGTCATCCCACTCCGATGAAGCAAAAAACTCAACTTCACATTTCAAAACTTTCTGACCAAAGAGGCCCAGAGGGTTAAAGTGCACTTCTCTGATTGGAGTTTGTAATCTCATGCATCACTCTGTATGTAATTTGGGACGCACCTTTAGTTTCTTGTGTAATTCCGCAGTGATATTTTATGTAGCATATACAGTATTAGACCCTGTTTGTAACCTATTCAAGAAAAGTGCCTTTATATCATTCTGTGGTATCAAAGGTTAGTGTTCATCTAATAATGTGTTGTGTATACACGCGTGTGCACAGGTTAACACGCTAGATCTCAGCCCAGCTGGCACACTTCTGGCGACGGGCACTAAAGAAGGA
>CM040912.1:905000-922500 GCA_023029165.1 Gobiocypris rarus
AGTGTGTGTGTGTGTGTGTGTGTGGTTTTGAGTATGTGTGTGTGTATGTGTGGTTTTGAGTAGGTGAGTGTGTGTGTGTGTATGTGTTGTTTTGAGTAGGTGAGTGTGTGTGTGTGTGGTTTGAGTAGGTGAGTGTGTGTGTGTATGTGTGGTTTTGAGTAGGTGAGTGTGTGTGTGTATGTGTGGTTTTGAGTAGGTGAGTGTGTGTGTGCGTGTGTGTGTGTGTATGTGTGGTTTTGAGTAGGTGAGTGTGTGTGTGTATGTGTGGTTTTGAGTAGGTGAGTGTGTGTGTGTGTGTGTGTATGTGTGGTTTTGAGTAGGTGAGTGTGTGTGTGTGTGTATGTGTGGTTTTGAGTAGGTGAGTGTGTGTGTGTATGTGTGGTTTTGAGTAGGTGAGTGTGTGTGTGTATGTGTGGTTTTGAGTAGGTGAGTGTGTGTGTGTGTATGTGTGGTTTTGAGTAGGTGAGTGTGTGTGTGTATGTGTGGTTTTGAGTAGGTGAGTGTGTGTGTGTGTATGTGTGGTTTTGAGTAGGTGAGTGTGTGTGTGTGTGTGTGTATGTGGGGTTTTGAGTAGGTGTGTGTGTGTATGTGTGTTTAAATCCAAAAAGTGGATTTATTTCACTAATTCCATTCAAAAAGTGAAACTTGTATATTATATTCATTCATTACACACAGACTGATATATTTTAAATGTTTAGTTCTTTTAATTTTGATGATTATAACTGACAACTATGGAAAATCCCAAATTCAGTATCTCAGCAAATTAGAATATTACTTAAGAAGAAGAAAGGATTTTTAGAAATCTTGGTCAACTGAAAAGTATGAGCATATACAGCACTCAATGCTGAGCTGCGGCTCCTTTTGCCTGAATTACGGCAGCACTGCGGCGTGGCATGGAGTCGGTCCGGCTGTGGCACTGCTCAGGTGTTATGAGAGCCAGATTGTTCTGATAGTGGCCTTCAGCTCTTCTGCATGGTTGGGTCTTCCATATCGCATCTTCTTCTTCACAATACTCCATAGATTTTCTATGTGTGCAGGTGCCAAGTCCTGTTGGAAAATTAAATCTGCATCTCCATAAAGTTGGTCAGCAGCAGGAAGCATGAAGTGCTCTAAAGCTTCCTGGTATACGGCTGCGTTGACCTCTGACCTCAGAGAACACAGTGGACCAACACCAGCTGATGACATGGCACCCCAAACCATCTCTGACTGTGGAAACTTCACACTGGACCTCAAGCAACGGGGATTGTGTGCCTCTCCTCTCTTCCTCCAGACTCTGGGATCCTGATTTCCAAAGGAAATGCAACATTTACTTTCATCAGAGAACATAACATTGGACCCCTCAGCCGCAGTCCAGTCCTTGTTGTCTTTATCACAGGCGAGACGCTTCTGACGCTGTCTGTTGTTCAAGAGTGGTTTGACCCCAGGAGTGCGACAGCTGAAACCCATGTCTTGCAGACGTCTGTGTGTAGTGGTTCTTGAAGCACTGACTCCAGCTGAAACCCATGTCTTGCAGACGTCTGTGTGTAGTGGTTCTTGAAGCACTGACTCCAGCTGAAACCCATGTCTTGCAGGCGTCTGTGTGTAGTGGTTCTTGAAGCACTGACTCCAGCTGAAACCCATGTCTTGCAGACGCGTCTGTGTGTAGTGGTTCTTGAAGCACTGACTCCAGCTGAAACCCATGTCTTGCACACGTCTGTGTGTAGTGGTTCTTGAAGCACTGACTCCAGCTGAAACCCATGTCTTGCAGGCGTCTGTGTGTAGTGGTTCTTGAAGCACTGACTCCAGCTGAAACCCATGTCATGCAGACGTCTGTGTGTAGTGGTTCTTGAAGCGCTGACTCAGCTGAAACCCATGTCTTGCAGACGTCTGTGTGTAGTGGTTCCTGAAGCACTGACTCCAGCTGAAACCCATGTCTTGCATACGTCTGTGTGTAGTGGTTCTTGAAGCACTGACTCCAGCTGAAACCCATGTCTTGCGCGTCTGTGTGTAGTGGTTCTTGAAGCACTGACTCCAGCTGAAACCCATGTCTTGCATACGTCTGTGTGTAGTGGTTCTTGAAGCACTGACTCCAGCTGAAACCCATGTCATGCAGACGTCTGTGTGTAGTGGTTCTTGAAGCGCTGACTCCAGCTGAAACCCATGTCTTGCAGGCGTCTGTGTGTAGTGGTTCTTGAAGCACTGACTCCAGCTGAAACCCATGTCTTGCAGGACGTCTGTGTGTAGTGGTTCTTGAAGCACTGACTCAGCTGAAACCCATGTCTTGCAGACGTCTGTGTGTAGTGGTTCTTGAAGCACTGACTCCAGCTGAAACCCATGTCTTGCAGACGTCTGTGTGTAGTGGTTCTTGAAGCACTGACTCCAGCTGAAACCCATGTGTTGCAGACGTCTGTGTGTAGTGGTTCTTGAAGCACTGACTCCAGCTGAAACCCATGTCTTGCAGGCGTCTGTGTGTAGTGGTTCTTGAAGCACTGACTCCAGCTGAAACCCATGTCTTGCAGACGTCTGTGTGTAGTGGTTCTTGAAGCACTGACTCCAGCTGAAACCCATGTCTTGCAGGCGTCTGTGTGTAGTGGTTCTTGAAGCACTGACTCCAGCTGAAACCCATGTCTTGCAGGACGTCTGTGTGTAGTGGTTCTTGAAGCACTGACTCCAGCTGAAACCCATGTCTTGCAGACGTCTGTGTGTAGTGGTTCCTGAAGAACTGACTCCAGCTGAAACCCATGTCTTGCATACGTCTGTGTGTAGTGGTTCCTGAAGCACTGACTCCAGCTGAAACCCATGTCTTGCCTGTGTGTAGTGGTTCTTGAAGCACTGACTCCAGCTGAAACCCATGTCTTGCAGGCGTCTGTGTGTAGTGGTTCTTGAAGCGCTGACTCCAGCTGAAACCCATGTCTTGCATACGTCTGTGTGTAGTGGTTCTTGAAGCACTAACTCCAGCTGAAACCCATGTCCTGCAGACGTCTGTGTGTAGTGGTTCCTGAAGCACTGACTCCAGCTGAAACCCATGTCTTGCAGGACGTCTGTGTGTAGTGGTTCTTGAAGCACTGACTCCAGCTGAAACCCATGTCTTGCATACGTCTGTGTGTAGTGGTTCTTGAAGCACTGACTCAGCTGAAACCCATGTCTTGCAGACGTCTGTGTGTAGTGGTTCTTGAAGCACTGACTCCAGCTGAAACCCATGTCTTGCAGGCGTCTGTGTGTAGTGGTTCCTGAAAGAACTGACTCAGCTGAAACCCATGTCTTGCAGACGCCTGTGTGTAGTGGTTCTTGAAGCGCTGACTCAGCTGAAACCCATGTCTTGCAGAAGTCTGTGTGTAGTGGTTCTTGAAGCACTGACTCCAGCTGAAACCCATGTCTTGCAGGCGTCTGTGTGTAGTGGTTCCTGAAGAACTGACTCCAGCTGAAACCCATGTCTTGCAGACGTCTGTGTGTAGTGGTTCTTGAAGCACTGACTCCAGCTGAAACCCATGACTTACAGACGTCTGTGTGTAGTGGTTCCTGAAGAACTGACTCAGCTGAAACCCATGTCTTGCAGGACGTCTGTGTGTAGTGGTTCTTGAAGCACTGACTCCAGCTGAAACCCATGTCTTGCAGGCGTCTGTGTGTAGTGGTTCCTGAAGAACTGACTCCAGCTGAAACCCATGTCTTGCAGACGTCTGTGTGTAGTGGTTCTTGAAGCACTGACTCCAGCTGAAACCCATGTCTTGCATCTGTGTGTAGTGGTTCTTGAAGCACTGACTCCAGCTGAAACCCATGTCTTGCATACGTCTGTGTGTAGTGGTTCTTGAAGCACTGACTCCAGCTGAAACCCATGTCTTGCAGGACGTCTGTGTGTAGTGGTTCTTGAAGCACTGACTCCAGCTGAAACCCATGTCTTGCAGACGTCTGTGTGTAGTGGTTCTTGAAGCACTGACTCCAGCTGAAACCCATGTCTTGCATACGTCTGTGTGTAGTGGTTCCTGAAGCACTGACTCCAGCTGAAACCCATGTCTTGCAGACGTCTGTGTGTAGTGGTTCTTGAAGCGCTGACTCCAGCTGAAACCCATGTCTTGCAGGCGTCTGTGTGTAGTGGTTCTTGAAGCACTGACTCCAGCTGAAACCCATGTCTTGCATACGTCTGTGTGTAGTGGTTCTTGAAGCACTGACTCCAGCTGAAACCCATGTCTTGCATACGTCTGTGTGTAGTGGTTCTTGAAGCACTGACTCAGCTGAAACCCATGTCTTGCATACGTCTGTGTGTAGTGGTTCTTGAAGCACTGACTCAGCTGAAACCCATGTCTTGCAGACGTCTGTGTGTAGTGGTTCTTGAAGCACTGACTCCAGCTGAAACCCATGTCTTGCACACGTCTGTGTGTAGTGGTTCTTGAAGCACTGACTCCAGCTGAAACCCATGTCTTGCAGACGTCTGTGTGTAGTGGTTCTTGAAGCACTGACTCCAGCTGAAACCCATGTCTTGCAGACGTCTGTGTGTAGTGGTTCTTGAAGCACTGACTCCAGCTGAAACCCATGTCTTGCAGACGTCTGTGTGTAGTGGTTCTTAAAGCACTGACTCCAGCTGAAACCCATGTCTTGCAGACGTCTGTGTGTAGTGGTTCTTGAAGCACTGACTCCAGCTGAAACCCATGTCTTGCAGACGTCTGTGTGTAGTGGTTCTTGAAGCACTGACTCCAGCTGAAACCCATGTCTTGCAGACGTCTGTGTGTAGTGGTTCTTGAAGCGCTGACTCCAGCTGAAACCCATGTCTTGCAGGCGTCTGTGTGTAGTGGTTCCTGAAGCACTGACTCCAGCTGAAACCCATGTCATACGTCTGTGTGTAGTGGTTCTTGAAGCACTGACTCCAGCTGAAACCCATGTCTTGCAGACGTCTGTGTGTAGTGGTTCTTGAAGCACTGACTCAGCTGAAACCCATGTCTTGCATACGTCTGTGTGTAGTGGTTCTTGAAGCACTGACTCCAGCTGAAACCCATGTCATGCAGACGCGTCTGTGTGTAGTGGTTCTTGAAGCGCTGACTCCAGCTGAAACCCATGTCTTGCAGGCGTCTGTGTGTAGTGGTTCTTGAAGCACTGACTCCAGCTGAAACCCATGTCTTGCAGACTGTGTGTAGTGGTTCTTGAAGCACTGACTCCAGCTGAAACCCATGTCTTGCAGACGTCTGTGTGTAGTGGTTCTTGAAGCACTGACTCCAGCTGAAACCCATGTCTTGCAGACGCCTGTGTGTAGTGGTTCTTGAAGCACTGACTCCAGCTGAAACCCATGTGTTGCAGACGTCTGTGTGTAGTGGTTCTTGAAGCACTGACTCCAGCTGAAACCCATGTCTTGCAGGCGTCTGTGTGTAGTGGTTCTTGAAGCACTGACTCCAGCTGAAACCCATGTCTTGCAGACGCCTGTGTGTAGTGGTTCTTGAAGCACTGACTCCAGCTGAAACCCATGTCTTGCAGACGTCTGTGTGTAGTGGTTCTTGAAGCACTGACTCCAGCTGAAACCCATGTCTTGCAGGCGTCTGTGTGTAGTGGTTCTTGAAGCACTGACTCCAGCTGAAACCCATGTCTTGCAGACGTCTGTGTGTAGTGGTTCCTGAAGAACTGACTCCAGCTGAAACCCATGTCTTGCATACGTCTGTGTGTAGTGGTTCTGAAGCACTGACTCCAGCTGAAACCCATGTCTTGCATACGTCTGTGTGTAGTGGTTCTTGAAGCACTGACTCCAGCTGAAACCCATGTCTTGCAGACGTCTGTGTGTAGTGGTTCTTGAAGCGCTGACTCCAGCTGAAACCCATGTCTTGCATACGTCTGTGTGTAGTGGTTCTTGAAGCACTAACTCCAGCTGAAACCCATGTCCTGCAGACGTCTGTGTGTAGTGGTTCCTGAAGCACTGACTCCAGCTGAAACCCATGTCTTGCAGACGTCTGTGTGTAGTGGTTCTTGAAGCACTGACTCCAGCTGAAACCCATGTCTTGCATACGTCTGTGTGTAGTGGTTCTTGAAGCACTGACTCCAGCTGAAACCCATGTCTTGCAGGCGTCTGTGTGTAGTGGTTCTTGAAGCACTGACTCCAGCTGAAACCCATGTCTTGCAGGACGTCTGTGTGTAGTGGTTCCTGAAGAACTGACTCCAGCTGAAACCCATGTCTTGCAGCGTCTGTGTGTAGTGGTTCTTGAAGCGCTGACTCCAGCTGAAACCCATGTCTTGCAGAAGTCTGTGTGTAGTGGTTCTTGAAGCACTGACTCCAGCTGAAACCCATGTCTTGCAGACGTCTGTGTGTAGTGGTTCCTGAAGAACTGACTCCAGCTGAAACCCATGTCTTGCAGGACGTCTGTGTGTAGTGGTTCTTGAAGCACTGACTCCAGCTGAAACCCATGTCTTACAGACGTCTGTGTGTAGTGGTTCCTGAAGAACTGACTCAGCTGAAACCCATGTCTTGCAGACGTCTGTGTGTAGTGGTTCCTGAAGAACTGACTCCAGCTGAAACCCATGTCTTGCAGACGTCTGTGTGTAGTGGTTCTTGAAGCACTGACTCCAGCTGAAACCCATGTCTTGCATCGTCTGTGTGTAGTGGTTCTTGAAGCACTGACTCCAGCTGAAACCCATGTCTTGCATACGTCTGTGTGTAGTGGTTCTTGAAGCACTGACTCCAGCTGAAACCCATGTCTTGCAGGCGTCTGTGTGTAGTGGTTCCTGAAGCACTGACTCCAGCTGAAACCCATGTCTTGCAGGCGTCTGTGTGTAGTGGTTCTTGAAGCGCTGACTCCAGCTGAAACCCATGTCTTGCAGACGTCTGTGTGTAGTGGTTCTTGAAGCACTGACTCCAGCTGAAACCCATGTCTTGCATACGTCTGTGTGTAGTGGTTCTTGAAGCACTGACTCCAGCTGAAACCCATGTCTTGCATACGTCTGTGTGTAGTGGTTCTTGAAGCACTGACTCCAGCTGAAACCCATGTCTTGCAGTCTGTGTGTAGTGGTTCTTGAAGCACTGACTCCAGCTGAAACCCATGTCTTACGTCTGTGTGTAGTGGTTCTTGAAGCACTGACTCCAGCTGAAACCCATGTCTTGCAGACGTCTGTGTGTAGTGGTTCTTGAAGCACTGACTCCAGCTGAAACCCATGTCTTGCAGACGTCTGTGTGTAGTGGTTCTTGAAGCACTGACTCCAGCTGAAACCCATGTCTTGCAGACGTCTGTGTGTAGTGGTTCTTGAAGCACTGACTCCAGCTGAAACCCATGTCTTGCAGACGTCTGTGTGTAGTGGTTCTTGAAGCACTGACTCCAGCTGAAACCCATGTCTTGCAGACGTCTGTGTGTAGTGGTTCTTGAAGCACTGACTCAGCTGAAACCCATGTCTTGCAGACGTCTGTGTGTAGTGGTTCTTGAAGCACTGACTCCAGCTGAAACCCATGTCTTGCATACGTCTGTGTGTAGTGGTTCCTGAAGAACTGACTCCAGCTGAAACCCATGTCTTGCAGACGTCTGTGTGTAGTGGTTCTTGAAGCACTGACTCCAGCTGAAACCCATGTCTTACAGACGTCTGTGTGTAGTGGTTCCTGAAGAACTGACTCAGCTGAAACCCATGTCTTGCAGACGTCTGTGTGTAGTGGTTCCTGAAGAACTGACTCCAGCTGAAACCCATGTCTTGCAGACGTCTGTGTGTAGTGGTTCTTGAAGCACTGACTCCAGCTGAAACCCATGTCTTGCATACGTCTGTGTGTAGTGGTTCTTGAAGCGCTGACTCCAGCTGAAACCCATGTCTTGCATACGTCTGTGTGTAGTGGTTCTTGAAGCACTGACTCCAGCTGAAACCCATGTCTTGCATACGTCTGTGTAGTGGTTCTTGAAGCACTGACTCCAGCTGAAACCCATGTCTTGCATACGTCTGTGTGTAGTGGTTCTTGAAGCACTGACTCCAGCTGAAACCCATGTCTCTCATACGTCTGTGTGTAGTGGTTCTTGAAGCACTGACTCCAGCTGAAACCCATGTCTTGCACGTCTGTGTGTAGTGGTTCTTGAAGCGCTGACTCCAGCTGAAACCCATGTCTTGCATACGTCTGTGTGTAGTGGTTCTTGAAGCACTGACTCCAGCTGAAACCCATGTCTTGCAGACGTCTGTGTGTAGTGGTTCTTGAAGCACTGACTCCAGCTGAAACCCATGTCTTGCAGACGTCTGTGTAGTGGTTCTTGAAGCACTGACTCCAGCTGAAACCCATGTCTTGCATACGTCTGTGTGTAGTGGTTCTTGAAGCACTGACTCCAGCTGAAACCCATGTCTTGCAGACGTCTGTGTGTAGTGGTTCTTGAAGCACTGACTCCAGCTGAAACCCATGTCTTGCAGACGTCTGTGTGTAGTGGTTCTTGAAGCACTGACTCCAGCTGAAACCCATGTCTTGCAGACGTCTGTGTGTAGTGGTTCTTGAAGCACTGACTCCAGCTGAAACCCATGTCTTGCAGACGTCTGTGTGTAGTGGTTCTTGAAGCCCTGACTCCAGCTGAAACCCATGTCTTGCATACGTCTGTGTGTAGTGGTTCTTGAAGCACTGACTCCAGCTGAAACCCATGTCTTGCAGACGTCTGTGTGTAGTGGTTCCTGAAGCACTGACTCCAGCTGAAACCCATGTCTTGCAGACGTCTGTGTGTAGTGGTTCTTGAAGCACTGACTCCAGCTGAAACCCATGTCTTGCATTCTGTGTGTAGTGGTTCTTGAAGCACTGACTCCAGCTGAAACCCATGTCTTGCAGACGTCTGTGTGTAGTGGTTCTTGAAGCGCTGACTCCAGCTAAAACCCATGTCTTGCATACGTCTGTGTGTAGTGGTTCTTGAAGCGCTGACTCCAGCTGAAACCCATGTCTTGCAGGCGTCTGTGTGTAGTGGTTCTTGAAGCGCTGACTCCAGCTAAAACCCATGTCTTGCACGTCTGTGTGTAGTGGTTCTTGAAGCACTGACTCAGCTGAAACCCATGTCTTGCAGACGTCTGTGTGTAGTGGTTCTTGAAGCACTGACTCCAGCTGAAACCCATGTCTTGCAGACGTCTGTGTGTGTAGTGGTTCTTGAAGCACTGACTCCAGCTGAAACCCATGTCTTGCAGACGTCTGTGTGTAGTGGTTCTTGAAGCACTGACTCCAGCTGAAACCCATGTCTTGCAGACGTCTGTGTGTAGTGGTTCTTGAAGCACTGACTCCAGCTGAAACCCATGTCTTGCAGGCGTCTGTGTGTAGTGGTTCTTGAAGCCCTGACTCCAGCTGAAACCCATGTCTTGCATACGTCTGTGTGTAGTGGTTCTTGAAGCACTGACTCCAGCTGAAACCCATGTCTTGCAGACGTCTGTGTGTAGTGGTTCCTGAAGCACTGACTCCAGCTGAAACCCATGTCTTGCAGACGTCTGTGTGTAGTGGTTCTTGAAGCACTGACTCCAGCTGAAACCCATGTCTTGCATACGTCTGTGTGTAGTGGTTCTTGAAGCACTGACTCCAGCTGAAACCCATGTCTTGCAGACGTCTGTGTGTAGTGGTTCTTGAAGCACTGACTCCAGCTGAAACCCATGTCTTGCATACGTCTGTGTGTAGTGGTTCTTGAAGCGCTGACTCCAGCTGAAACCCATGTCTTGCAGACGTCTGTGTGTAGTGGTTCTTGAAGCGCTGACTCCAGCTGAAACCCATGTCTTGCATACGTCTGTGTGTAGTGGTTCTTGAAGCACTGACTCCAGCTGAAACCCATGTCTTGCATACGTCTGTGTGTAGTGGTTCTTGAAGCACTGACTCCAGCTGAAACCCATGTCTTGCATACGTCTGTGTGTAGTGGTTCTTGAAGCACTGACTCCAGCTGAAACCCATGTCTTGCATACGTCTGTGTGTAGTGGTTCTTGAAGCACTGACTCCAGCTGAAACCCATGTCTTGCATACGTCTGTGTGTAGTGGTTCTTGAAGCACTGACTCCAGCTGAAACCCATGTCTTGCAGACGTCTGTGTGTAGTGGTTCCTGAAGCACTGACTCCAGCTGAAACCCATGTCTTGCAGGACGTCTGTGTGTAGTGGTTCTTGAAGCGCTGACTCCAGCTGAAACCCATGTCTTGCAGGACGTCTGTGTGTAGTGGTTCTTGAAGCACTGACTCCAGCTGAAACCCATGTCTTGCATACGTCTGTGTGTAGTGGTTCTTGAAGCACTGACTCCAGCTGAAACCCATGTCTTGCATACGTCTGTGTGTAGTGGTTCTTGAAGCACTGACTCCAGCTGAAACCCATGTCTTGCACGTCTGTGTGTAGTGGTTCTTGAAGCACTGACTCCAGCTGAAACCCATGTCTTGCACACGTCTGTGTGTAGTGGTTCTTGAAGCACTGACTCCAGCTGAAACCCATGTCTTGCAGACGCGTCTGTGTGTAGTGGTTCTTGAAGCACTGACTCCAGCTGAAACCCATGTCTTGCAGGCGTCTGTGTGTAGTGGTTCTTGAAGCACTGACTCCAGCTGAAACCCATGTCTTGCAGACGTCTGTGTGTAGTGGTTCTTGAAGCACTGACTCCAGCTGAAACCCATGTCTTGCAGACGTCTGTGTGTAGTGGTTCTTGAAGCACTGACTCCAGCTGAAACCCATGTCTTGCAGACGTCTGTGTGTAGTGGTTCTTGAAGCCCTGACTCCAGCTGAAACCCATGTATTGCATACGTCTGTGTGTAGTGGTTCTTGAAGCACTGACTCCAGCTGAAACCCATGTCTTGCAGACGTCTGTGTGTAGTGGTTCCTGAAGCACTGACTCCAGCTGAAACCCATGTCTTGCAGACGTCTGTGTGTAGTGGTTCTTGAAGCACTGACTCCAGCTGAAACCCATGTCTTGCAGGCGTCTGTGTGTAGTGGTTCCTGAAGAACTGACTCCAGCTGAAACCCATGTCTTGCAGGACGTCTGTGTGTAGTGGTTCTTGAAGCACTGACTCCAGCTGAAACCCATGTCTTACAGACGTCTGTGTGTAGTGGTTCCTGAAGAACTGACTCCAGCTGAAACCCATGTCTTGCAGGCGTCTGTGTGTAGTGGTTCCTGAAGAACTGACTCCAGCTGAAACCCATGTCTTGCAGACGTCTGTGTGTAGTGGTTCTTGAAGCACTGACTCCAGCTGAAACCCATGTCTTGCATACGTCTGTGTGTAGTGGTTCTTGAAGCGCTGACTCCAGCTGAAACCCATGTCTTGCATACGTCTGTGTGTAGTGGTTCTTGAAGCACTGACTCCAGCTGAAACCCATGTCTTGCATACGTCTGTGTGTAGTGGTTCTTGAAGCACTGACTCCAGCTGAAACCCATGTCTTGCATACGTCTGTGTGTAGTGGTTCTTGAAGCACTGACTCCAGCTGAAACCCATGTCTCTCATACGTCTGTGTGTAGTGGTTCTTGAAGCACTGACTCCAGCTGAAACCCATGTCTTGCACGTCTGTGTGTAGTGGTTCTTGAAGCGCTGACTCCAGCTGAAACCCATGTCTTGCATACGTCTGTGTGTAGTGGTTCTTGAAGCACTGACTCCAGCTGAAACCCATGTCTTGCAGACGTCTGTGTGTAGTGGTTCTTGAAGCACTGACTCCAGCTGAAACCCATGTCTTGCAGACGTCTGTGTGTAGTGGTTCTTGAAGCACTGACTCCAGCTGAAACCCATGTCTTGCAGGACGTCTGTGTGTAGTGGTTCTTGAAGCACTGACTCCAGCTGAAACCCATGTCTTGCAGACGTCTGTGTGTAGTGGTTCTTGAAGCACTGACTCCAGCTGAAACCCATGTCTTGCACGTCTGTGTGTAGTGGTTCTTGAAGCACTGACTCCAGCTGAAACCCATGTCTTGCAGACGTCTGTGTGTAGTGGTTCTTGAAGCACTGACTCCAGCTGAAACCCATGTCTTGCAGGCGTCTGTGTGTAGTGGTTCTTGAAGCACTGACTCCAGCTGAAACCCATGTCTTGCAGACGTCTGTGTGCAGTGGTTCTTGAAGCACTGACTCCAGCTGAAACCCATGTCTTGCAGACGTCTGTGTGTAGTGGTTCTTGAAGCACTGACTCCAGCTGAAACCCATGTCTTGCAGGACGTCTGTGTGTAGTGGTTCTTGAAGCCCTGACTCCAGCTGAAACCCATGTCTTGCATCGTCTGTGTGTAGTGGTTCTTGAAGCACTGACTCCAGCTGAAACCCATGTCTTGCAGACGTCTGTGTGTAGTGGTTCCTGAAGCACTGACTCCAGCTGAAACCCATGTCTTGCAGACGCGTCTGTGTGTAGTGGTTCTTGAAGCACTGACTCCAGCTGAAACCCATGTCTTGCATACGTCTGTGTGTAGTGGTTCTTGAAGCACTGACTCCAGCTGAAACCCATGTCTTGCAGACGTCTGTGTGTAGTGGTTCTTGAAGCACTGACTCCAGCTGAAACCCATGTCTTGCAGACGTCTGTGTGTAGTGGTTCTTGAAGCACTGACTCAGCTGAAACCCATGTCTTGCAGACGCCTGTGTGTAGTGGTTCTTGAAGCACTGACTCCAGCTGAAACCCATGTCTTGCAGGCGTCTGTGTGTAGTGGTTCTTGAAGCCCTGACTCCAGCTGAAACCCATGTCTTGCCTGTGTGTAGTGGTTCTTGAAGCGCTGACTCCAGCTGAAACCCATGTCTTGCATACGTCTGTGTGTAGTGGTTCTTGAAGCACTGACTCAGCTGAAACCCATGTCTTGCAGACGTCTGTGTGTAGTGGTTCCTGAAGCACTGACTCCAGCTGAAACCCATGTCTTGCAGACGTCTGTGTGTAGTGGTTCTTGAAGCACTGACTCCAGCTGAAACCCATGTCTTGCACACGTCTGTGTGTAGTGGTTCCTGAAGCACTGACTCCAGCTGAAACCCATGACTTGCAGACGTCTGTGTGTAGTGGTTCCTGAAGCACTGACTCAGCTGAAACCCATGACTTGCAGGCGTCTGTGTGTAGTGGTTCTTGAAGCGCTGACTCCAGCTGAAACCCATGACTTGCAGACGTCTGTGTGTAGTGGTTCTTGAAGCACTGACTCCAGCTGAAACCCATGTCTTGCATACGTCTGTGTGTAGTGGTTCCTGAAGCACTGACTCCAGCTGAAACCCATGTCTCGCAGACGTCTGTGTGTAGTGGTTCCTGAAGCACTGACTCCAGCTGAAACCCATGTCTTGCGTCTGTGTGTAGTGGTTCCTGAAGCACTGACTCCAGCTGAAACCCATGACTTGCAGACGTCTGTGTGTAGTGGTTCTTGAAGCACTGACTCCAGCTGAAACCCATGTCTTGCAGGCGTCTGTGTGTAGTGGTTCTTGAAGCACTGACTCCAGCTGAAACCCATGTCTTGCAGACGTCTGTGTGTAGTGGTTCTTGAAGCACTGACTCAGCTGAAACCCATGTCTTGCAGGCGTCTGTGTGTAGTGGTTCCTGAAGCACTGACTCCAGCTGAAACCCATGTCTTGTATACGTCTGTGTGTAGTGGTTCCTGAAGAACTGACTCCAGCTGAAACCCATGTCTTGCAGACGTCTGTGTGTAGTGGTTCCTGAAGCACTGACTCCAGCTGAAACCCATGTCTTGCAGGCGTCTGTGTGTAGTGGTTCTTGAAGCACTGACTCCAGCTGAAACCCATGTCTTGCATACGTCTGTGTGCAGTGGTTCTTGAAGCACTGACTCCAGCTGAAACCCATGTCTTGCAGACGTCTGTGTGTAGTGGTTCTTGAAGCACTGACTCAGCTGAAACCCATGTCTTGCAGACGTCTGTGTGTAGTGGTTCTTGAAGCACTGACTCCAGCTGAAACCCATGTCTTGCATACGTCTGTGTGTAGTGGTCATTGAAGCACTGACTCCAGCTGAAACCCATGTCTTGCAGACGTCTGTGTGTAGTGGTTCTTGAAGCACTGACTCCAGCTGAAACCCATGTCTTGCAGGTCTGTGTGTAGTGGTTCTTGAAGCACTGACTCCAGCTGAAACCCATGTCTTGCAGGCGTCTGTGTGTAGTGGTTCTTGAAGCACTGACTCCAGCTGAAACCCATGTCTTGCATACGTCTGTGTGTAGTGGTTCTTGAAGCACTGACTCCAGCTGAAACCCATGTCTTGCAGACGTCTGTGTGTAGTGGTCATTGAAGCACTGACTCCAGCTGAAACCCATGTCTTGCATACGTCTGTGTGTAGTGGTCATTGAAGCACTGACTCCAGCTGAAACCCATGTCTTGCAGACGTCTGTGTGTAGTGGTTCCTGAAGAACTGACTCAGCTGAAACCCATGTCTTGCAGACGTCTGTGTGTAGTGGTCATTGAAGCACTGACTCCAGCTGAAACCCATGTCTTGCAGACGTCTGTGTGTAGTGGTTCTTGAAGCGCTGACTCCAGCTGAAACCCATGTCTTGCATACGTCTGTGTGTAGTGGTTCTTGAAGCACTGACTCCAGCTGAAACCCATGTCTTGCATACGTCTGTGTGTAGTGGTCATTGAAGCACTGACTCCAGCTGAAACCCATGTCTTGCATACGTCTGTGTGTAGTGGTTCCTGAAGAACTGACTCCAGCTGAAACCCATGTCTTGCAGACGTCTGTGTGTAGTGGTCATTGAAGCACTGACTCCAGCTGAAACCCATGTCTTGCAGACGTCTGTGTGTAGTGGTTCCTGAAGCGCTGACTCCAGCTGAAACCCATGTCTTGCAGACGCCTGTGTGTAGTGGTTCTTGAAGCGCTGACTCCAGCTGAAACCCATGTCTTGCATACGTCTGTGTGTGTAGTGGTTCTTGAAGCACTGACTCCAGCTGAAACCCATGTCTTGCAGACGCGTCTGTGTAGTGGTTCTTGAAGCACTGACTCCAGCTGAAACCCATGTCTTGCAGACGTCTGTAGTGGTTCCTGAAGCGCTGACTCCAGCTGAAACCCATGTCTTGCAGACGTCTGTGTGTAGTGGTTCCTGAAGCGCTGACTCCAGCTGAAACCCATGTCTTGCAGACGTCTGTGTGTAGTGGTTCCTGAAGCACTGACTCAGCTGAAACCCATGTCTTGCAGACGTCTGTGTGTAGTGGTTCCTGAAGCACTGACTCCAGCTGAAACCCATGTCTTGCACACGTCTGTGTGTAGTGGTTCCTGAAGCACTGACTCCAGCTGAAACCCATGTCTTGCATACGTCTGTGTGTAGTGGTTCCTGAAGCACTAACTCCAGCTGAAACCCATGTCTTGCAGACGTCTGTGTGTAGTGGTTCTTGAAGCACTGACTCAGCTGAAACCCATGTCTTGCATACGTCTGTGTGTAGTGGTTCTTGAAGCACTGACTCCAGCTGCAGTCCACTCTTTGTGAATCTCCCCCACATTTATGAATGGGTTTTGTTTCACAATCTTCTCCAGGGTGCGGTTATCCCTATTGCTTGTACACTTTCGTTCCCTCCGCCTCTCTATTAATGTGCTTTGACACACAGCTCTGTGAACAGCCAGCCTCTTTTGCAATGACCTTTTGTGTCTTGCCCTCCTTGTGCAAGGTGTCAATGGTCATCTTTTGGACAACTGTCGAATTAGCAGTCTTCTCCATGATTGTGTGGCCTACAAAACTAGACTGAGAGACCATTTTAAGGCCTTTGCAGGTGTTTTGAGTTCAAGAGTGTGGCACCAGGGGTCTTCAGTATTGAACCTTTTCACAATATTCTATTTTTGAGATACTGAATTTGGGATTTTCCTTAGTTGTCAGTTATAATCATCAAAATTAAAAGAAATAAACATTTGAAATATATCAGTCTGTGTGTAATGAATGAATATAATATACAAGTTACACTTTTTGAATGGAATTAGTGAAATAAATCCACTTTTTGATGATATTCTAATGATATGACCAGCACCTGTATATTGATCACTGATCCGCCCAATCAAAATCTGCTGCTTTATTCTCCTGTTATCACTGCTCTGAAACAATCGGCACTGTAAAGAGCGCTGTATAAATAAACACTTGATTTATGTTAATAATAATAATAATAACATTTATTTTGTATAGCACCTTTAAATGTAACATCTCAAAGCACTTTACATATACATATGAATTGAAAAATACACATAACATTGCATGCATAAAATAATCAACAAAGTAGACAAATGAATTACATAAAAGCTATCCTAAAATAATATGTTTTAAGTGTTGATTTAAAAACACTAAGTGATTCTGCATTCCTAATCTCAGAGGGCAGGGAATTCCACAACTTAGGAGCCAAAGAAGAAAATGCACGATCACCCATAGTTTTCAACCGTGTTGTTTGGACAGTTAAAAGACCAGCTTCAGAGGAGCGTAGAGCATGTGTTGGCGTATAGTGGGTTAAAAGCTCACACAAATATTGAGGGGCCAAATTATTCAAGGCCTTATACGTGAGCATTAGAATTTGTTGTTAACATTATTCACATTTTCACAGATTCTGCAAGTGGATCACATACTTTTTCTTGCAACTGTAAAGCTGGGCATACACTGTGCGATTTTGAGCTGAATTCTGACACGTGCGACTCTTGGGTCGGGCCGATGTTCAGCTTTATCGTGCGTCGCGTGTCGCGAGGTGTTCGTGAAGTGTACGGGGGGAAACGAGAGGCGACAAACATCTCCCGATCTGCAACTCTGATCGCCCCTCGTGAGGATATCGCACCGCTGAAGCAGAGCTACGAACTGACTGCCCTATTTCCCCTCACTGCGCCAAAGCAGACGTTTAACCATTTCATCTGTAATGCAGCAAGAAAGAAAACGAAAAGATGGAGATCTTTAAGTTCTGTAGGCAGCTATCCAACATCAGACATTTAGCAAACTGTTGCTCCACCAGCTCGTGTTGTAAAGTGTATAATCCAAGTCTTCCAAACCACCGTCCCAGTAAACACAGAACGTTCCCCTAACGTTCCCATATGGTTCCCGTTTGGTTATTTTTGTGGGGAACCAAATAAGAACGTTCCCTGCAGGTTATTTTGGGGTTTTATTTTGCAACCTAAAGAGAACGTTCCCAGAATGTCCCTGCAGGTTATTTATATATATATATATATATATATATATATATATATATATATATATATATATATATATATATATATATATATATATATATATATATATATATATATATATATATATATATGTATTTTTTAAATAATATATGCAGGTTTATTTGTATATTTAGATTACTCGCCTCTGACCTGCACGCGCTTTCATCTCTTCTTCTACAGAAAGACACGCACTCGCATAATTTAAAAATTAACGATCATTTCATTTCGTCTTTACCGACTGACTTACATTAGTTTATCGATCTTTATTGAATAATAAGTTATTAATTAATAAATATACGAGTGTAAATAGTGTGATTTCAAAGAGATGACACGTAATCGAAGACAACATGATGTTAACCGAGAAGTTTTTGTTTACAGATCAAAAGAGAGAAGCTAGTTTACGTCCCGTTAATTCAGCGGTAAGGAATTAATGTGTATTGTGTAAATTACTGTGAACGTCTGGGAACATACTGTGAAGGTTTGGGGAACGCGTTCTGGGAACATACTGTGAAGGTTAGGGAACGTCTGGGAACATACTG
>CM040912.1:927500-952500 GCA_023029165.1 Gobiocypris rarus
GATGAGGTGCAGGAGTTTCACCGTTTGCACTGCTTCTCATGACCTTTCCACATTACAGACCCCATGCAGTCAGAATGGAGGCTTTCCGAACTCATCCCAGACTTCTAGACGGTTCGATCTTCAGCAGATTTCACAGATCCTGCTGGCGAAAAGTTCCAGTAGACTGAATGAAGCTTTACACCCAGAGCACTACCACCAGGGGGCGCTAGCCCTCATCCTTCCTTCACGCTGATCCTCCTGTCACGGGTCAAAATGACCCGGAGCCCTGAAATCATATTCGATGAGCGGTTCCGCTGGGTCCTAAAGCCAGTGTGTGTGTGTGATGGGTAGGTTTAGGGGCAGGGGCAGTGTAGGGGGATACGGTTTGTACAGTATAAAATGCATATGAAATATTATCCTGACTTACAAGCTGGAAATTATATCTTCACATTTGACCTATGATATCCTGTGACATGCAATTCATCTAAATTTAAATGTTTATCACAGTCCACACACACACACACACCTACATTCAGCCACGTTAAGCGTTTCACGTTAAGCGGTTTTCACGTTAAGCGTTTCACGTTAAGCGTTTTTCACCTTAAGCGTTTCACGTTAAGCGTTTTTCACCTTAAGTGTTTTTCACGTTAAGCGTTTTTCACGTTAAGCGTTTCACGTTGCCGCCACATTGCCGCCACCTTGCCGCTTCACGTTAAGCCGCCACCTTAAGTGTTTTTCACCTTGCCGCTTCACGTTGCCGCCACATTGCCGCCACCTTGCCGCTTCACGCTGCCGCCACCTTGGGCGTTTTTCACGTTGCGTTTTTCACGTTAAGCGTTTTTCACGTTAAGCGTGTTTCACGTTAAGCGTTTTTCACGTTAAGCGGGTTTTACGTTAAGCGTGTTTCACGTTAAGCCGCCACGCTAAGCGCGGTTTTACGTTAAGCGTGTTTCACGTTAAGCGTTTCACGTTAAGCGTGTTTCACGTTAAGCGTTTTTCACGTTAAGCGTGTTTCACGTTAAGCGTGTTTTACATTAATCGTTTTTCACGTTAAGCGTGTTTCACTATAAGCGTGTTTCACGTTAAGCGTTTTAGAATGTCCCGGCTGAAGTTGTCCTTGTGTTAATGGTCGTGTAATAACTTAAGTATGCTGGCAATAAACATTTTTTGTCTATAATGTGATATGCTTAACTTATTTTATTGCGGGTCGGCCGTCGGTTCTATTTCAAATGGGTCGGTGTGGATTTTATTTAGTGCTCTTGTCGGAAAAAGTCTGATCCCAATGAACCACCAAATAAAGGATTCTCCAGCCTGTGACAGGCGTGCTATGTTTTGTTAGACACGTACACATAATACGATTTGTAATAATGCAATACTATCACATATAAAAACATGTTTTCCTCACAGAAGTGTGTTGCACCATCCCTGTCGGATCCAGAAGGCATTGTGTTCTAATCTCAATATGTCTGAAATCCAGTCTGGACCTGTGTCTTGTTTACAAATGATTTTCTTGCTATCTCCGGCATGTTTATTGCTCGGTAGCGCGATCTGTTTATCTCCGCGAGTCGGTGGGCGGGGCTACAGAAGCAGGCGTGCACATTTATCTGTAGAGGCGGAGTTTCCCCCCCTATGACATCATAGATCAGTGTATATCTGAGAGCTGTCGTTTTCTGTGCCTGGTGTCAATAAAAGCTTTTCTTTGACTAACAAGGAAGTTTTCAGCTCTGAGACTTACAGGATATTCTTATATTACCATGACCTTTCATATATCAAAAGCTCAAGGGAAAGTTGATTCCACAATTCATCACCCCTTTAAAATGTTACAATTAGTCAACTTGAAATGTAATCATCTTAAATATTTGAACATTTTAAGGCAGATGTCACAGTACACTCCATTTCCCATGATCCTCCCTGTCTCAGAAACAACCAATTTTAGTAAATAATACATACAGGTCCTTCTCAAAAAATTAGCATATTGTGATAAAGTTCATTATTTTCCATAATGTAATGAAAATTTAAATTTCATATATTTTAGATTCATTGCACACCAACTGAAATATTTCAGGTCTTTTATTGCTTTAATACTGATGATTTTGGCACACAGCTCATGAAAACCCCAAATTCCTATCTCAAAAAATTAGCATATCATGAAAAAGTTCTCTAAACAAGCTATTAACCTAATCATCTGAATCAACTAATTAACTCTAAACACCTGCAAAAGATTCCTGAGGCTTTTAAAAACTCCCAGCCTGGTTCATTACTCAAAACCGCAATCATGGGTAAGACTGCCGACCTGACTGCTGTCCAGAAGGCCATCATTGACCCCTCAAGCGAGAGGGGAAGACACAGAAAGACATTTGGAGAAGGACCGATTCCAGACCTTGGGGGACCTGCGGAAGCAGTGGACTGAGTCTGAGTAAACATCCAGAGCCACCGTGCACAGGCGTGTGCAGGAAATGGGCTACAGGTGCCGCATTCCCCAGGTCAAGACACTTTTGAACCAGAAACAGCGGCAGAAGCGCCTGACCTGGGCTACAGAGAAGCAGCACTGGACTGGCGCTCAAATTTAGCATGTCATTGGGAAATCAAGGTGCCAGAGTCTGGAGGAAGACTGGGGAGAAGGAAATGCCAAAATGCCTGAAGTCCAGTGTCAAGTACCCACAGACAGTGATGGTCTGGGGTGCCATGTCAGCTGCTGGTGTTGGTCCACTGTGTTTTATCAAGGGCAGGGTCAATGCAGCTAGCTATCAGGAGATTTTGGAGCACTTCATGCTTCCATCTGCTGAAAAGCTTTATGGAGATGAAGATTTAGTTTTTCAGCACGACCTGGCACCTGCTCACAGTGCCAAAACCACTGGTCAATGGTGTCCTGACCATGGTATTACTGTGCTCGATTGGCCTGACCTGAACCCCATAGGGAATCTGTGGGATATTGTGAAGAGAAAGTTGAGAGACGCAAGACCCAACACTCTGGATGAGCTTAAGGCCGCTATCGAAGCATCCTGGGCCTCCATAACACCTCAGCAGTGCCACAGGCTGATTGCCTCCATGCCACGCCGCACTGAAGCAGTCATTTCTGCAAAAGGATTCCCCACCAAGTATTGAGTGCATAACTCAACATTATTATTTGAAGGTTGACTTTTTTTGTTTAAAAAACACTTTTCTTTTATTGGTCGGATGAAATATGCAAATTTTTTGAGATAGGAATTTTGGGTTTTCATGAGCTGTATGCCAAAATCATCAGTATTAAAACAATAAAAGACCTGAAATATTTCAGTTGGTATGCAATGAATCTAAAATATATGAAAGTTTTATTTTTATCATTACATTATGGAAAATAATGAACTTTTATCACAATATGCTACTTTTTTGAGAAGGACCTGTAATTACATATAACTAACCCTAAGCTTACAATAAGTACATGTTAAGAAATATTACTCAGCAGTTAATTGTGTAATTAGACTGCAAAAAGGAGAAGTTAAAGTTAACTTTAAGATGAAGGAGGAGGGCCTTCTTAAAGGGACAGTCACTCAATATGACTATTCTCTCAGTCGGTGATGAAGTGTTGTCTTCTGTGGAACTCCTGAAATGTTATTTTATTTATTTATTTATTTCATATGGACATAGCAATAACATTGGACAAACAAGATGCATTGTTTAAAGTGTTATAGCACATGTGCTAATTTTCAACACCTGTCCATAGGGGCTTTTACAACAGAAAACTCTCTCAGGGTGGCAGAGAGAAAGTGGCGCAAATCTAAGAACTCTACTGATCTTACCTTGTATCAGTCTCTTCTTGTTTCCTTCTCTGCACATGTCTCCACTGCAAAAACTACATACTATCACAACAAAATCAACAACTGCTCTGACTCTCGTGCACTTTTCAGAACATTCTCCTCTCTTCTTTGCCCAAATCAACTCTTACAGCTGACGACTTTGCATCTTTCTTCACAAAGAAAACCTCCTCCATTAGCAGCCAATTCTCCGCACCACAAACTGACATACACATCTCATCAACCATCACACACACGCTACCCTCTTTCTCTCTGCTCTCTGAAACAGAAGTCTCCAAACTCATCCTTTCCAAACACCCCACTACTTGTCCGCTTGATCCTATCCCCACTCACCTGCTTCAGGCCATTACTTCGTCAATTACTCCTGCACTCACCCACATCGTCAACACCTCTCTTCACACTGGGACTTTCCCACAGCATTCAAGCAGGCTCGGGTAACCCCACTGCTTAAGAAACCCTCTCTGAACCCAGCACTTTTAGAAAACTACCGACCGGTGTCCCTTCTGCCTTTTATTGCTAAGACACTTGAGAGAGTAGTGTTCAACCAACTCTCTATGTTTCTTGCACAGAACAACCTCCTGGACAACAACCAATCTGGATTCAAAAGCGGCCACTCAACTGAGACTGCCCTGCTCTCGGTTACTGAAGCACTGAGACAGACAAAAGCAGCTTCCAAATCCTCAGTACTCATCCTGATGGATCTGTCTGCTGCTTTTGACACAGATAACCACCAAATCCTCCTGTCAACTCTCATGAAGATGGGGATCTCAGGAACTGCTCTCCAGTGGTTCAAGTCTTACCTCTCAGGTAGGTCCTTCAGGGTGTCATGGAGAGGTGAAGTGTCTAAGTCACATCATATAGCTACTGGAGTTCCTCAGGGCTCAGTGCTTGGACCACTTCTCTTCTCCATCTACATGTCATCTCTAGGATCTGTCATCCAGAAACATGGCTTTTCCTATCACTGCTATGCTGATGACACTCAACTCTACTTCTCATTTCAACCAGATGATCCCACAGTTGGGTTTCGGCTCGCTGCCTACCTGACATTTCTGCCTGGATGAAGGAACAACACCTTCAACTCAATCTGGCAAAGACAGAACTGCTTGTGGTCTCAGCCAACCCAGCACTTCACATACTCTCTCCATTCAGCTCGGTTCATCAACCATAACTCCGTCCGGGACTGCCAGGAACCTTGGAGTTGTGATTGATGATCAGCTAAACTTCACTGACCACATTACTGCAACAACCCGGTCCTGCAGATTTGCGCTATACAACATTAGGAAGATTAGACCCTTCCTATCAGAGCAGGCCACTCAACTCCTGGTCCAAGCTCTTGTACTCTCCAGACTGGACTACTGTAATTCTCTTCTAGCGGGCCTTCCAGAATCCACTGTTAAACCCTTGCAGCTGATCCAGAACGCAGCGGTAGAGTGGTCTTCAACGAGCCGAAGAGAGCTCATGTCACGCCTCTCTTCATCAGTCTTCACTGGCTGCCGATAGCTGCGCGAATCAAATTCAAGGCTCTGGTGCTCGTGACACAAAGCAACCGCAGGCTCTGCACCAGTATACCTAAACTCACTTGCTCAGACTTACACACCCTCCAGAAGCTTGCGTTCTGCAAGTGAACGACGCCTAGTGGTGCCATCTCAAAGAGGCATGAAATCCCTCACTAGGACCTTTTCCTGGACCGTTCCCACCTGGTGGAATGACCTGCCTGTCTCAGTTCGAGCAGCCAAGTCTGTAGCCATTTTCAAAAAACATCTCAAGACACTTCTTTTCCAGCAGCACTTGACCAATAAAGAATAGCACTTATCACTCTATTCGTTACTATTTGTTATTTAAAAAAAAAAAAAAAAAAAAACTGTCCTGTGTTTTGTGTTTCGTGAGACTTGTTACAGCGCTTGCATATTGTTGCCCTTGACTAGTGTTGGTTGCTTCTATTACTCTCATTTGTAAGTCGCTTTGGATAAAAGTGTCTGCTAAATGACTAAATGTAATGTAAATGTAAATGAAAACACAATTGTTAAATAAAACACTACACAATTTACACATGAGAACAACTTTGGCCCAATTTAAGCCAAATGCTGAATATACTCGCCACTGTTCCCTGAAATGAAAGTGAATGAGATGCAGGACTGTTTTCAGACATGGCAGATCACATTATTCAGTGCCGGCTAAAGATCTGCCATTGAGAGGAATGGGAACGCTGGTGGAAAGATTGACAGGGATTCTCGGCTGCTTCCCACTCCTTTGCATATTGCAGTTGAATAACTGAAGCTCATTCATAACTCAATCTCCAGTGCTCTCCGGAACAGGATCCAAAGGGAACACTGATCACCATAATGGTGATTATACAACTAAACAATCATCCGCAACCTTTATTATCATTATTTATTTATTTAGGGGATATCTGTGGAGTAGCGGACTGCTTTTTTAAGTACTTGTTTGATTTATTAGAGAAAAAATATCCAAGAAAGCGTTCAAAAATATATTAGTTGATCTTTCCTTGCAAAATGAGAGCATATGTCCACATCCAGACGCAGATTTTGGTGAAGGCCTGTTTATTCTGATTTTAAAGATGGAGCCCCTCTAATGAAGGCTTTTAATGCCTGGACCTGAATGTATACGCTCTCATTTAGAGATAACATATCCACTAAATATATATTTATTTGATTTGTTTGTTTGAGAAACCATCAGTGCTACGTTTTAGATGTGATGTCACATGAGAAAGAAAGAAAGAAAGAAAGCTTTTTTTGAGCAAGGTCCTAAATGTAAAATATTGGAATAATGAAAAAAAAAAGCAGTGCTGCCCTCTTGTGGATGAAAACTACAGTCACATCAGTGCACACACACACACACACACACACACACTGACCCTGTTCACGAGTTCACACTTACATATACATATATTATACTTACATATAATTTATAGAGTAAATTTAATTGCGTGATTTGGCGTGCTGTCCGGGAGGGCTTGAGCTAAAGTATGTATGTTCCCCGTATGTAAGTGGTTTAGAACTTAAAAAAAGAAGAAAAAAAAAGAAAAATGTGGAGAAGGGGTGATTGAGGGATGCTGAAAAACTGTCAATGCAATGGAGGTAGGACGGCTGCGTATATACACCTCCTTTGTTGATTGGCTGAGTACTCTCCACCTGTGTCAATGATCTGACATGTTCCTCCCAAACCTCGTTTAGTAAAACAACATTTTGTGTAATATTGATCACTCTGTTGTTTGGAGGAGCACACACACACACACACACACACACACACACTCACACACTCACACACACACACACACACACATGTTTGTTTTTGTGAAATGTGGGGACATTCCATAGGCGTAATGCATTTTATACTGTACAAACCGTATTTTCTATCCCCTACACTGCCCCTAAACCTTCCCATCACACACACACACACACACACACACACACACACACACACACACACACTCACTCTCACAAACACACACACGATTCCACACAACGTTTTCAATGTAATCATCACATAAAAACCCTCATCCTATCATCTACTCCTACTACAATCTCCCCCTGCCATATTTCCCTAATATTGCTCATATTATGATATTGACTGTGCATTTCAGCGGCAGTTGCTATGGATATTCACTTAGATGTGTCTCTATGGCAACATTCTCTCCCCGGGCCTGAAAGTTTCCCAGCTAGGATCAAGGTTCCCAGACACGTGCTCACACACACACACACACACACACACACACACACATGTTTGTTTTTGTGAAATGTAGGGACATTCCATAGGCGTAATGCATTTTATACTGTACAAACTGTATTTTCTATCCCCTACACTGCCCCTGCCCCTAAACCTACCCATCACACACACACACACACACACACACACACACACACACACACACACACACACACACACACACACACACACACACACACACACACACACACACACTACCCATCACAGGAGACTGCACAGTTTACTTTCTGTGATAAAAACCTCATCCTGTGTGATTTATAAGCATTTTGAAAAGTGAGGACATGGGGAACGTCCTCATATTTCACCCTCTTTTTGTAATACCTGTGTCATACCCATGTCATTATACACATTTGTGTCCTGATATTTCACAAAAACATGCCCACACACACACACACACACACACACACACACACACACACACACACACACTCTCATGGTTCACTATTTTTGTGGGAACTCTCCATACGTAATACAGCCTTTTTAGTTGTTACCTTGGATCCATGTGTATGGGAATAATAATGATAATGTTTTCATCTCTAATAGATGATAGTGATAATAGAATAATGTGTTAAGAGCTCACTCAAGTACTGGGGAGATAAACCATTTAGTGCTTTGTAAGTAATAAGCAAGATTTTAAAATGTATGCGATGTTTAATAGGGAGCCAGTGCAGTGTTGACAGAACCGGGCTAATGTGATCACACTTCCTGGTTCTAGTAAGAACTCGAGCTGCTGCGTTTTGGACCAGCTGGAGTTTGTTTATTAAGCGAGCAGGGCAACCACCCAGTAGAGCATTACAATAATCTAGCCTTGAGCTCATGAACGCATGTACTAATTGTTCAGCATTTTGCATTGAGAGCATGTGACGTAATTTAGATATATTTTTAAGATGGTAGAATGCAGTTTTACAGATGCTAGAAACGTGGCTTTCAAACGAAAGATTGGTATCAAAGAGCACACCCAGGTTCCTCACTGACGACGAGGGCTTGACAGAGCAGCCATCGAGGGTTAGACAGTATTCTAGGGCACTACGTGCAGAGCTTTTTGGTCTAATAATTAGAAACTCTGTTTTTCAGAATGAAGTAGCAGGAAATTACTAGTCATCCAATGTTTTATATCAGCTGTGCATTCCCTTAATCTTGTGAATTGATAAGTTTCGTCAGGGCTGAAGAAATATAGAGCTGAGTATCGTCAGCATAACAATGAAAACTAAAGCCATGCTTCCTAATGATATCTCCCAGTTGTAGCATATACAGGGTGAAGAGCAACGGTCCTAACACTGAGCCCTGCGGTACTCCATACTGAACTTGTGATCGGTGTGACATCTCTTCATTTACTGATACAAACTGATAACGGTCAGATAGGTATGATTTAAACCAAACACACACACCCTCTCTCACACACACACAAGCACACAGTCAATCTGTAATTTATGCAAGCTCTAATTTGGAAACTTTTCCTGGATGTGTTTGTTTCAGCTAATGGCACAGTTTGGGGTGGCACTGGCTATAATAAGCTGTTTAGCTGTTTAAATTGACTCGTTTTGGAAACCTGTTTGGTAACAATGATTTTGGAAACTGACACGGACACTCTACCTATTTTAAACATTTTGTAGACTTCCCAGCACAGAAGATACAGTTTTCAACACAACAGAGTCCAACTGGGTCAGGTTATAGGTCAGCTACAAACATCAATGCAATATGACCAGATACGCTATGGGTCAGTCCTTCACTCCATGTAATTCAGTGCATTCAAAGGGCACATTTCCTTGCTGGATATTATTGCTGAAATCATCAGTATGGTCAACCAGCTGGTAAGGCTGAGTTTGTAGACCATCCTGGTCAAGGGCCAGCTGGAGAAACCAGTTCATACCAGCTAACGGATGGTAGCCAGTTAGATAAACCCCTAATGAGCAGTTTGGTTTAGCTGATGTGAGTGTGGAGGAGAGTGGGGGAGGAGGGGACACATGAGTTCTGTTGAGTCAGTCCCTCTCTTTCACTGGGGGAGGAGGAGTCGCCCCTCTATTATTTTGGGGTCCACTCTTCATGAACTCTTCACATTGTGCGCACTGAGTTCATATTGTTCACATGGATGCTGCCCCCGAGGGCTTTAGGAAGAACTCTAGAAAGACAAGGGCAGTAAAAAACAGAGAACAGAGAAATTATGAACACATGCAAAAACAAGAGAGAATATTAATAACTGATTATGTTGTAGTCAATGCATGGTTTTTCCTGTCAGATTTTAGTTTGCATAGTAAAATAAAACCTGTAGATGTATTTAGCTTATTATTAGTTTCACCAAATAATTTAATCAGACAAATACCTTAAACAAGTTTATTGTTTTCATAAAACACAAATATCCCCTCCGGACATTTACCGTAACATGATTTTGCAAAGTCTAAAGGGGGTGAATTTATAGATAGTCATAGTAGAGTTGCATGTCATCAGCATAGCAGTGGTAAAATAGGTCACATCAAATTTGTGAATATCAAAAAAACAAAGGGTCCCAGCACCGAACCCTGATGCACCCTGCTGGTTATATTAAAATACCCCTCGTTCCCAGGATGCACAGGAGGCTGTAGTGTGCACCGAACAGGTAATACTGAGAGCAGGATAGTGTTGAGGACCAGCAGTGAGAGGTGTTTTGATTCATGTGGCTGTGGGAAGGTTTAATGTGTGGCAGGACGAGGTCAGAATGGGTGACTGGGTGTTGTTTGTACGGTTATTTACACACTCAAAATACACTCTGATTTTACCCTCTCCAGTCTTGAACAAACCTTTATATGATCCCTAAATATGAGATTTCATACTACAAAAACACCCAGTTTCCTGTGACTCAGTGACAATGACTGTGATTATGCTTTTGTCTGTTTCTGATAAGCACATCGACTACCTCTTTTCTGAACATGCTGCACAGAGCAGTGATTACACCGGCTTAAGCCGAGTCTGTTGAAACTCAATAAACATGCACTTACTCACTCAGACACTGTTTGAATGCAGTGGGGCTACAATTTATGTTTTATTGCTTTCAGTGTTGAGCCCATGGACATCTCTGAATGGGCTCACTGATGCACATGTAATCGCACTGAACCTTGAGCCGCATGTCTGTCTGAGTGCATGACAGCTGCACTAGAGTAATTAAAGACATGTTACTCTATTATCAGCGCTTTAGCCACTGATATTAGTACTTTCCTGATGTACTAAAAATCAAATCTATAAATTTGTGAAATGCTGAAAAATGGAGGTCTGTCACATAAAAACAAAGGAATGGTGTGTATTGGGTTGGGCTGCCCCATGTAGTCGACTAGAAGAGGCTTGGTCGACCAAAATTGTATTAGTCGTTTAGTCGCAGAAAAAAACCTCTCTGAAATCACGCAGCCTGTGACGGACAGATCGTTAACATCAGGAAATACAAACATTTTCCCATCAGTCTTCGACCTCAAATATGGCTTATCACTTGAAACACGTAAGTAGTAGCAACTTTACAAGTCCGCTAGCTCTAGTGTTAACCTAGATAAATGTACGCTATTATATTATATAATTGCATATCTGTGTGTTACTGTCATACAGGCGCCGGCGCGATCACTCGCATTTACTTTAAATTCTCCGCCATTCTTGGTCATACAGGAGTAATGCAAACAGTAAAAGGCCTACTTTTATTTCTGTACTCACAACAAAACCTTGTGCTTTTGTAAAATAATGAAAACAATCAGGATCTGCCGTCTCGGTCTCACTGAACTTGAGCGTCACAAATGAAATAAAATCCAGCGTATACTCGCATCAAATACATGAGAAATATCTCTATATAAAGATTGAAATGTCTGCTTTTAAATGAAACAATTAAAGTGGAAAACAAATATTCTCATATTGTGTTATCCTGAAGCGTGCATATACTGCAGAGATAAGAGTCGACTTAATCTCTGCAGATGAAAACACAAAACATAATCAATAAATTATGAAAGTGCCACATTTATAATTATTGTTTGCTGTGCGCTGTGGCGAGCTTTATTTGTGTGTTTGAGTCCTGATTAGGCTGTGTGTTATAGTACATATGCAATTAAAGACTCAGTTTTATGATTTATGGCTTATTAATATAAACACGCGATTCGTTGACTAATGGCTCAAATAAACGACTACTAGTGGACTAGAAGAATATGCAGTGGGGGGGTATTTTTTTGTTTTAGGTAAAAAGGCAAAGATATTTGGTCATCTTTAAATCTTCCTGATTGATAGTGAATCTTTGATGTGGTGATGATGTGGATGTACACACACTCCGCATCTGTCTGTTCTCCCGGGCACGATACTAACAACCTTCGGCTGCCAAAACACTCCGGTGGACCAGACTCGCTCGGCTCGCAACTGTGAGAAGCGTGGTAATTAACTTAATGAACATCTATTCTTAGTGCGGTCTTTGCCACATCACACCAGACATCTCTTCAGTGGTCTAAGAATGTGGAAAAATATTATTTTAAAACAAATATTTTGATAAATTAAGCAGGTTGAGTCCTGCTCTGAGCGGTCCGAAGGGAACCGGTTGCATGAGCATTAAACAAGACATTATTATGTATCCCTTAAACGCATTTTTAAACGCAGTTTAAACGTTTAAGGTCATAAAACACAAATATCCCCTCCGGACATTTACAGTAGCATGATTTTGCAATGTCTAAAAGGGGGTGAATTTATAGATAGTCATAGTAGAGTTGCATGTCATCAGCATAGCAGTGGTAAAATAGGTCACATCAAATTTGTGAATATCAAAAAAACAAAGGGTCCCAGCACCGAACCCTGATGCACCCTGCTGGTTATATTAAAATACCCCTCGTTCCCAGGATGCACAGGAGGCTGTAGTGTGCACCGAACAGGTAATACTGAGAGCAGGATAGTGTTGAGGACCAGCAGTGAGAGAGTTTTGATTCATGTGGCTGTGGGAAGGTTTAATGTGTGGCAGGACGAGGTCAGAATGGGTGACTGGGTGTTGATTGTACGGTGATTTACACGCTCAAAATACACTCTGATTTTACCCTCTCCAGTCTTGAACAAACCTTTATATGATCCCTAAATATGAGATTTCATACTACAAAAACACCCAGTTTCCTGTGACTCAGTGACAATGACTGTGATTATGCTTTTGTCTGTTTCTGATCTATTTTAAAACAAATATTTTGATAAATTAAGCAGGTTGAGTCCTGCTCTGAGCGGTCCGAACGGAACCAGTTGCATGAGCATTAAACAAGACATTATTATGTATCCCTTAAACACATTTTTATCAACCTGTGACATCATTCACCCCCATTTAATTTTTACGGTTAGATCAACCTTCCTAGTATTCCTCAATCAATTCATTATCAACAATATAACAAGAAAAAAAAAGATAAAATAATGTGTTTTCTAATTATTTTTTGTGAAAAGTGTATCGGGTCACTAGCACCTGAGGTGTGTAACAGTGTAAGGTTTATTTTTTCTGTACAATAATTGAATCTCTGATGACTGAATAAGTGCAGTTATTCTTCAAGGTGGTGATGTCTGGTACACACTGAAGAAGTGATGGTTCACTCATAGTCACCGCAGGCAGAAAACAACAGAACAGGAAATATCATCAGCAGAACTCAGTGAAGATCTGAACGCAGTCGAATATGAGTGTCACAGATGCTGTCAGAGATGAGAATATTGATGTTGAAGATGATAGTTTTGAGGGTATGATTGAGATGGTGAATATGAAGCAGACGCTGAATGTACTGGGAAATGAGTTCTGACGAGGACAGATGATGGTATCAAACATCTGCTCAAACTCAACCCCAAAGGGAACTAAATATGCTTTATTTTATTCTTCTGTAACTGTTACTGTACTATCAGGAGAGTGTTATGCTGCTGTGGCAGTTAGAGATCCAACGGTGTTATATATAGATCCGGGTCGATAAAGACCCGATTATGTAATAATGGTTGGCGGAACATTCATGCATTTGAGGGTTAATTGACAAAAGTAAACATGCACAAAGTGTTACATCAGCTCTGACAAGACATCTCTGTTTAACTTTCAGTCTTAATTTCTGTGTACTTTGGTTTCAGAATTGAGCAGAATTGTGAAGCCGCAGCTGTGATGTGTGTGTAATGATGTTCTGTCAGCGGTGTTGACCCGAGGCCATCATTAACATCAGCGGTATCTGTGTGTAAAGAGCTCACACACACACACACACACACACGCTGGGAAAAAACAACAGCCAGTTTGCTAAAGTTACACTGTTCTGAGTTTGACACAGCATAGAAAGGGGAAATTCAGATGTTAGGGATCTTCCTTTCACAGTTTTACTGATCATTGTTGTGTTAACGCTAAATCAGAATCCATAAAAATCAACAACCATCATGTATGAATAGTTTAAAATTAAAATAAAGTATATATTTTTTACATACACCCTATTTCTAAAAAATAGAGATACACACACATACACACGCACGCACATGCACACACGCAGAAAACTTTCTGGTATATTAAAAAAAAGACTTTATGATTTATATCTTGTTTCCACAATGTAAACATTTACTAGTTTTGCTTTACTTGTGGGGACATTTGGTCCCCGTAACATAGGGAATGCTAGGACCACACACACACACACACACACACACACACACACACACACACACACACACACACACACACACACTCTCACTCTCTCTCTCTCACACACACACACACACACACACACACACACACACACACACACACACACACACACACACTCTCACTCTCTCTCTCTCTCACACACACACACACACACACGGTGGCAACTGGGACTGGTTTTACTTCCCAATAAACACTGGTGGGAGTTGTTACCATGGTGACACCATTGTGCTTCCCTCCTCCCTCAAGCCCATCACCCTCCTCATTTCAGCGGCAAGCTTCTGTCTCTCTCTCTCTCTCTCTCTCTCTGGGCCACTCCCCCTTTCCAGTCCCTCGCTCTTTATTCCTTACTACCGTCACTGTGAACTGGGAGACTAGAGGGAGTGGAGGGGGATCTCCATTGGATGGTTGAACCAAGGATCTATTGAGTGCTTAACGCTTAAGAAAAGACCTCAAGAGGGATACGCTGACTCCTCAGAGAGGAGATGAATGAAGACGCTCAGTCCCATCTCAGGATGGAGGCTACGGACAAACTCAACGGGCTGGGGGGGAGAAGGAGGCGTCCGAAGAAGGTAAACATGAGCTTCACTGTGGTGATCCGGAGGACGTTCATGCCTTTCTTAAATACACTTTGAGTGAGTTGTTGTAGTTGTTGGTGGTTTACTTTGAGCAAGCCCTGCTCAGGCGAGAGGAAGTGTTGTAGGTTTGGAAAGTAAAGTAAAGGAGTTACAGCGTGGCTGAGGGACAGGTGGAGAGCCCTGCCTATGCGCTTGCCTTGGATTTGCAAGACATGCTGATGGTCTGCTCTGTTGTGGTGAAGATCTCTGTGTGTGTGTGTGTGTTCAGGAGAAGTGCTGGCAGGTTTGTTCTCTCCACACTATGAGAATCCTGTACAGGCGTTTTATATTTCCAGTGTTTTGATTGACAGCTGCTTCTGCCCACCCATTCTGTTTTCCTCAATTGAACGCACTTTCTTGTGACTCAGAACCTTTGAATGAATGTGATTTCCACCGTATTCATGCTGTATAAAGCAGACTACTCATGATGTGTAAACATTTATACATACAGAATGCTCAATAACACAATGTAACATTCCTACGGCACGTTTAATGGTGTAAGAGTGTTGTGAGAGGAATGATGTCAAAAGCTTTAAGCATCTCTCGCTGTGAAGCACCTTTGTTCCATGTGTCTGACGCTGAGAGTGGGGCGGGTCCGCTGCCCTTTGTGTGTGTGTGTGTGTGTGTGTGTGTGTGCGCACTCATCTGTCAGATATAGTAAACAATATCATGCCTTAACACAAGAGGTGTGTGTGTGTGTGAGCGTGTGTGTGTGCATGTGTGTGTGTGTGTGTGCGTGCGTGTCTCCAAAAGGATAGTAAAATCTATATTGTGGGCACCGGTTGATAGTTCCTGTGAGGAAAAGGGCTAAAAATAATGAATATTAAAATTAAAATAATGTGTCTGTGAGGTTAGGAGATACAAAATGCATTATCTCATAAATTAATGGAAAGTCTCCACCGTTACAGAAATGTGTTTCTAAATGAGAGGATATTTGTTTTTTTGCCACCTCTCTGCTTTAAGTCTCAGCCGTTCTTGGCATTGAACTGAACATGAGAGATTATGAGAAAACCCCACTGACTGTAAACACTATTCTTAACCGCCCTCAAATGTTCCGCCGAAAAATAAACATGTAGAGCAATTAGAAAAGAGAGAACGGAACTGGGATTTTTAGGGATGCACAGATATGAAAATGTTGGCCGATACCAATAACCAATAATTCTTTAAATTTGAAAGCTGATAACCAATATATTGGCGATAAATCTAAATCCAAATTTTGATATGCTTTTTGAGAGTCTGATTACAAAAACAAAAGTTTCACTATTAAATCTATGTCCCAAGCACACAATTATGTTGTCATGATTTTATGTAGTCTAAATGACAGACTTTATGAAGTGATTCCATAACGATAAATGAACATTAAAGCCACATTAAAGATGAACATATACCGGCCGATACTGATAACATTAAAAATGAACATATATCTGCCAATACCGATAACATTAAAAATGAACATATATCGGCAGATACCGATAACATAAAAAATTTACATATATCGGCAGATACCAATAACATAAAAAATGAACATATATCTGCCGATACCAATAATATTAAAGACAAACATATATCTGCCGATACCGATAACATTAAAGACAAACATATATCTGCCGATACCGATAACATAAAAAATGAACATATATCGGCAGATACCGATAACATTAAAAATGAACATATATCGGCAGATACCGATAACATTAAAAATGAACATATATCTGCCGATACCAATAATATTAAAGATGAACATATATCGGATGATACTGATAACATTAAAGATGAACAAATATCTGCCGATACCGATAACATTAAAGATGAACAAATATCGGTCGATACTGATAACATTAAAGATGAACATATATCTGCCGATACCGAAAACATTAAAAATTTACATATATCGGCAGATACCGATAACATTAAAGATGAACATATATCTGCAGATACCGATAACATTAAAAATTAACATATATCTGCCGATACCGATAACATTAGAGATGAACAAATATTGGTCGATACTGATAACATTAAAGATGAACATATATCGGCGATACGATAACATTAAAAATGAACAAATATCGGCAGATACCGATAACATTAAAGATGAACATATATCGGCAGATACCGATAACATAAAAAATTTACATATATCGGCAGATACCAATAACATAAAAAATGAACATATATCGGCAGATACCGATAACATTAAAAATGAACATATATCGGCAGATACCGATAACATTAAAAATGAACATATATCGGCAGATACCGATAACATTAAAAATGAACATATATCTGCCGATACCAATAATATTAAAGATGAACATATATCGGATGATACTGATAACATTAAAGATGAACAAATATCGGTCGATACTGATAACATTAAAGATGAACATATATCTGCCGATACCGAAAACATTAAAAATTTACATATATCGGCAGATACCGATAACATTAAAGATGAACATATATCTGCAGATACCGATAACATTAAAAATTAACATATATCTGCCGATACCGATAACATTAGAGATGAACAAATATTGGTCGATACTGATAACATTAAAGATGAACATATATCGGCGATACGATAACATTAAAAATGAACAAATATCGGCAGATACCGATAACATTAAAGATGAACATATATCGGCAGATACCGATAACATTAAAGATGAACATATATCGGCAGATACCGATAGCATTAAAAATGAACATATATCGGCTGATACCGATAACATTAAAATTAACATATATCTGCCAATACCAATAACATTAAAAATTAACATATATCGGCCGATATCGATAACATTAAAAATAGTAAAACAGTTAAATTAGATACATTTAGATCTATTTATGCTCTGTAGAATTTGTTCTTCCAGATTTTTTAAAATATAATAATTAAAACTGACTAGAAAAGTCAGTTTGCTGGTCAGTTTGTTTTTGATACAGCTAAAGTACATTCACAGGAATTTATCAGCACTTGGATCCGTGTCAGAAAGGTCTTTGAGCTGAATGAGCATCAGTTCTGGAGTGTGGTTTGGCTTTCGTGCTGTAAGGCAATGAGGGATCATGCTCGATCAATGATGTTTGCATTATTGATATGTCTCCCATTCACCCGGGCGCTGGCGGATGGGGGATGCAGGGGACTGAAGTTTAATCTAAGCAAGCAAATGTGTTTCTCTGCACACTGTACTAATGACTGCACACTGTACTTTTTTGCGGTTTTGGGGGGAAATCTGTGAAAAAGTAAACTGTGTTAATCAGAGATGGCAGTACTATAGCTAAAAGGTTTATTATTACACACAATAATGCACACAAATCACAAAATTACCCCAAATAAATATATGTGTATTCTGGGGAGCTTTCTACTGAGTTCTCTGAGCGCATATTCTGTATGGCCCTGATAATGAGCACAGAGGTTAGTTTAAACCAGATGTGGGTGGGGCTTAATCCATTTTAAATGTATTTCTGTTCTCTTTATATTTACATATATTTGCAAATATGCCTTGTATAATTTATAAAATAGAGCTGGACAATTCTGGAGAAATTGGGTTGAGTGAATGATTCAATGACAAACTCATATTTAACATTCACTTCTCTCCACCTACTGGTGTAACAATGTAATTGATACAATCTTTATTTGAAGTCTCAAGTTTCTTTCAAAATGTGATTTACTCTTATTTTGATCTCTACTGTAGACATCAGTGTTTATATCCAAACTATAAACTTTTAATGCAGTAGTTCTGTGATAATATGTTTGCAAATCGAGAAAGAGCCATTGCTTCTGGGCATTTGGGCGCATTCTACTCAATTCTACTCAATTTCACTAAATTCTACTCGATTCAACTCAATTCCACTAAATTCTACTAAATTCTACTCGATTCTACTTGATTTTACTCGATTCTACTCGATTATTCAAAATTTTACTTGATTCTTCTAAATTTTAATTGATTCTACTCGGTTCTACTTGATTATACTCGATTCTACTCAATTCTACTCGATTCTACTCAATTCCACTCGATTCTACTCGGTTCTACTCAATTCTACTCGATTCTTCTCAATTCCACTAAATTCTACTCGATTGTTCTCAATTCTACTCAAATCTACTTAATTCTACTCGATTTTACTCGATTCTACTCGATTTTTCTCGATTCGGCTAAATTCTACTCGATTCTCCTCGATTTTACTCGATTCTACTAAATTCCACTAAATTCTACTCGATTCTCCTCGATTTTACTCGATTCTACTAAATTCTACTTGATTCTACTCGATTTTACTCGATTCTACTAAATTCTACTCGATTCTCCTCGATTTTACTCGATTCTACTACATTCTACTCGATTCTCCTCGATTTTACTCGATTCTACTAAATTCTACTAAATTCTACTCGATTCTACTCGATTTTACTCGATTCTACTAAATTCTACTCGATTCTCCTCGATTTTACTCGATTCTACTAAATTCTACTTGATTCTACTCGATTTTACTCGATTCTACTAAATTCCACTAAATTCTACTCGATTGTTCTCAATTCTACTCAAATCTACTTAATTCTACTCGATTCTACGCGATTTTACTCAATTCTACTTGATTCTACTCAATTCTACTCGATTTTACTCGATTCTACTAAATTCTACTCGATTCTCCTCGATTTTACTCAATTCTACTAAATTCCACTAAATTCTCCTCGATTTTACTCGATTCTACTAAATTCTACTTGATTCTACTCGATTTTACTCAATTCTACTAAATTCCACTAAATTCTCCTCGATTTTACTCGATTCTACTACATTCTACTCGATTCTCCTCGATTTTACTCGATTCTACTAAATTCCACTAAATTCTACTCGATTTTACTCGATTCTACTAAATTCTACTCGATTCTCCTCGATTTTACTCAATTCTACTAAATTCCACTAAATTCTCCTCGATTTTACTCGATTCTACTAAATTCCACTTGATTCTACTCGATTTTACTCGATTCTACTAAATTCCACTAAATTCTACTCGATTCTACTCTTCTACCTTTCACACACCGGACATTTGTATGGCGGTGGGTTGGTCCTCTCTGTATACTTTTGTCAGATTGTATAACCTGGACAAAGGCTTGGCTCCTGCTGCAAAGGTTTATCTGTTTAAGGTTTTATTCCCTATATTGGTATATTATTCCCATTGCATCATGACGTAGTGTTGAGGGAAAGTCTAGGTCAGTGGTTTTCAGTCTCTCTGCAGAAAACCTGAAGCATTGGCACCAAGTGTGCGCTGTGATGCAGATCCTTATGGTTGGCGCTTTAGCAGCATCAGCCAATTGACTGGTGCGACTCTATAGAGTTTAAGTCATGACCTGGGACATCCCATTACGTCTTTACGCAGCGTCTCATTCCCTCTCAGGGACCGAGGGTTACATTCAGTAACCTTGACGTTAACTGTGAAGCAATTCCTCTCTATGCAGTCTGTTATCTCAGGTCATCATTGGTAACATCCTCAGGGGTAATAGGTGTCTTCAGCGGTGTCACATGCTCTCAAAGACGATGATGAGGAAGGTGTTCTCATATTCTGATGAACGCTGCACAGATCCCATAGCTCAGGTCTGACATGTGAGAAGTGCAAACGAGCCCTTTCCCTCGCCAGCATTACCTCATTCTGCTGATCACATGCTCAACTGTGCTGGAATTGATTTAGAGGTGTTTTGCAGTAAGTAACACTATTAATGTTTCCCATAGTTTGAATTAGGGGGTTTTCCATGCTTTAAGTGTATCTAAGGCTATGTGGTAAAATCTCAAATCAGATGTGTTCAGGCAGACTGTCCGTACTGTTAATGGCAAGTGATCAACTAAGATTGGTCTGTCCAGCATGGATCGCTTTGGTAACGGTGTAGGCGTGCCCACATATGTGACGAGGCTTTCAAAACATTTCTTAAAACTCCACACGCCGATAACGTCAAAACCAGTGATGGAAATGCTGTCAATATTCATATAGTATTCAATCGGTACTTCTTAAGATTTCAGCCGTGACTACAGGAACATCACAAAATCCCAGTGCCAATGGAGCGATGATGCTCCTGCATCTGTTTAGAAAGCCTCGTCATGTGTGGGTATGACTACATCAGTACCAAAGCAATCCATGCAGATAGGCTGATCATGTCTGGACACACAAATCTAATTTGATCACTTGAGCAATTAATAGTGTGGACATTCTGCCTGATTTGAGGAAAAATCAGATTTGCCTGCCTTAGTGGTGCCACTTGATTATTCAGAAACGGTTTGGAGTGTCAATGGATGGCAAAGTTCGATCAAAATGCACCAATACTCACGTTTGGCTAGACTCCCAAACAGCAACATAGTGTCAGATCCGGGCCACATCTGGTGCATGTGGATTCAAGAGTTAAATATGCTATTAATTGACTTACATTTTAGACACAATATTGTCTGTTTTTCCTCTATTTTACCATTGAAAATAGTTCCTAACATTAGAGCCATTGAGCGTCTCTGGCCACAGTTTTCATTACTGAATGAATCGAATCATTTGAGTGAATGACTCGACTCACTTCTGCTTTGCCCCTGAATGAATCAGCTGTTTTGAACGAATCATTTGAGGGACTGATTCAATGACTCACTCGTTAAGACATGGATTTGCCGCCACCTACTGGTGCTTTTAGTATCTTTGTATTTTAGCCGAGGGATGGAGATTAATGCTGCGTTCCAGGCAGGTTTTTGAGCCCGTAAGTCACGACTACAAACCAGAACACACTCGTGTCGCTCCTGCGGTCTCATCACTCCGGGTGTGTGAGAGAGCCCAATATGCTGGTTTCGTTTTCAGTCGTGATTGTAACAATAGCTCTGGTTAGAGTTAACCCGCACCGGTTCGTGGGCGGGGGGGTTGACGTAAGTGGGCGTGTCTCTACTTTTATTCACTTTTGTTTTATACAAACTATTTAATCAACCATCACAAACTATGCATCATTTGAAAGCTAAAACACTCGAGATTCATGTTCTGAACTCGTTTTTGCAATAAATACACCAGAGAGGAAAAGGTTAAATGAAATGCTGTAGCAGTAGCTATTTAAACATTAGCATAATGAACGCAGTACTCATCTTTCATCTCCTATCGTGCAGATCAGATCGGACCAATCCAAAAACAACCGCATACATGTCCGTGTAAGAGTCCACTCTTCAAAATGCATCCCACTTTTTAATCCAAAACAACGAAAAAATAAGGAAAAAAACTAAAAATACTCCTTTGTTTGCTTGGGCGTTTTGAGTTAGAGTAATCAATCGTGTCCATTTTCAATGAAATAGTGATTCAAATCCGTTTCTGACGATCTCCCCTGTGCTGTGGACTCTTCCTGTCACGTTAAACCCTCCCAGGTCTCTCTGCTTCAATCACAGGCTCTCTGGCGAGTCATTACACAGAGGTGCCGCATTACTCGCTCCGCCAGCTGTCAATCAAAGCGCATGGTTTTCGTTGGATGAAGGCAATCAATGCCTAGCCAATGCCTTGCCAGCAAAGGTTTGATTGACGGACGAGTAACTAATCACAAGGCATTATCTTACGTTGTGTTTGTAAGCATTATTGGTGAATATGCCTCTAGTCACAATCTCCATAGCAGCCAAGCGCCTGCCAGTCAGATTGCGCAACACTGCAGTGGAGCGCGCAGGCTCTATGACAGACTGTTTTTATCAACTAAATGAGTTTTTACACTTTCAAAATTCTGTAAATAGTTCATTTAGTTTTTCAGTAACTGTAAATTAATCATAATCAGCAGTTTATTGCAGATTTATTTGAATAAAAAAACTACTCTTTGCAATTACAAATGTTCTAAAATAAAAGCCCTTTTGGAAAGGACGCCTAGTCTTTTCTTGATATAAAAGCTTACAGAAGCTACATTTTTGACAGAATCATCCTCAAATTTGAATCAAAACATGATCAGACATTCAGTTTTATATTATGCTTATTTTCAGGACCTTAACATTAAAATCTCATAATTTTTCCCTAAGTGAATAATAAAAATAAAAACGCGAGTCACTTACATGTATATTTACATGTATATTACTCTGTTCATATACAACTTTGAGCTATTATGACTCTTGGGTAACACTATTTGAAGTGTCTAGTTTAAAATAAGACCAGATTTATGAATATAGACCATAGGGTTTAAGAGCTGCAGACATTTTCATTTGGGAATGTCGTTTTCAGAAAATTTCAAAAATTGGGGCGCTGGTTAACAGGTTAAAGAGATGCAATGCATTTATCAATAGACTAGGGGTGTGCGATATATATCGTCTGCGATAATATGGTAATTGTTGTTTTAACGATGTGCGATCCGACATTATCGAGTATATCCCTCACACACACCCAGAGAGTGCACACACACCCCACGTGATGTTGTTTGTTGATTAGACTAATGCAGGTGCGCATTTCACTTTCCGCTTTCACTGCGTGCTATATTTATATCATATAATATAGTTAATGTGATATTGATTTTATACAAGTTTACTAAACAAGAAGTTAATATTAAGTGACTTACAGTTTAGACTTCCATATTGCCTATTTTTGCTTTATTTCGCCACTGAATTTTTTCAAAACAAACACACAGCACTGAATCTGCGTCTCTGAGCAACACACAGCGGTGTTTTCATACTGAACGAATCAGCTTTTTGAACGAATCAATTGAATCAATGATTCAATGACTACGATAGATTTGAATGAATCAGCTGTTTGAATGAATCAGCTGTTTGAATGAATCAGCTGTTTGAATGAATCAGCTGTTTGAATGAATCAGCTGTTTGAATGAATCAGCTGTTTGAATGAATCAGCTTGTTTGAATGAATCAGCTGTTTGAATGAATCAGCTGTTTGAATGAATCAGTTGTTTGAACGAATCAGCTGTTTGAATGAATCAGCTGTTTGAATGAATCAGCTGTTTGAATGAATCAGCTGTTTGAATGAATCAGCTGTTTGAATGAATCAGCTGTTTGAATGAATCAGCTGTTTGAATGAATCAGCTGTTTGAATGAATCAGCTGTTTGAATGAATCAGCTGTTTGAATGAATCAGTTGTTTGAATGAATCAGCTGTTTGAATGAATCAGCTGTTTGAATGAATCAGCTGTTTGAATGAATCAGCTGTTTGAATGAATCAGCTGTTTGAATGAATCAGCTGTTTGAATGAATCAGCTGTTTGAATGAATCAGCTGTTTGAATGAATCAGCTGTTTGAATGAATCGGTTGAATCTCAATGACTCACTCATTAAACGTGACTTGCTGCCACCTACTGGCAGTTTGAATTTCACAGTTAAAGCATCTTTACATGTTTTAAATAATTTCAAATATCAATATTATTCAACATTTTGTTTTAAACATCAAACATTATTTATGCATAACTGCAGGATATTAATTAGTCACTTCTGAGCTGTGTAAATGATCTAAATGCCACTTCAGACGCAGCTTCTGTGTTTCCTCTGCACTGCAAAGATTCATTTTGTTGATAAAATTATTATTTAATTTGATTGGTAACAGCCCTATTGTGTCTTATTATAATTCATTTTTATTAATTTGATGAAATTGACACAAAAGATGTAAAAAAAATGTATGTATCAAGGTAAAAAAGCTGATTTCTGTCACTGCTGTGAACTGACTATCACACAGAATATGAAGAATATTATAAACTTTAGGAGTCAGCTGACCATGGCAGTCCTACACCTCCCAAAGCACCAGCACAAACACACACTCAGCAAAATATCCTCCAATTATCGTTATCGAGAAAATCCCAGAAAATATCGAGATATCTTTTTTCTGGTCAATATCGCACACCCCTACAATAGACTATTAAGAGCGTAAAATAGAGATAACACTGTAAACATAGCAGTGGCATTGCTTACACTGCTGTTTCCGGCTCTGACCCCGACCAAACACACCTGAAGAAGCGGATTGAGCTGTTTGGACTGATGGGCAGGAGAGTTCATCCGGGGTTGGTTCTGAAGCATCTTCGTGAGATATTTACAGCGGCTTCTCAGACCAAACTATACCAATGTCTCTGCCATGCAAAGGATGATGCAAGATGATTCCAGCGCGTGTGTGTGTTTATTACTGCTCAACACACACGCCTCTGCTCTCCTGGATGCCGTACGGCAGCGCAGATGGGAAATGCTTCCTGTAATGACATTCAGCCGTTACCACGGCAACAAGGGGTGAAAAAAGGGTCCTCGTGCACCTTCTCGACAATAATATAGTAAGCATGATGATGTACAGTACAA
>CM040912.1:955000-1135000 GCA_023029165.1 Gobiocypris rarus
AGTCATTGAATCATTCACTCAAGAGATTTGATCAAAAACACTGATTCATCCAGTAATGAAACAAGTGAAGTCTTTATGAGTGAGTCATTGGATCATTCACTCAAGAGATTCGATCAAAAACACTGATTCATCCAGTAATGAAACAAGTAAAGTCTTTATGAGTGAGTCATTGAATCATTCACTCAAGAGATTTGCTCAAAAACATTGATTCATCCTGTAATGAAACAAGTGAAGCCTTTATGAGTGAATCATTGAATCATTCACTCAAGAGATTTGATCAAAAAACACTGATTCATCCTGTAATGAAACAAGTGAAGTCTTTATGAGTGAGTCACTGAATCATTCACTCAAGAGATTTGATCAAAAACACTGATTCATCCTGTAATGAAACAAGTGAAGTCTTTATGAGCGAGTCATTGGATCATTCACTCAAGAGATTCGTTCAAAAACACTGATTCACCCAGTAATGAAACAAGTGAAGTCTTTATGAGTGAGTCATTGGATCATTCACTCAAGAGATTCGTTCAAAATGGCTCAAATCATGGTTTGTTGAAGAGAGGTGCTCTATCAGACTTTTACCTGTTGGATGAAAAGAATCCCTAAGACACATTAGAGACATACGGAGGCCTTTGAAGGGTGCAGCCTCTGAATAGCGACGCAGCTTTAGTTTTAATGTTGGTTGTATTGTCTTTAAGACTAATGAACTCCAGCACAATGACTAAAAGCTATATTCAGAATAACTCACAGCTAGTCATGCATGCAGTCGTTGCAACTTATAATAAAGCTGTCTGCAGAATGACTGTGTTTTGTAGCTAATGGTTTGTGAAAGTTGGGCTGAATGCACTTCCTCACACTTGGACGGGTGGGCGTGACATGAAGCCAAACACGATGACAGATGGGGGCTGGAAACGGCCAGAGAAACTTTACCCCGGGTGGTAATTGTGTGTTTGTGTGTGAGGCATTCATCAAGTGTGCTGCCTGGGATCTAGCTTTGATATGGACATACTGTAGGAGATTTCTCTGGTCATTTTATCATCTTTTACTGATGATTGACAAATGATTTAGACCAAAGCATTTTAACTTGTGTAACAATTACAGGTTTAAGACACACATGGCCAAGGGCTCAAAGACTGACATGAAGAATAACTGCGCTAAACATTTGATCCAATACCAATTACATGCATTTCCTTTTTTATCTCCATTCGTCTTGTTTGCTCTGGCCTCCTCTTCCTCTCTATTCTTGTCTCAGTATAACTTTTGCTTGAAGACTAAAATTCTTCCTCATTATTCCTCATTTCACAGCTGTCGCTTTCTTACAGTTTCTACTGATTCGTTCAAAACAACTGATTCAGTCAGGAACAGAGCCGAAGTGAGTGAGTCATTGAATCATTCACTCAAATGATTCATTCAGGGACAGCAGAAGTGAGTCGAGTCATTCATTAGAACGATTCATTCAGTAATGAAACTCAAACTGTGTTCAGAGACGCTCAATGGCTCTAACTAATGTTAGGAACAACAGGAAAAAACAGACAATATTGTGTCTAAAATGTAAGTCAACTAATAGCCTATTAACTTATTGTTTATTACATTGTTGTATTAAATCAATATCACATTTATAAACATGTAGATAGACGGGAAAACACCACTTTTGCTTATAAATATTAAAAACAAAAACTTCAACAGAAACATTTTTTGCACCATATCTTGGTTTTTAGAAGCACTTCGAGATATATGTGCATACACTCTAAAAAACACTGAAAAATGGACAAACTCAGTGGTTGGGTTACAACCCCAAATCAGAAAAAGTTGGGACAGTATGGAAAACGCAAAACAAAAAAAAGAAGTGATTTCTACTTTGACTTGTATTTCATTGCAAACAATATGAACAAAAAATATTTCATGTTTTGTCCGGTCAACTTCATGTCATTTGTAAATATGCATCCTTTCCTGTCATTCAGACCTGCAACACATTTAAAAAAAAGTTGGGACAGTAAAGCATTTACCACTTTGTAATGTTGCCATTCCTTTTCACAACACTTAAAAGACGTTTAGGGACTGAAGACACCAAGTGATGAAGTGTTTCAGGTGTAATTTTGTCCCATTCTTCCTGCAAACAAGTCTTAAGGTGGGCAACAGTACGGGTCTACCACACATTCTCTATTGGAGACGGTCGGGACTGCAGGCGGCCAGTCAAGGACCCGGACCTCTTCCTCCGCACTCCAGGACTCTGTAATGTGTGCAGAATGTGCTTTGCATTGTCTTGTTGAAATATGCATGGACGTCCCTGAAAAGATGTCTTCTTGAAGGCTGCATATTATGCTCCAAAATCTCTATGTGCTTTTCAGCATTAATGGTGCCTTCACAGAAGTGCAAGTTACCTTTGCCAAGGGCACTGACAGAACCCCATACCATGACAGACCCTGGCTTCTGGACTTGTTGCTGGGAACAGTCTGGATGATCCTTTTCTTCTTTGGTCCGGAGCACAAGGCGTCCATTCCTCCCAAAAATTACCTGAAATACTGATTCATCTGACCACAGTACACGTTTCCACTGTGTGATGGTCCATCCCAGATGCCTCAGAGCCCAGAGAAGTCGACGGCGCTTCTGGACACTGTTAACATAGGGCTTCCTTTTGGCACAGTACAGTTTTAACTGGCATTTGTGGATGTAACTACATATTGTGGTACTTGACAAAGGTTTGCCAAAGTAGTCCTGAGCCCATGTGGTGATATCGCTTATAGATGAATGAGGATTCTTGATGCAGTGCCGCCTGAGGGATCGGAGATCACGGTTGTTCAGCTTAGGCTTGCGCTCTTGTCCTTTACGCACTGAAATTCCTCCGGATTCCTTGAATCTTTAAATTATGTTATGCACTGTTGAATGTGAAATATCCAAATCTCTTCCTATCTTTCTTTGAGGAACATTGTTTTTAAACATTTCAATAATTTTCTCACATATTTGTTGGCAAACTGGCGATCCTCGGCCCATCTTTGCTCCTAAAGGATTAGACCTTTCTTGGATGCTGCTTTTGTACCAAATCATAACTACAATCACCTGTTGACATCACCTGTTTCAAATCACATCATTATTTAACAAATTTTCCCTCATTAGCCCTAAATTGTTCCGGTCCCAACTTTTTTGAAATGTGTCTGAATGACAGGAAAGGATGCATATTTACAAATGACATGAAGTTGACCAGACAAAACATGAAATATTTTTTGTTCATATTGTCTGCAATGAAATACAAGTCAAAGTAAATTTAGAAATCACTACTTTCTTTTTTTATTTGCGTTTTCCATACTGTCCCAACTTTTTCTGATTTGGGGTTGTAAATTTTTTAATTACATTTTTAACTTAACGGTTGGGTTTGTCCATATTTGACCTAAAATTTGGGTTAAAACAACCCAGCACACAATAATATAATGAATGTTAGCAGTTAGCCTAGGGGTATTATACAACATCAGTCTCCTCGTATAACATTCACACGTCTTCAAAAGTCAAAACCGATCTTTAACGACGGGACAAACGGTCAGTGCTCCTGGCTCATGGTCCAGAAGGGTCGTCCCTTGTCTCTTAATGAGTGATGGGTGTGTTTAACGAGCAATAAACCAGTCAGAGTCTCATCTCCCTTTCCCTTTAAAAGCCAGTTGTGCCGCACCATGAGCGGATTCACTGTTGACATGAGGAGAGACTGAGCGCTTCTCCAGAGAGTGTGTGTGTGTGTGTTGTGCTCCGTCTATAGGCTCATATTACTAACACACCCTTTAAATAACACATAAATACTGCACTATTGACTTTAGAGCAGGTGTGTGTGGTCAATGGTTTTCAGTTCCTCACAATAGCAACACTCCAACAATGCTCCTGAACACACCTGGTGTTCACACACACACACACCTGGTGTTCAGACACACACACACACACACACACACACACTGGTGTTCAGACACACACACACACCTGATGTTCACACACACACTCGCAGAACACACTCGCGTCACGCCTGGCATCACATTAGTGTACGTCTGTGTTCAGGAAGGCCCACAATAGATCGAGGGAAATCCTGTTACCCATCAAACCCTGCTGCGCTCCTCTGCGCTTCAGACAAACCTTTTGTTCTCCTAATCCAATTGTTGCAGTTTTCGTTCTACTTCATCCCAGAGTCATTCCCTCTTTACCACCCAGACGAAGTGAACGCTGTAGTGCAACAGCCACAGTAGAACGAGGCAATGCCAGCCCATTACATTTGATGAAATCGCAAGGGTTGCCACTCTTGATTCCTCAGCTTTTCTTTATTGGCGTTTGGGTTTGTTTGGTGTGAAAGCGGTTTTCAGGTGGGCACCAGTTAAGTGCAAACCGCAAGTGGACAAAACACTGTGAAACTTGCAACATTATTCATAATATGTGAAAAATGTGAGGATTATTGACTAAATGAAGGTTGTTTGTGAATGCGGAACCAAAGTTCAGAGGAGGTTGTAGTTTTGGCGGTTTGGTGAAAAGAGAGTCTCTATTAACTGTTAAAGAAAGGCTGGATTATGAGCTCTCCGTTCCCTAAGAAAGAGCTATTGAGTGTGAAACAGTGAAGATAGTGTCAGACTGGAATCCTTGAGCAGGATCCTGGACACATTCTCCTAATGTTTGGGAATGAATATCATTTCTCCACTCATGCGTTGTTTTGTTCAATAGTTGCACACAGTGTCTCCACATTAGTTTTTTTCCTCATAGAGAATTGCTTTCCGTTACACATTACAAAGTCTGCCTTTCAGCAGATCATTCAAGCCATCTCTGCTTCGTGTGTATATGATTACATAAAGATTGACTGACTAAAGCTGGTATCGTGTGAAAACAAGACTCGAACCCTGCTGGAAAAACACCAAAGCAATCTTCACATTTACTCTTATCTCATACCCAAAGTTTCAGTTTCATACTAAAAACTAAGGGTTAAAGAAACACTAAAAGTCTAGTTATTATTTTAGGCCACGTATTAGAAAGAGAATATTATTGTGTTCGTATTAACATGATATTATACTATACACCGATCAGGCATAACATTATGACCAGTGAATAACACTGATGATCTCCTGTTAGTGGGTGGGATATATTAGGCAGCAAGCAAACATTTTGTCCTCAGAGTTGATGTGTTAGAAGCAGGAAAAATGGGCAAGCGTAAGGATTTGAGCGAGTTTGACAAGGGCCAGATTGTGATGGCTAGACGACTGGGTCAGAGCATCTCCAAAACTGCAGCTCTTGTGGGGTGTTCCCGGTCTGCAGTGGTCAGGATCTATCAAAAGTGCTCCAAGGAAGGAACAGTGGAGAACCGGCCACAGGGTCATGGGCGGCCCAGGCTCATTGATGCACGTGTGGAGCGAAGGCTGGATTCGAAGCTTCAATGTCGGATTTAGTCTTGATGTAGTTGTGTTGCACTGTTATGTTTTTGATCTCTTTTGGATTTTGTCTTCTTCTGCTCTCTGGAATGTTTTGTGTATTTAATAAAGCCTGTAATTAGATCTACGCCTCAACTGCTTACCCGCTAATATTGACTTCTAAACACACTCGCTTTGCCAATGTCTTTGTATTGTCTTTTTTTTATTTGATTGTCAGTCCTATATTAGTTTGCATAATCGTAATACCATTTTACAGCATCTTGCTTGTCTTTGTTGGGGCTCAAGAATATCACAATGGACAAACAATGATCATTTCAGTGTATTTGTTTGTTTGTTCGCTGTTTTGCACTGTACCAGAAGGCATGTGACATCACAGTTTGGGAGTTTATTAAGGTCTCTAAAGGAGTCGATTTCAAAGCGCTGTGGGGCAAACCAATAGAAGCGCTGTACAGAGATCGTCCTACAGATTCTATTAGCCGGTGTCGTTTTGCAAACTTGGAACAAAATCAATATCAGCCCAGGGGACAAAGTGTGCAGTCGAACAGAGCAGAGCCTTATGCAATGCTTTACATCTCCATTCCAGCTACATATGCAATAAAAGCTACTTCGTGATAATGAACAATTATTTGCATTATTATGCTTTTTTAAATATTCCCATTCATGCAGTGTGTAATATCGCTGTTTGTGAATGTAAAAGCTCAGATCATGTCAAATAAAGTTTGAAATTCTGAACTGAAACGAGTCATCAGTAATTTCAGTCTTGTACCTAATTTGCATAATGCCCGCCTCTGGTCCTCATTGGCTGAGCAGCGTCTCTTAGCCCCGCCCTCACTCACTGTAGTCATCTCTGAGACTGGAAGAGTTCGGTTGGTGTTGTTCATGTGGAGGAGACGCTGTTTTCTGCTGAGATTGAGATGGTCAAACCCACACCATCGTCACTGTTCCTATCACTGTGTGTATGATAATGAGCGTTTGCTTTCTGACCAATCACAGCAGAGCAGCTCTTGGAGAGGCGGGGCTTAGAGAGACTGAATCTTCGAACGAACCGTTTCAGAATCTGATTCTGCTCCTCTTATTTTTGACTCAAGCAAGTCACTTTGTGATGTTTTACCTCCAGAATGTATTCACATGTACACATTTGAGGAAAAACTGTAAGCCAAATGTAATTTGCTCCAGGACAGCCGTCAGACACGAATAGTAAACCAACACAACCCCCTCCTCAGATGAATAATTGATCAAACCCATACAGCCTCAAGCTGGGTTCATTAAATGGGGATATGATTTCCATATTTGCAGTTTTGGGTTGAGATAGTGTTTGCCTTTTTTCATACTCTCTTTATTGCTGCAAGAAGAAATAATAAGAACATGAACAAGAGAGACAGAGAAACCGAGATACTGAGATATTGATATACAGTCCTTTATATAAGCTTTGTGAAGATGCAATTTTACATTTAAAAACTTATTAAACCCAATGATCGAGGCCAGTTGGGGTAAAGCTTGTAACTGAACATGCAACTCTAGTTAAAAAAATTACAGTGGATTATACACCAATCAGGCATAACATTATGACCACCGTCCTAGAATTGTGTTGGTCCTCCTGACCCGTCAAGGCATGGACTCCACTAGACCCCTGAAGGTGTGCTGTGGTATCCGGCACCAAGATGTTAGCAGCAGATCCTTTAAGTCCTGTAAGTTGCGAGGTGGGGCCTCCGTGGATCGGACTTGTTTGTTCAGCACATCCCACAGATGCTCGATTGGATTGAGATCTGGGGAATTTGGAGGCCAAGTCAAAACCTCAAACTCATTGTTGTGCTCCTCAAACCATTCCTGAAGCATTTGTGCTTTGTGTCAGGAGCATTATCCTGCTGGAAGAGCCACAGCCACCAGGGAATACCGTTTCCATGAAAGGCTGTACATGGTCTCAGCAATGCTTAGGTAGGTGCAGTGTTGGGCACGCTACTTAAAAAAAGTAATTAGTTATAGTTACTAGTTACTTCTTAAAAATAGTAACTGAGTTAGTAACTGAGTTACATCATCATAAAAGTAACTAATTACCAGGGAAAGTAACTACTGAGTTACTTTTTTTTTTTTCAAAACTTGGATGCCCCCAATATTAAATATGTTAAATAAATGAGTTGCACGTTACATTAACATACTTACCTTTCACCTCAATGGGGGAAAAGTTGCGCTTATAATTCCAGTTTGCGAAAGCTACCTTTGAAGTCGTTAGACTTGCCATCGCTGACTGTGCATAGCGTGTGCGTCATGTGTGTGTGTGTGTGTGTGTGTGTGAGAGTGTGTGAACTCAACCTATCACCCTCAACCTTGTCTCCCACTCACCAATCATCATCAGTTATGTGTTACTACCCCAACCACCCACCAACATGCATGCCCCCCCGCCCGCACGCACACACACACACACACACACACACACACACACACACACACACACACACACACACCAGCCAGTGGAAGAAAAACATTGCAGGTCCGAATGACAGAGAGCTGTTCGGATGAAAACCGCTTCAGTCAGCTCAATTATACTAACGCCGCGTTTTTTTCCTCAGTAACGCTAACGGTGTTGTAACGGGAGAAACAGTAATTCGTTTGATTACTCGTTACTGAAAAAAATAATTCCGTTAGTAACGCCGTTATTCCCATCACTGGGTAGGTGGGACGTGTCAAAGGAACATCCACATGGATGGCAGGACCCAAGGTTTCCCAGCAGAACATTGCCCAAAGCATCACCTCCGCCGGCTCGCCTTCTTCCCATAGTGCATCCTGGGGCCATGTGTTCCCAGGTAAGCCACACACGCACCCGGCCATCCACGTGATGTAAAAGAACACGTGATCATCAGACCAGGCCACCTTCTTCCATTGCTCCGTGGTCCAGTTCTGATGCTCACGTGCCACTGTTGGTGCTTTCGGCGGGGTCAGGGGTCAGCATGGGCACCCTGACTGGTCAGCGGCTATGCCGCCCCATACGCAACAAACTGCGATGCTCTGTGTATTCTGAGCCCTTTCTATCAGAACCAGCATTAACTTCTTGAGCAGTTTGAGCTCCAGTAGCTCGTCTGTTTGATCGGACCACACGGGCCAGCCTTCGCTCCACACGTGCATCAATGAGCCTGGGCCGCCCATGACCCTGTGGCCGGTTCTCCACTGTTCCTTCCTTGGAGCACTTTTGATAGATCCTGACCACTGCAGACCGGGAACACCCCACAAGAGCTGCAGTTTTGGAGATGCTCTGACCCAGTCGTCTAGCCATCACAATCTGGCCCTTGTCAAACTCGCTCAAATCCTTACGCTTGCCCATTTTTCCTGCTTCTAACACATCAACTCTGAGGACAAAATGTTCACTTGCTGCCTAATATATCCCACCCACTAACAGGAGCCGTGAGGAAGAGATCAATCCGTGTTATTGTCATAATGTTATGCCTGATCGGTATATATATATAGTCCACAGCAATCCATTTTGTAATGGAGTTTGTCGGTCTTTCAGTGAATGGCTCCTTACTCTTTAAATAGTTTTCATCACAATGTTTAACTCATTAACTCTGGTACAGATGGGTGTTCATATGTGCATTAAAACCAAAACACACAACAACAAAAGAGAGATTTCACACATCAGAGAGATGTCTCTATTCGCTCGGTCAAGCCAGCTATTGTTTCATAATAGCACATTATATCACTGAAAGAGATTCTGGCTCAGGGTCGGTAAGATTTAATGCCATAAACATCACAAATCCACAGCAGTGGATGATTAACAGGTTTGTCCAAGTTTAATCTGCACCGGTTTTAGACAAGCAGCAAATACTGATGTCCCTCTCCTTTGGAGCGAATGAGGAAAGGTGGTGAGTTTGCCCTTGTGCGCTGATGGTTCGAGCTCTGCGCGTCCGTATTGATTTTTCTTTCTCGTATAACTGCACTAAGATCTGATTCTGGGTCAGTTGAAGACTCCACTATTTCTAGGCACCTAATCCTCTAAGCATTTTTTCCTGCGAGTATCTTGGTGTGTGTGTGTGTGTGTGTGTGTGTGTAATCACAGTGTACTAATACCTCAGTAATCCATCCATGCACGGTGGCCGGTTCTTCAATAGTCATCGGTGCATGTAGCCCTTGTTCCCAGCGTTTATTTGATCACAGCATTCCTGTTTTTGGATCTACCTCATTGAAACCTCCCAAAAACACTCATGAGTGTTGCGATGGTGACGAGAGCTACAGCTCAGGTAAGGCTTTATCATCCGCCCGTGTATTAGACAACGCCTCATATTCCACTGCCAAGGCACTTTTATCTAGTTTGGTCCACATTTCACGATTGTCTGTGTCCAAATAACTGCATCTTCACTGTATTGATCTACACAATCGTAAAGGGTTCCACCCCGGCTACACGGAGCGGAGCGGAGATCAGCGCTCACACCAGCGGGGCGATCTGTTTATTCTCTCGTCTCTCTTTAAATGAGTCCCTAAAGCTGGATGGATTCTGATTCGTTCATCAGCTGTGAAAAGGCATTCTAAAAGTGATTTCAGTGATATCGCTTCTGTGTGACCTCAGCGTTAGGGTTAGGTTAGGGTTAGGGTTAGGTTAGGTTAGGTTAGGTTAGGTTAGGGTTAGGGTTAGGTTAGGTTAGGTTAGGTTAGGTTAGGTTAGGTTAGGTTAGGTTAGGTTAGGTTAGGTTTCATTCTGAAAGTGATTTCAGTGATTTCTCTGTGTGACCTAGGTTAGGTTAGGTTAGGTTAGGTTAGGTTAGGTTAGGTTAGGTTAGGTTAGGTTAGGCTAGGTTAGGTTAGGTTAGGTTAGGTTAGGTTAGGTTAGGTTAGGTTAGGTTAGGTTAGTTTAGTTAGGTTAGGTTAGGTTAGGTTAGGTTAGGTTAGGTTAGGTTAGGTTAGGTTAGGTTAGGTTAGGTTAGGTTAGGTTAGGTTTCATTCTGAAAGTGATTTCAGTGATATCGCTTCTGTGTGACCTCAGCGTTAGGGTTAGGTTAGGTTAGGTTAGGTTAGGTTAGGTTAGGTTAGGGTTAGGTTAGGTTAGGTTAGGTTAGGTTAGGGTTAGGTTAGGTTTCATTCTGAAAGTGATTTCAGTGATTTCGCTTCTGTGTGACCTCAGCGTTAGGGTTAGGGTTAGGTTAGGTTAGGTTAGGTTAGGTTAGGTTAGGGTTAGGTTAGGTTAGGTTAGGTTAGGTTAGGTTAGGTTAGGTTAGGTTAGGTTAGGTTAGGGTTAGGTTAGGTTTCATTCTGAAAGTGATTTCAGTGATATTGCTTCTGTGTGACCTCAGCGTTAGGGTTAGGGTTAGGTTAGGTTAGGTTAGGTTAGGTTAGGTTAGGTTAGGTTAGGGTTAGGTTAGGTTAGGTTAGGTTAGGTTAGGTTAGGGTTAGGTTAGGTTTCATTCTGAAAGTGATTTCAGTGATTTCGCTTCTGTGTGACCTCAGCGTTATAGTTGTGCTGTGGCTATTCCTGTACATGCAGAAACAATATCTCCATCATTATCATTATAGAAATGATCCTACTGTCCTCATTTACTCACCTTCATGTAGTTCCAAAACTATGTGATCCAGTTTATTATCACCACACAACTGATTTATTATTAGCGTTATTATAGATCTGCATAATTATAATTAACAAAAGCTAAATTGTATTATATCTGTCGGCCATTCTTAATCTGTAAGTGCGTGGCTTTTTCTATTGAATCGTTCTCTAGTGTTTCTGCTGTTGCTCATCCTTAAGGGCAGGGATTCGAAAAACACCCCGCTAGAAATGTTCTTTAAAGGGCTGGGGACGTTATTTGGCCGACCTTCAGGGAATATTCAGGACGTTCTGGGAATGTTTAGGGGAGCATTAGTGTAGGACGTTCCCTCTAGGTCTGTACACTACATTCCCATAACGTTAGCAAGACCTTTAGGGGACCAACCCTAGAATGTTATTTTTTGGTTGTTTTTAGATCTTCCATCAGGTTTCCTGAATGTGTTCAGAACATGTGACCATAGAATAACCAAAACGGAGCGTTCCTTAAAGTCATATCAGGAACGTTATTATCTGACCATCAGAGGACCATGTGGGAAGGTTCTGTTAGCGTCCCAAATGTCCTCTTCGTAACGTTGCTGTGTGCCAGATCTTAAAGGTCCCGTTCTTCCTGTGTTTGTGAAGCTTTGATTGTGTTTACAGTGTGCAATATAACATGTGTTCATGTTTCGCCTGTAAACACACAGTGTTTTTCACACAGTTTGCGATTGGCTTAGCACACGTCGCCCGGAAAGGTCACGCCTCTTCCCATAACGGGGAGACGCATGCGCTCAAACACACTCCACAAACACATCACTTCCTCTTCTCCACGTGGGAGTGCAACAAGACCACGCCCCCTTTTTGCGTATTCTTGTGGGCGGAGCTTAGTCAACAAACTGTTCTAGTGATGTCATTAAAGCAGGAAGTGCAGGGATGAAGTCCAATCCGGCCGCTCGCTGTAGGCTTTGAAAGGGAATAAAATATCTCACTTGGCATTGAACGTTGAGCTTCATAATTTTACAGGTATTATTTTTGCTCTAACAGCAACATTACACACTAACTAAAGTTTGAAAGATGGGATCACGAAGAACAGGACCTTTAAAGCAATCCTCAGGGAAACACAATGGGTTAAACTCAGCTTTATTCACACATGTTTCCAATGTTCAATCCTCACTTTGGATGGAAACAGCTTTTGTTCACTAATTAGAATCCAGTTCGGCTGGTTTCACACAAACGGTGTGTGAGTCGGTTTGACGTCCTCTTTATGGTGATGAATGTTCCCTTCAGTTGGGATCCTGGCTCTTGTCTTTTATTACATCAGTTATTATCTTGAAAATGCATGCAGTCCCTATTGTGTGTAATATTTCATGCTCCTGCCTAATGACACACACCTTTACCATGTGCAGTTTTTGGAGATGTAGTGTCTGTCGGATCTCTAACGAGTTGTTAATAACAGCAGCTTCTAATTTAAACTTTCATTATCCAGCTGTTATTAACTCTCGGATTGGAAGAGCTCTTCTCATAAGCCCTGCTCTTGTGCAAAATGCTTATAAGCACATTTTTCTTGTTTTTTGCAAAGTACACAAGCTCTTTTTTCGGTACATGTGTTTCCATTGTAGATTATGCGCATCTTGTCTTATTAGATAAACAATGCATCCGTCTCATTTTACCGCGTTTATGCAGACCTCGGTGTTTCCATCCAGCCCAACAGCAGTGTGTGTGAGCGCTGGAGCGGTTCAAGCTTCCTCGGCGAGGACTGACTCATTTCAGACTTTATTTGCAGGTGATTTCAGCGACGGCCGTGTGAATGTGTGTGAGTTACAGGTTGTTTGGATCGGGTTTGTAAATGTTCGGATTCTGTCTGCCAGGATTCTCGGACTGTTTATCTCCTATTTATTCTCTTTTCCATGGAACAGTCACATGAACACACACTGTATTTCATTGATTAGCAGTGTGTGTGTGTGTGTGTGTGTGTGACAGAGAGAGTGTGTGTGTGTGTGTGTGTGAGAGAGAGTGTGTGTGTGTGTGTGTGTGTGTGTGAGAGAGAGAGTGTGTGTGTGTGTGAGAGAGAGAGAGAGAGAGAGAGAGACAGAGAGAGTGTGTGTGTGTGTGTGTGTGAGAGAGAGAGAGAGAGAGAGAGAGAGACAGAGAGAGTGTGTGTGTGTGTGTGTGAGAGAGAGAGAGAGAGAGAGAGAGAGAGAGACAGAGTGTGTGTGTGTGTGTGTGAGAGAGAGAGAGAGAGAGAGAGAGAGAGAGACAGAGAGACAGAGAGAGTGTGTGTGGACTGGTAATCCCTACGGTATGGGGACAAAATGTGTGTGTGTGTGTGTGTGTGTGTGTGATGGGTAGGTTTAGGGGCAGGGGCAGTGTGTGTGTGTGTGTGTGTGTGTGATGGGTAGGTTTAGGGGCAGGGGCAGTGTGTGTGTGTGTGTGTGTGTGTGTTTGATGGGTAGGTTTAGGGGCAGGGGCAGTGTGTGTGTGTGTGTGTGTGATGGGTAGGTTTAGGGGCAGTGTGTGTGTGTGTGTGTGTGTGTGTGTGTGAGTGATGGGTAGGTTTAGGGGCAGTGTGTGTGTGTGTGTGTGTGTGTGTGTGTGTGTGTGTGTGTGTGTGTGTGTGTGTGTGTGTGTGTGTGTGATGGGTAGGTTTAGGGGCAGTGTGTGTGTGTGTGTGTGTGTGATGGGTAGGTTTAGGGGAGGCAGTGTGTGTGTGTGTGTGTGTGTGTGTGATGGGTAGGTTTAGGGGCAGTGTGTGTGTGTGTGTGTGTGTGTGTGATGGGTAGGTTTAGGGGCAGGGGCAGTGTGTGTGTGTGTGTGTGTGTGTGTGATGGGTAGGTTTAGGGGCAGGGCAGTGTGTGTGTGTGTGTGTGTGTGTGTGTGTGTGATGGGTAGGTTTAGGGGCAGGGGCAGTGTGTGTGTGTGTGTGTGTGATGGGTAGGTTTAGGGGCAGGGGCAGTGTGTGTGTGTGTGTGTGTGTGTGATGGGTAGGTTTAGGGGCAGGGGCAGTGTGTGTGTGTGTGTGATGGGTAGGTTTTGGGGCAGGGGCAGTGTGTGTGTGTGTGTGTGTGTGAGTGTGTGTGTGTGTGTGTGTGTGTGTGTGTGTGTGTGATGGGTAGGTTTAGGGGCAGTGTAGGGGATAGAAAATACGGTTTGTACAGTATAAAAACCATTACGCCTATGGAATGTCCCCATAAAACATAAAAACCAACATGTGCGCGTGTATGTGTGTGTGAGTGTGTGTGTGTGTGTGTGAGTGAGTGAGTGTGTGCGGGCGTATGTGTGTGTGTTTGTGTGTGTGTGTGTGTGTGTGTGTGTGTGAAGAGCCAGACAGATGGCATCACTGGTGTAATCTGTGAGTCCACCCAGTGGGTCGGCCTACTGACACACTCGAAAACACTCGAATAGCTACGAACACACTCCCATGTTAAAACATGTTTAATTAACGCAGATTTGAATTGTCTGTGTGGAGCAGAATATTGAGTTAGAGTGTGTTTGTGCGGCTCAGAGACTGCCAATGCTTCTCTCTCACAATACAATTGAGGGTTTTCACCAACAAACAGCTTTTGGTCTCAGCGTTGCTGTAATAAATAGATGATAAATGTATTTAACAAATGGAACGGATGTAATTACTTGGAATTTAATTGTAATGTTGAATTAACAATTACACAAATGTAATTAAGTCCCTGGAGGATGGAAATATTCTGTATCAGTAAAATCTCATTGGCCATATGTGTCTGTATCTGAGTGTGTTTGAAGAGTAAACCCCTCACACTCCTGTAGTGATTATAATATCAGTCTGCACGATGGGTTAAATCCCCGCTCAGTGAGTACAGTATGGAAACCACAGGTTGAGACCACAGATGACCAGCAGGTGGCGCCATAATAAAGTGTTTCCAGTGATCTCTGAGCCACAGTCCTTACACTAAACCTGCGGCCGCTGGGCTACTGGCCCTCCGCTGGACTTTTATCAGACAGAGATTTACTGAAGAGTGACGCAAATGACCAATAATAGTTTCATATTTCAATCACAGCTGAGCCAGTGTTGGTGTGTTGGGCTGGGCGGTGCAGGAGTTAAGCTAGTGCTTTGTTAAATAGTTAGATGCATCTATAATTAGATTTTAAAGGGGAGGACAGTGTGTGTAACACAGGACATGTTTGTAAAACCATTAATTCGATGAATTAGGGTGAAATTATTCATACTTGAGCATAAAGCATGTAGTTTATCAGGGAAACACCCAATGCAGGGCTAGCTGAAGTGCATATTCATTCACCAGCTGCCATATCAATATTACTGAGGGGAATAAAACGTGCCAAAAATGAAAAACTTCACATCACTGAACATTCAACAATAGCAAATGTAAAAGTACATTTTGATGTGTATTTAAAACATCCCTTATAAAGTTTATTCAAGTGTGCTATAAATAATCTACTGTATATCAAAACTGACTACTGCTAAAATACACTTAAAGTTTAACTTTTATGAACTAAAAAGTGGGCCAGTTAGTCCCAAGAAGTATTAAAATAGTAGTACATTGATATTGATACATCAGTGTTGAGTTGCCTTTTAGTGTTACTAAAAATGTTAATAATTGATAACATATTTTAGTTTATCTATATTTTTGGGTTAAACCAGATAAAAATGTAAGCTGTCCTGTCATATTACAAAAAGTCCCTCGCGTTACAGCGGCACACTTTTCTTCTTTCAGGGTAATTAATATTCACTGCATTAATAAAACAAGCCCTTGGGATTTAAACACTGAACCTCCAGTTGAACCTCAGAAAAGCAGTGTTAGGTTGTGCTCTGCCCTATTGTAATAACAGTTGCAATTATTTTTAAGAACTAAATTGTATTGTTACAATAAATTTGTGTGTAAAAAATTCAAAATGACCATGCATTATATTAGTGTTACAAACCACCTTGATATTATCATTAAAACATCAAACAAAATCAATAGAGTATAATAACCGGCTGATGATTATTATTTCGGGGTGCGTCTGCTGAAACCCACTGTAGTTGGTTGGATTTTCAAAGATTCTACTATAAAAGTGATCAGGAAGACCAAACCATAAGCAGCAGAAAATTGAAACTTTGATGGATGGGAGTACCCACCCCGTCTACAACGCCACCAAGACTCACCTCGATCGGCCTGAAGGGGGCGCTACAGCGCTCAAAAGTACGAAATCACTCAGAACTCCTTAACCATTATTTGCAGACTCAAACGTGATTATTCTATGTGCTATTCAATTTTGGTGAAAATGGTCAAAAACCCTGGCGGTGGCTGGCAACTTTTTTTAAAAACGCTGGTGGGGAAAGAGTTAACCATTATTTGCAGACTCAGGTGTCTCAAATCATTGAAATCCTTGACTCAAGATGAACTAAACTTTCATTTAGGGTTAGGGTTAGGGCTGATAGTCCTAGGTTTTCCCCCTGATCGGAACCTAACGATTGCGAGTGCAGAACGATTCTCTGTCATCCAATCTTCAATGATGAAAAAAAGTCAAAATTTCCATTCCCAGATGCGATGGGATGCGATGAGTGTGGCCACTTACTAAAGCGGCTATCCCTCTTAAACTAAATGAGATAACATCACTGAACTCACGTGAAAAGGGAAGTGCAACTGGCCACTTATTCAAAAGAAACAGTTATAACTACGCAACAGTCAGTCCTTTTGACTTGAAAACTGGCATGAGTTGTCTTTGTCCATTGTGTGTGTGTGTGTGTGTGTGTGTGTGTGTGTTACCATCGTGTTTTTCACGTGCATGAATGATTATATATGACTAAATTTTTTCACAAATGCACACGCCATTCATGCCATAAGATAGCTCTCCTCATTCTGATCTTTGCCTCCAGCTGTCAATCAACTCGTTCATTAAATATCGGAAATTATTTTAAAAACCTACTTTTGTAAACTAGTCCTAGGTTTTTTCACTCAACCTTCACTCAAACCACTGCAGGACAATTCTCTGGCCTCTCTGGGTCAATGATTATATAAAAATGTTGAACTTTAGCATTTGAACGGCTATAACGGGGTCATTTAGAAAATGGGTGTGGTCAAGTATACACAAAAGCTCATAAATCTTAAACAAAAACTCAGAATGTTGTGAAATTTGGTGCGCACATGCGACATATGAGTGTTAAGAAGCATGCAAAGTTTTATGGAGATTGGACCATAGGTGGCGCTATAACTGAAAAAAATGTTGTATGGTAAATCACCTGAAATTGCATCCCTGATTTGGATGTTTACAGGATTGCTATATAATATATACCTTACAATTATGCTTCAACCATTGCTGCTCGCAGCTAGACATGAGACCCCGGAGCCCAACAGCAGTCATAATCACACGCGTATACCAACAATACATCGTAGGGGTCAAAATTATCCATTTTTCTTTTATGCCAAAAATCATTAGGATATTAAGATCATGTTCCATGAAGATGTTGTGTAAATGTCCTACCGTAAATATATCATAAATGTATTATTAGTAGTAATATGCATTGCTAAAGACTTCACTTGCACAACTTTAAAGGAGATTTTCTCAAGATTTAGAGTTTTTTTGCACGCTTAGATTCCAAAATTTCAGATAATTGTGTCTTGATAATTATCCATGCTCTTAAAAACCAATGGGACATAACAGATTCCTTTGGGCTGTAAAAAATGAATGCAATTTGAATGATTCCTCTTATTTTTTAAAAGAGTTTGTCTTTCAAAACGTAGCCATTGTCTCTGTGTGTGTGTAACACCAGAGCTGCACGCCATCTGTGAGTGTTTGCTGTGGATTCGGCCAGCGAGTGTTCCCACACAGAGACGGACTGCACCAGTGTCTCTGCTGACGGGTGGGAATGCCGAGGATGGGGATTGCGGATGACAGAGAGGTGTCTTTAATCTTTTATCCTCCCCTCCTGTTTTTCTCGCATGGCTGCACCCGTTCTTTTGCTCAACCGTGAGCGGTACAGTGCAAAAGCCACACCCTTGCATCTCCTCAGAGACCCCGGAATGAAAAAACATGATTGGTCAGGAAGTCGTGTTGTCTAATGGCAAAGCTAAGCGGGGGGGGATGGGTCTGCCCTACTTCCCTCTTCCTGTTTACCTCTGATTATTTTATCCAAGCTTATATACTGCCCCCACCCCTTCTCTCTCTCTCACACACTCACACCTTAAATGTAGTTTCCCAGAGAGCGGGAGAAGGAGGAGGCTGTGTGCTGCAGCTCGTCTGTTCAGACCTGTCGTGGGAGGAGTTGAGCGTCGCTGCTTCTCTCTGTTCTCTCTCTCCATCTCCACATCCCTGCGTACTTCCAGAGCTGTGACAGTGGGTGCTACTCGTCCGCCCTTGGGTTTGAAAGTCACCCGTTTCTTCATCATTTCTGCTTATCGCTACTGATATTAAGGAGGACCGTTGCTATGGCGCACGCCGCAGCGAGCATCAAAAAGGCCCGAGGGGAGATGGAGCAGGCTCCCGATCTGAAAGCGCTGGAGAAAGCCCGTGAGAAAAGAAGGCGCTCGCGTGAAAGAGCCGAGCGCAGGCGTAAGGTAATGCAGGCGTCGGCATTTTCCATCTCACCTTAGAGCACCAGGGACACAGGCCCTCCTCCACCCTCTCATCCAACCATCCATCAACCATCCATCAGCATTCAAGCTGAAGACGCACCTGCCTGAAGAGAACAACACACTCTTGTGTATTGATAGCCTGTAGTTTGTCTTCAAACCACCCCTGATGCATGGCGTCCACTACACAATCAAGCCGTTTCTAAAGCGCTCAGGGTGTAATGTTACACCCAAGCCACAATGTCATTACCTTTTATATTTATTGATATGTACACATCCTCTGAATCTCTGGCATCCAGTAATAATCATTCCCTTCATGCATTGATCCGTCCAGTGCTGTGTTGTGTAGGGTGACAGATGGCTCCATCTGTGCGTAGTAACGAGAAATTAAGGGCATGTCTTCGTCCTGGGTGTATCATGCATTCTGAATATGGTGTATGCATCGCTCTTTAAATATTTCCTGGCCTTTTAGAGCACTTTTATATGCTATAAAACATGCCCATTTTAACAATAAAACCTAAGAGCGTAACTGCTGTAGGACTGGCAATGTCTTCTGTACAGCTCATGAGTCTTGATGAAATGCTTATGGCAGTAGTAATCGGCATCATAAACACTTCAGGCAAGTTGTAAAAACGGATTAGTGGTGTTTTTTCCATAACTGCAATCAGCATAATCGATTACACAATACCATTTTACATCCCAGCGCTGAGGAGTGTGTAATGTGTTGAACACTTGCTTTATGTTGCTCTGATTGATCTGCGAGGTTTGGAATGAATACCTGCGCACACAATGCTGAAACACATGATAACTCCTTATCCTAACCGTAATGTAGCATCAGTGAAGTCTGACCTTCCCTTGACAGATGTTGACCAGTGAAATCTGCCGAGTTAAACCGCATGAAATGGCTGTTGTTTTATAATATTGGGTTGAGTAAAAAGGGAAGAGATTGTTTCTTCCAGACATCATAAACGGTCTACTGCAGTCAAGTAAGAAAAGTAAACTACAATCAAATCTATGCATATATTGAATCGAAATTTGATTCTAAGTCAAGAATCGTTTTGTATTGATTTGTGAGGTACCAAAGGATTCCCCCCCCTATTTCTTACTGTACTTGAGAGTACATTTTTCCAGTATCTTCTGTGCTTTATCACAGTATATTTTAGTTGGAGTGTCTGTTTGCACTAACTCCGCCTACTGACGTCTGATTGGGCCAGGTGAAATGACAGAAGATGCTGGATTATCGACAGTAGCAATAGTGTGGGGGTAAGGTGTGGCAGAAAGTTATGACGGAAATTGACACGGGTTTAAATCCACCTTTTGCTGAACTCGCTCTCTTTCCCTATCACATATCAGATCAGAAAGGCATTTATTTGCCATAAAAGTTAAGAAAATATTCAAAAAGTGGAAATAAAGTGTCTAACGTTTAGGGTTAGGGGTCGGTGTATGGAGGCTTTATTGTCCTAATAAGGCGGCATCCATTTAATAATTGTGATAAATCTAATAAATTACACTCTTTTATTATTGCATACCGTTTAATGTACAACAGCACTGAGGTGCACAGTATCTGATACTAGTTATAAGTGTAAATATCATCTAACTACTATTTACACTTATTGCAAAGAAAATACTGGCATTCTACAGTGTAAATAGCATCTATTTTAAAAAATTAGCTATTTTCACTTCAATAGCCACTGCCATGTTTATTTTGGGAAACATTTTCTTCACTACATTGTGAAACATAATATCATACTTTTTACTTCACTAAATTTCATAAAAACACATCGTTATTCATTATTTCGAGCTGAAAAAATCTCCCTCTGAGAATCAAGAGCGATGTCCGATTCATGATTCACTGATTCGCTGATTCTTTTCTAATGAACTTGTTGAATTGGTTCGCTCTGAATGATTCATTGGCGACTGTTCTTGAATCAGCAACTCACTGATTTAATGATCCAGTTAAAATGAGCCGAGAATCGCCAGAGCTTGAATGATAGGTAGGTTATGCAACTAATTCAATACTTTTACTGGAATAATATTAGGCTATCAGTACTTTTACTGGAATAATATTAAGCTATCTGTACTTTTACTGGAATAATATTAAGCTATCAGTACTTTTACTGGAATAATATTAGGCTATCAGTACTTTTACTGGAATAATATTAAGCTATCAGTACTTTTACTGGAATAATATTAGGCTATCAGTACTTTTACTGGAATAATATTAAGCTATCAGTACTTTTACTGGAATAATATTAAGCTATCAGTACTTTTACTGGAATAATATTAAGCTATCAATACTTTTATTGGAATAATATTTAGCTATCAGTACTTTTACTGGAATAATATTAGGCTATCAGTACTTTTACTGGAATAATATTAGGCTATCAGTACTTTTACTGGAATAATATTAAGCTATCTGTACTTTTACTGGAATAATATTAAGCTATCGGTACTTTTACTGGAGTAATATTAAGCTATCAATACTTTTACTGGAATAATATTAAGCAATCAGTACCTTTACTGGAATAATATTAGGCTATCAGTACCTTTACTGGAATAATATTAGGCTATCAGTACTTTTACTGGAATAATATTAAGCTATCAATACTTTTACTGGAATAATATTAAGGTATCAGTACTTTTACTGGAATAATATTAGGCTATCAATACTTTTACTGGAATAATATTAGGCTATCAGTACTTTTACTGGAATAATATTAGACTATCAGTACTTTTACTGGAGTAATATTAGGCTATCAGTACTTTTACTGGAGTAATATTAGGCTATCAGTACCTTTACTGGAGTAATATTAGACTATCAGTACTTTTACTGGAATAATATTAAGGTATCAGTACTTTTACTGGAATAATATTAGGCTATCAATACTTTTACTGGAATAATATTAGGCTATCAGTACTTTTACTGGAATAATATTAGACTATCAGTACTTTTACTGGAGTAATATTAGGCTATCAGTACTTTTACTGGAGTAATATTAGGCTATCAGTACTTTTACTGGAGTAATATTAGGCTATCAGTACTTTTACTGGAGTAATATTAGGCTATCAGTACTTTTACTGGAGTACTTGATTTGTGTATTTGGTCCGCCACTGATGAAGGTGAATAGGATGAATCAATGAAACACAGGAAAACAGGCCAACACAAACTGAACAATAAAAACTAAGACATGACAGAACCCTGACAGCTGTGACTGATAATATGGGTTATTTCTGATATCTGTGTTTTGGATAGTAGTAACCATAGCTGGTGAGTGAAATGTTAGTATTTGTCCTTGAACTCAAACTTAAAGATAGTGGTATGGATTTAAAATCCACCATTAGAGAGTGTGTGCGGTGGTGCAGGAGGAATTAATTTTTGATTGATTTTTGAATTGACTGTAATTGATTTGAGCATACTGATTATTATATGTCGTGGTTTCTGAGGATGTGTAGATGTTATTTATAACTTATGGGATGATGGCATACAGGTCATTTATAATGCACAAAACCCAGCGACCAAGCTGGGTGTATTTAGTGCGGGTAACTGAGTGCAAACTGTGTGAGGGTCTTTCTAGTGAGAACAGCAATATGATATGTTCATTCAGCTGGAGAATGATTGATCAACCATGACGGCGAGGTGACAGTTTGTCTCACTCAGAACTTGGTCGCACTGACCAAGCACCAACCTCCAGGCATAGCGATGGATCCCAAAGATGTTATTTGGGGTTATAGGAATAGTCGTAGCGTTGCATCATTCCAAACTCATGTGACTACTAGAGATTTAAACGTGAACCAAGTTTGATTTGGTTTTTCTCTCTCTTTCTGCACACTCTAGATGTCCCAACAGCAGTCTGATTGAATCATTTAGTCAAATTTACTAGAGTTTCTAACTAAATGTTAACTGCTATAGTTTTTAAAATATAACTAATCTAAATAAATTATGTAATAAAACGGTTGAGCGAATGATTCAATGACTCACTCATAAAGACTTCACTCGTTTCATTACTGGATGAATCAGTGTTTTGATAAAATCTCTTGAGTGAATGATTCAATGACTCACTCATAAAGACTTCACTCGTTTCATTACTGGATGAATCAGTGTTTTTGATAAAATCTCTTGAGTGAATGATTCAATGACTCACTCATAAAGACTTCACTTGTTTCATTACTGGATGAATCAGTGTTTTTGAATGAATCTCTTGAATGAATGATTCAATGACTCACTCATAAAGACTTCACTCGTTTCATTACTGGATGAATCAGTGTTTTTGAACGAATCTCTTGAGTGAATGATTCAATGACTCACTCATAAAGACTTCACTCGTTTCATTACTGGATGAATCAGTGTTTTTGATAAAATCTCTTGAGTGAATGATTCAATGACTCACTCATAAAGACTTCACTTGTTTCATTACTGGATGAATCAGTGTTTTTGAATGAATCTCTTGAATGAATGATTCAATGACTCACTCATAAAGACTTCACTCGTTTCATTACTGGATGAATCAGTGTTTTTGAACGAATCTCTTGAATGAATGATTCAATGACTCACTCATAAAGACTTCACTTGTTTCATTACTGGATAAATCAGTGTTTTTGAATGAATCTTTTGAATTAATGATTCAATGACACACTCATAAAGACTTCACTTGTTTTGATACAATATTTGAAGCTTCAAGAAGTGATGCTCTATTTTAATAGCTACTGTAAACATCAGTGTTTATATCTGAACTATAAACTTTTATCCCAGTACTTCTGTGATAATATGATTATTTGCAAGACAGAAATAATGATCCTGTGTGGTTGAAGCTCTCTCTTGCTCAGAACACAGATCTGAATGTTGGCTGTGATTTATGATTGAAATATTTGAAAGTATGGAACTATCCATATTATTTATTTAAATAGTATTGCTTAAAACACTCTAAGCAAAATGTTTGACCTGCATTACATTGCAGAGGCGATTCGAATATTCATTTGTCTTTGTCCAGAGGTAATAATCCGCATCTTCATTTCAGACTTTCTGCTTTGTTGCAACATCAAGGACATTCATGCATGGGTTTGGTGTTTTAATATGTGTTGCAGTGCAGATGTCTGAGTTGCTATGGAAACAGTCTCAGACACTTTATTTGTTTGATTTTTTTTGTACTTCTGTCACTGCGGAGAATCACTGCCATCAAGGTTCAATTTCTATTAATTATGTTGTTGTGACATTTTAAATATCCGTAATGATGCCAGCGCTATTAAATGCATATCTGTCTGTTCATTATATTAGCATAGCAAGACACTGTTTAGGTATTTCTGCCAAACATTAGTGTGATATTAAGATAAAATTTCACTTTTATATGGGAAAAAAAATATTGTTTATTCGACCCCCATTCCTTGTTAAGAATTCATGCTATTACTCCTTTATAAGCAAAAAGACTTTTGATTTCCTCTTTTCCCAATAAATTGTGAAAAATCCCCTTGACTGACAGTGAAGGGGAAAAGCAATATCCTGGACCAGCATATCATAGAGATGTGAGGGGGGGGGGCAGCCACCAAGACCACCCTAGCAACCACCTAACAATGGCCTAGAACCAGCCTAGAAACCTTGCAATCACTCACAACATCCCAGCACTATGGCAATGAGTTTTGTTCTGGCAAACAGTCCAGTCAGTGGCTAGTGCGCCTCTTAAGGCCAAGGGAGTGAGGTTCACCATCACTCTTTACTAGCTGACCTCCGTTACACTCACCCCCTAAACTCACTCCCAACTGCTCCGAGCGGGATTAGAATCAGCGTCTCCAGCATGGGAGAAAGATGCACTAAGCCTCAGTCACAGCCTCTAGTGCACCTCTTGAGATCAGGGGAATTAGGTTTACCTGCACAGCTCTTTACTAGCTGATCTGTAACACTCACCCCCCAAACCGGGTCACGGCACCAATACGATTGGTCCTACTTGCACCCGCTCTGAGTGGGTTTGAGAGTGGGTCCTGAGGAGGTCACTCTAACAAGGACACTACAGTCTCTAGTGTGCCTCTTGAGGCCAAGGGAGTTCCTGCTCTTTACTAGCTGTCCTCCATTACACTCACCCCCCAAACCTCACTCCCATCCGGGTCACGGCACCAATGTGTTTGTTCCTACTCGCACCGAATCGTGTCACCAGCTGAAGAGTTCTGCCTGTCTTGTGTGTATAAAGTCATGTTTTACCCACAACATGAGTGAACAACATGAGTGAATATCCCCGACCATATGGTTTACTACAGATTAAAGGAGTTTGTTGTCTGTCCGGACCTAAAGATTAGGTCCTCTAATTTGGATGCAGCAAGGAGAAAATTGAAATAAAATCCTCTCTCAGTACAAGAAGAGGCATAGTGCGTAATAATGGAGGGGCTGTGTGTAGTTGGTGGTTTGCAATGGGATGTTTAGAGAAATGTATATCAGTGTTTTATGATGCTTAGAGCAAAGCTGCTATCCTTACTCAAATTTTGAGATATGAGTCTTTTAACTGCCAAAGAATTAGACACTTAAGACAGTTGTTAGAGGCTAAATAGATTCTAGTAAAGGTTCATAAGTTGTATATGATGTGTCATAACAATAACCCTGCAATGGACCTCCTGCAGCCCTAGAGAGGATACACAGTATGGCGAATGGATGTAAATAAACAAAAATGCATTATAAAGTATTCCAAATGCCTCGCAAAGCATTGTAGTTCATACAGTAGCTCTAGGAACAGAATTAAACTTAAGGTATTGTATTTTGATAACGATGATTTTCTCTTCACATTATGATTGTGGTACCACGTGGATGAGACCTTTAAATGGGCTCTTTGTTGAACCCATGCTAAAATATTTAATTGAATGAGAAATATTTTATCCAAAACAGTTGGTGTGTTGTGTAGAGAAGGTCTTTTGTTGTGTTAGAACAGCTCATGGGAGGACAAGGGCATTTGCCTCTGTGTTAAACATGACACACACACACACACACACACACACACACACACACACACACACACACACACACACACACACACACACACACACACACACACACACACACACACACACACACACACACACACACACATGTTTGTTTTTGTGAAATGTGGGGACATTCCATAGGCGTAATGCATTTTATACTGTACAAACTGTATTTTCTATCCCCCTACACTGCCCCTAAACCTACCCATCACACACACACACACACACACACACACACACACACACACACACACACACACACACACACACACACACACACACACACACACACACACACACACACACACACACACACACACATGTTGTGTTTCCATGTTTTATGGGGACATTCCATAGGCGTAATGCATTTTATACTGTACAAACCGTATTTTCTATCCCCCTACACTGCCCCTGCCCCTAAACCTACCCATCACACACACACACACACACACACACACACTGCCCCTGCCCCTAAACCTACCCATCACAGGAGACATGCTGCATTTTTACTTTTTCAAAAAACATCTCTTAGTGTGATTTATAAGATGTTTTCCTCATGGGGACCAAAAAAATGTCCCCACAAGGACAAAAATTTGGATATTGCCATCTTTGTGGGGACATTTTGTCCCCATACCGTAGGGATTACCAGTCCACACACACACACACACACACACACACACACACACACACTACCCATCACAGGAGACTGCACAGTTTACTTTCTGTGATAAAAACCTCATCCTGTGTGATTTATAAGCATTTTGAAATGTGAGGACATGGGGAACGTCCTCATATTTCACCCTCTTTGTAATACCTGTGTCATACCCATGTCATTATACACATTTGTGTCCTGATATTTCACGAAAACATGCCCACACACACACACACACACACACACACACACACACACACACACACACACACACACACACACACACACACACACACACACACACACACACACACACACACACACAAACTACAAGTAATGTCAACTCAAAGGACAAGGAAAGGAATGACACATAAATTGTATTATTGATCAAGAAGGTTAAATCAATACATTCATCAATACACATAATTGCTCTGGGAATTCTTGATAAAAATTCTAAACATGTAAAAAGTCATTAACACTGGGTAACTTACAGTAATGTCACAGGGTAACCTTGCACGTACTCTACCCCACACACACACTCTCCTCTGACGTCATGAATACTCAAATCGCCATGTTTGTTTCATGCTCATTGGATAGAGCCACTTCTGTTCACTCGATCCTTGGTGGCCATTGGCGCACTGGGTGCTGGGAAGAAGCCCCTGCAATCTCCCACCTTGTCTCCCTGTTTTGGCCATGTCATCTTCCCTGTTTCCACATCCCAAACATACCACTGTTGACATGCATAGCTGGGCTGGTGGGTGTAAAAATAACCAGGGCTCAAATTAGCAGTGAAGGAGAAGCACTATCACCCAGTAGTTAGCAGCACTGGTTATGGAATGGACTGATTATCCAGATAAACTTCCAGTGTTGGGCCCAGAAATGGGAACCCCAAGGATTAGTCTTATTTGATCGGTTCAGGATTTCGTTGTACATCCACCATGGGCAACGCAGCAATGCGTAAGGCACATAGAGTCGAAGATCCTGCACAAGATGATATCCTTCCAAACTCTGAGTCAGGCCAAAGCGGGAGCTTGGACTCCCTGGTAAGATTTCATATGTTTAGATACACATTTGCTTACGTCGTTTCAGTGATGGAGCTTTTGCAAAGTGCTGTATTATGAGCTGTTATCTGCTGTATTATAATCTGGATCTCTAATAGTGCAGAATTAGCACATTGATGTACATTATCCATTTTGCTACGAGGCTGACATTTCCCTGAAATTTGAAATAATCTACAGTTCAATCAATTTTAATGTAAGCTATAAGTCTAGGTTTGTTGGGATATTTTAATGCTTATGATACAGTTGATCATGAGATTTGTCTTGACAGGCAGCAAAACGTCAGCAGTCTCAGTTTTACATGGTTTACTCTGCATTTATTTAGTATTTTTGTCTTGTTTACAATCTATATATGAATATAAAATCAGAATGAAGGGAGTTTTTTCAAAATTATCAGCCAATGGGGTAAGAAAAATAATCAAGATAATCAATAAACAAGATTCTTTTTCCTTACCCCATTTTTTCTAGATTTTCCCCCCAGAAAACAAGAACCAATATCTTGATTTAAGAATTTTTAGATATATAGACTAGAAACAAGACAAAAATACTAAGTAAGAAAAGTTGTTTTTGCAGTGTTAAATACTTAAGCAGTCAAGAATATTGTGTTGCACTGGAAACGTACATTTGTTTTATTACACCATATGTTTTCTTTTGAATAATTATGCCATTATGTTGGACATATTTAGGCCTTATTCTTAAAGCATGAGCAGAATGAGTTTGTGTGTAAATCTTGTGTAAAGCCATTCTGACGTTAATTTTTGGAATCATAAAAGTGTGCATATTTTCAAGATATTACCTGGTACGGAAACAAAAAGTGACACCTGCTCCCAATTATCTGTAAATGCCTATCCGAATGTTCTTTTTGGCAAACGGATGACTGCATTTTCACACGTTCATTTGAACATATCTTTAAGATATTATGTGGCTTGCTCTCTGAAATGGCTCAGCTTTAACTCAAGCTCTGATGTAACCCCAGGGATTATTAGTGCTTGGAAGATAAGTACGGATGGCAAGGTACTTAAATGATGTGAGTGGAGTTAAACAGATGGAGGGATGCTGAAGCAGCCGGAAACAAAGTGAGCATTGCTTATACGCTCCTGCAGTTAATTGAATGATTAGATGGTTTCACTCCTCCCGAAATTTGGTTGATGAATTTATGAGTACATTTTATTAATAAACAAAAATTATTGAAAACTACAGCATCAAATACACTATATTACCAAAAGTTTTGGGACGCCTGCCTTTACATGCACATGAGCTTTAATGCCATCCCATTTCCTCAAGGTTTAGGAGTGTGTTTATGGGAATTCTTCTAGAAGCGCATTTGTGAGGTCCGGCACTGATGTTGGACGAGAAGGCCTGGCTCGCAGTCTCCGCTCTAATTCATCCCAAAGGTGTTCTATCGGGATGAGGTCAGGACTCTGTGCAGGCCAGTCCAGTTCCTCCACACCAAACTCGCTCATCCATGTCTTTATGGAGCGACGCTTTGTGCACTGGAGCGCAGTCATGTTGGGACAGGAAGGGGCCGTCCCCAAACTGATCCCACAAAGTTGGGAGCATGAAATTGTCCAAAATGTCTTGGTGAAGCATTAAGAGTTCCTTTCACTGGAACTAAGGGGCCAACCCCTGAAAAACAACCCCACCCCATAACCCCCCCTCCACCAAACTTTACACTTGGCACAATGCAGTCAGGCGAGTCCCGTTCCTCTGGCAACCGCCAAACCCAGACTCGTCCATGGGATGGTCAGACAGAGAAGCGTGATTGGTCACTCAGAGAACACGTCTCACTGCTCTAGAGTCCAGTGGTGGCGTGCTTTACCCCACTGCATCCCACGCTTTGCATTGCTCTTGGTGATGTAAGGCTTGGATGAGCTGCTCGCCATGGAAACCCATTCCATGAAGCTCTCTCCGCACTGTTCCTGAGCTCATCTGAAGGCCACAGGAGTTTGGAGGTCTGGAGCGATTGACTCTGCAGAAAGTTGGTGACTTCTGCGCACTGTGACCCTCAGCATGCGCTGACCCCGCTCTGGGATTTCACTTCGTGGCTGAGTTGCTGTTGTTCCCAATCGCTTCCACTTTGTTATAATCCCACTAACAGTTGAGTGTGGAATATTTAGTAGTGAGGAAATGTCAGGAATGGCCTTATTGCACAGGTGGCAACCTATCCCGGTCCCACGCTTGAGTTCACTGAGCTCCTGAGAGCGAGCCATTCTCTCACAAATGTGTGTAGAAGCGTCTGCATGCCTAGTGCTTGATTTATACACCTGTGGCCATGAAGGGATTGAACACCTGAACTCTGGGATCTGGAGGGGCGGCTCAATACTTTTGGCATTATAGTGTATGATCTATCTGTGGACTATTAGATGGAAGTTTTTCCTTGGACTCTTTAAGTTATTTTAAGATCCTGGTTTCTTCATCATCTTCACCCTCCCTTGTTGTTTTAACATTATTTTGTTAAGCTTTTTTATGTGCTTATGAACCTGTGAAACTCAGGATATCTTCCAGATAACCTACAAGCACATCTAAAAATATTTGAAAGCACACTTTTACTGTGGATTTTTCATAATGCACCAAACATTTCCGTTCTCTGTGGTACAGTAATGTTTTGTTTTGTTCTTTAATTTGAAAAAAAAAGCATGTCTGTGCATTGATGTCAGTCATCAACACTACAGTATTATCATCTGGGGGAGATTTGCTTTGCAGACAACATGGGTTTTTGCTCTTTTTTAGTAAGGTTTTAAAAAGGCTGTTTCCATGGCAGCTATAATCCTGGCATGACCTTTATATGAGTGTGAGTGGGATTACAATTGTGATGTCATGTTACAGTAGAGAAGTATGCTAGGTATACAGACATTGGCTAACTGTATGTTAAAAGCAAGGGTAAATTCTTAATTTCTATACTGGCAAAGTTCTTTAAATATTGGACAGTATCTATCTTGTATTTCATAGGGCTGGCCAATTTTAGTTGGTTGGATTTAATGCACTATCATTAAAGACCTTTGCATTTAAGACATTCCCAGCAGCTTTTCCACATTGTTCAGATGACCTTTTGCTCCTAATTTCAGTCAGCAGATGGATGAGATGAGATACTGGAAAGACTAAATCTCTGTTGCATGTAGACTGTAATATTTTTAAAAGCAATTAGTTCATATTATGCAGATTAAACCGCTATTGTTGAATCTGCTTTACCTCGTTTTTAGTTTATGAGGTATTAATAGGAGGGGAGAGAGTGAGCCAGACAGAGACAGAAAGCAGAAGATGAATTAAAGCTCTTGCATCATGCCGTTGGTTTAATCCAGTGGGTGAGCAGTCTCGACAGCCGCAGAATTCAGGCAGAAAGCCATTTCAATGCTTTTACTTTACCCTAAGCTAAACGTTTAGTTTAGAATTGGTTTTGTTTAGCCACATCTGAGGCCCACACTGCTTAGATTTCCTACAAAGGAATAATAGCAGTAACAAAGGAGTATAGCAAAGCTACTCAGTGTCTCGTTCCCTACTAATTGACAAAGTGACATGACATGAAGGCCAAGTATGGTATCCATACTCAGAATGTGTCCTCTGAAAGTTAAAGGGCTGGGTCATGAACTCTGTACTTTTAATGGCACCGACCGAATTACGTTGGTACTACAGAGTACCGATTCACATTTTTCGGTTCCTGAGACGCATCTGGTGATACAAACGAGTGTGTGTGAATATTAAACAGCAAAAAGAATATTTAAATATGAATCCTGCATGTTCTGCGTGTCTCTGTGAGAATGAATGGTGCAAACGTAAGGTTTAATTTACCCCACACAGTGAATCACGGCTGACAGTCGCGTGTTTCTTCTCTGCCGGCTCATACGAGGATATGAACGCATGAACTTCATCTCCAGAGCCGCTCTGAGAGTCACTTCATCAACATTTTACTGTTTCATTTTTATAAAACTATATATATATATATATATATATATAGTAGATTGCAGCAATCTTCCACTAAAATGCACATTCATGTTTTAACCATAAATTAAACTGAGAAATTTAGATATTTAATGTGAATTTAAAAAAAAATATTGCTATTTTAAATCAACCTGTATATAAATATCATTACTACTTCGGCGAACATTAGTATTTTACTACTATGCAATTAGATAAACATTCATTCATTACATCACTTTACCTCTGTCTTTATCCCTTATCCTTATCTTCCCTGCATCAGAGGGCTTCGGTCTTTTGACACTGTGTCATGTGAATTTGGCCATCCGTCATAAATAATCAGGCAACTTTCGCTGTGCCACGCACCCTAAAAAACTAAAGCAATCCTGTCTACATTGGATGTGGCGAGAGGTGACGCGTCTCGACACAACAAATTCCCAACATTAAACTGATCACGCTTTCCATTTCTGATGCACTTCAAGAACTATCTGGGCGGGGGAACATTGATGTGGCGGACCCGGGCAGAGTCAGGGGGAGTTTTTGTTGTTGTTGTTGTTGTTGTTGCTTTATTCAGTAATATTTTGAATTAAAATTTAAAAAATAGTATCAGTAATAAAACGGGAAAAAATCCCTAATTTTGGTGCCCCTATGGATGAGTGGCGCCCCTAGCATTTGCCTATTTCGTGGGACGGCCCTGGGCACCGGTACCGAATTTCAGGTACTGTTACAATGTGAACGGTACTCAACCCTAGCATGTTGGTGCACACACATTAGAAGCAGTGAACAGTGAACACACACAGCAAAACTAGGGAACCAGGAGTCAATGTCGATTTTAAAAAAATCGGACAAAAGTGTGTCGTTAATCCAAGCAAGTCAAAAGCAAGAGAAACCTCTTCTTTCACCCAAGGCAACATCCTTTGTATCATAGCATATCCATGTTGCAGCCACTAAAACAAGCAGCTGATCAGATTTACAGCACTGGCTGATACGGTCAGTGTAATCTGTAATACCCTCGCAAGACAAGAGGACAGCAACACCACAACTTGAGCACTAAATGAAATGGAAGCTACCATAGGTAGCTGACCAAGCTTCTGTAGCAACAAAAATCCATAATGGATAGGCTGTAAATTTACAATCCTCTCAAGGGATGTCAAGGCCAACAACATAACCATTTGAAAATCTGAAGCTGACTCAAGTGGTTTAAATGGAGGCACTGTAAACCTTCTTGGACTATACAAGAGTAGATCACAAAAGCTGTCTTGTCCCATGCATAAAAAGAGAAGCAAGTGAATGCCTCCCCAAAGCAACATCATCAACAAGCAACAATTGACGCCACAAACACCTTGAGTATGCTTGTGGTCATGGCAGCAGAAAAAAACACTCCTGAAGAAATGCCAGCAGTGAACAATGTGGGTAGTTCCACCATCTGCACTATAGTACAAATGTCCAACATTTAAAATAATATATCCTCCTTGTACAAGAAGCTCTTGGGTTCATAATGGTCTCTGTAATCTCAGACAAAATACCAGAACTAATTAAAGTACCCAGGTCAAAGGCTAAACCTAAAGTTTCCATATTTCCGGCTGGGGATGTCTCATGGTGCCCCAAGCTTGGGAAAGTATATATGCTCTGATCAGGATCTCCCAAATGTGGGATATCCAAAACAGTGCTGCCAGCAGTAGATGTCTTCTCTAACTCTCACAAGTACTGTCAATAGCATACTTATCAGCCAAAAGGTATACAAGTGGGCCACGCATGCACGAGGGTGTCCATCCCCAAAGGTGATAGAAGAGATAGAAAGATGCAATGGAGGCATTGGTTGACTGAAGCAAACAGATCAACCTCTGCCCTGTCAAACCTTCGCCAGATCAGACCTATGGTCTGAGGATGCATCATCCATTCTCCGGCATTGTGCATGAATTCAGATTCACTCCCAGAAATATTGGCAACACAACATTTTTCTGAAGGTTTACAATCAAACCTATAGCCTCATCCATGCACTTTGTGAAGGTATGGGGTGCTAAGGCAAGACTGAAAAGAAGGACACCAAAATTGCCCCCAAAAACAAACTTGAGGAACATCCCACATTTTTGGACAGTCTGGATAGGGAAATATGCATCTTTCAGATCCATCATAACAAAAGGAAGGCACTTAGCGAATCTCCTCCTGAGTCTCCATAAAGCTGATCATCATCAGGAGCACTCCTTTTAAATGAAGCATCTGAAAGAATTTCATAAGCATTTGAGGCATGGCTCCTGTGCTCCAAAGGCATCTACGCATGGAGTATGAGTGAGAAGATCGTTGATAAAGACACACAGTCAAACACAAGTCATACAAAGTCAGAAACACTGCCAAAAATGTAAACCAGGGCCATCCCAAGCATGAGAAGGGGACCACTGTGAGGTAGCCCAGTGTGAGGTAGGGGAAGCTTGGCCCCCCTCGGTCCGGTCACGCTCCATGGTTTCCCCTTGGTCCGTTCACCACAGGGCCCTGTGCAGTCGCACCGGTTGCCCCACCCTAAGGATGGCCCTGATTCAAACCCAGTGGTACTGACAGAACACAATCCGAAGGAAAGCAAGGGTAAAGGCAAATATACTTCTGCCATCTCTGGTCCAGGGGTAGGCAAGTTCGGTCCTAGAGAGCCGATGTCCTGCAGAGTTTGACTCCAACCCTGAAAAACCCTCACCTGCCTGTAGCTTTAGTAATCCTGAAGACACTGATGAGCTAGTTCAGGTGTGTTTGATTAGCGTTTGATTTAAACTCTGCAGGACAGCGGCTCTCTAGGACCGAACTTGCGTACCCCAGGTCTATGCAAATGTGTTCCCAGTGTTTCCAAATGGGAACGGGGCAGTCTTACTTGTTAACAACAGCATTCACAGGGTTGTCGAAAAGTCTTGACTGAGAAACAGCCCCATATCCCTTGAAGAGATCAGCCTGCAGCGAAGCATCCACCTGAGCAGTAGCCACACAGGACTTGCCAATCAAGGACAAAGTCACCCTGCAGGGTGTAGATGGCAATGTAGACTTCCAAGAAGGAGCCAAAGACAGTGAGAAAGCAGTAAGCGTCTCTCTAACTGCTGGAAATTGTGGGTAAGACAGAGGCAGCGGGATTAGCAATCCTTGCCAAAAAGGGTTGTTTCTAGGACCTTGAAATCTGTCTGGCTCACGGACTGTTGGCTGAAAGTCTGATGCATATGGCACACTTATCTAGAAACACTTCAGGAGTTTCAAAGTCATCATCTGATTTGGTGAATTCTACAGGATATCTGCTAGAGTGTGTTGCGTTCTCTACCAGTCCGCCTGAAAACAAATGCCGTGACTCCAAACTCGCTTGTGGAAGAAGAACACCGTCGAGTTTGACATTGAACGCTTACAAGGATCAAATAAATGCTGGAAAATTGTGTGAAGTTTGCGTCTCCATTGTTGCAAAAAACTTGCCCAGTGGTCATGAATAAATCATTTATAGATGCACGCCGGTCTGTTATTTCAGGGACATCGACTTTACATTTTCAAACATGTGATTGGTTACATGTCAGTCAAACTCTTGGGCGGTCCTCGACCAATGAAAGCTGTGATAGAGTCCAGACCTTCTGCTGTCAGTCTGAAGCTCTGGCTACACGAGACTAGTCCAGCTATTACTCGTTCATGGCACGTGAAACAACACCAAAAAGCTTTTTATAATCATCTTGGGGAAGAGTGTCCATCTGAGATCAACAACGTTGAAGAGTTGAAGAGGCTTGGACACTGATGGTCACATTCAAATTCCACTGGACAGATACGCTGCACGTCATCCAGTGAGAACAAGAGAGAAAGGGAAAAATCCATTGGCTCACTCTCCATCAGATCCCCAGGACCATAGCATGGGCTAAATCTAAGGAGGGATGATCCGGGTCCTTTTGAGTCACTCGTGATGCAGGTCCTTGAAGGGTGGCACATACGCCATCAGCCAATGAATTAACATGATTCTATATGGGCTTCAGACAATCGTCACACCTGGAGGGTGTTCTTATAGTGTCAGTTACTGACGTATATTGTTGCAAATACAAATTACTATATGATTATGTGTGTGTCATTGTGTGTTTATAGGTTTGCCTCTTAAACTGCGAACTGTGACATTACTTTCCTTCCTCAAGCTGCAAGTCAGCATGACTAATAAAGTACTTTCGCTGCAGTATACAAAACCACTAAACTGCTGCTGTACACAACTCTATTCTCATGCCCTTGAGAGCTGCAGAGAAACTCAAATCAATTCTACAAGTCAGCCTAAGATTGTATTTATATGGCCCTTACCACAAGACATTTTTTCAAATATAAATTCTAGCAGTTAATTTAGCATTTAGCAACTCAAAGAAACTACCTAATCACATTCATCTGCAAAGTGAGAAAGCCAAAAGCGACTGTGACAAGAAATGAGACACTTAAGGTATTAGTAGAGGGGAAAAACAAAACAAGTGTAACTAAACAAGTCGTCTATACGTTTGATAAACGTGTTGTACAAGTAGGTAAAATACATTGTAACTGACTCTTGACACATGCATATTTGCTTTATTCTCTTACTGTAAGTACAGCTGAGTTTTTGTAAACTCTGAGTTGGATATTTTGATTCTGTATTTCTGCAGATGCTCATTTGTGTCTTTCTGTGTGTTGTGTGAATGTGTTTGTTCTGAAATTGCATGATTTAGTGTGAGTGGTGCTAAAAACAGCAATTTATATTTTTCAATTATCAACCAACACATTAACAATTAAATAGGCATGATGTTATGTTAGTAACATACATAAATGTCTCCATTCTTCTGTCAAGACATACTTCATTTGCAGATGTCTAAGTCTTAAAAAATACTTTAGATGTACAAAGCTTATATTACTATGAATGGGAGAAAGTGCAACATGCAATACAGTATGACAGAATAAGTCACGCCTTCTAAATAAAAGCCAATCACCAGTTGGTAAAGACATTGCAGTCTAGCTCTTTAACTAGCTTACCCAGCTTACCAGACAGATCATGCTGGTTACCTAGAATCACCAGTTAAGGTTAGGGGCTTTTGCACCGGGTAGTTCTGGGAACTTCGTTTTAGGAACTAGCAAACTGGGTGGTTCCCCGAGGACTAAAAGTTCCCCTAGTATCCTTAATATTATTCCCCATAATCATGCTGAAAAAATTGCATTGGATTTTCTCTTTAGCGTGAAGTTTGAGAGGTCTATCTATCACTGTTTTCCATATTTGTAGAGTTAGTTTCTGGAGTAAATACACTATATTGCCAAAAGTTTTGGGATGCCTGCCTTTACATGAACATAAACTTAATGTCATCCCATTCTTAATCCATAGGGTTTAATATGGAGTCGGCCCACCCTTTGCAGCCCTAACAGCCTCAGCTCCTCTGGGAAGGCTTTCCTCAAGGTTTAGGAGTGTGTTTATGGGAATTATGGGAAGCGCATTTGTGAGGTCAGGCACTGATGTTGGACGAGAAGGCCTGGCTCGCAGTCTCCGCTCTAATTCATCCCAAAGGTGTTCTATCGGGATGAGGTCAGGACTCTGTGCAGGCCAGTCCAGTTCCTCCACACCAAACTCGCTCATCCATGTCTTTATGGAGCGACGCTTTGTGCACTGGAGCGCAGTCATGTTGGGACAGGAAGGGGCCGTCCCCAAACTGATCCCACAAAGTTGGGAGCATGAAATTGTCCAAAATGTCTTGGTGAAGCATTAAGAGTTCCTTGCATCACTGGTAGTTCCTATTATGCTGGGTTACACCCTACTCTGAAGTAGGAGCTAAATTAGTTCCCCCAAAAGGAGTTCCTTGAACTAAAATCACGAACACGCCAAAATCCAGGTACTTTCACCAATAGTTCTAGGAACTATGAAAAGGTTAATCCGGTGCACAAACCTCTATTTGCTAGTGAACTGCATGTCCATAGTCAAACTGGATCATGCTAGTCTCTTTTTTTGCTGGAAATGTAGCTTCTAACGCAAGGAAATGATTTTGAAGGAATTCTTCTTCTTGACAGACAAGAAGGTTTGTTGTGTGGTTTCAGAGGGGGGTAGATCTGCCGGTCTCCTTGGTTACAGGGCTGGGATGGGAATGTTTCTAGCTTTACTTGTCATGGGATACTGAATTATTCATAAATCCTTCACACAGTACATGGATTAAAGCAGAGAAGCTCTGTGAATGAATGTTTCATGCTCTACAGGGCAAATAATGATCCTTTGACTTATGTTAGATGGCTTTTATGATGGTTGGGGTTGGCATTAGTTGCTTCTTATTTTGACAAATATAGTATTTTAAGGTTTTATCATTTAATTCAATCCCCAGATTACAGTACGCTTGTCTCAGACATTCCACAACCTGAAAACAAGAAGGCAACAGACGTCGGGAGGGGTATCAGACTGATCCGACAAAACTCGACAGACGTGTGTTGGCGTTGGTTGGGATCTGTATTAGCATGATGCTTTAGTGTTCAACACCACCTCTTCTGTGTGTCACTGGACCATGGAGGAACTCATGGAACATGCAAAATCCATACAGAAAGGCCTCCACTGAGCCACCATCTCTCTCATTAATGGGAAATTAATCTTTTCATTAATGCATTTTGCACAGATTAAAGTTATAGTATTTAGTGGATGAATCACTGTCATACCTTGTTTTTGTGTTCTCATCTGGAAGTGTCAATACTTATACAATTATGCAATACTTACAGTATAGTTATTTGTAATTTTCCATGTTGTTAGGTATAGTATGCCATAAGTACCATGTAATATTAGAATAGTTAGCCCTTAGTTATAAAATACTTACAGTATACTTATTTGTAATTTTCCTGGTTGTTACCCCTTTATTCCCCAAACTTGACATGTTTTTTTGCCTAAACACATACAACATTACAGTATAATTACAAAATAATTACCCTGTAAATTCACTTTAATTACGTGGTACTTTCCGGGCCGTAATCTAAAGCGTTACCGCATTTTGAAAAGTGAGGACATGGGGAACGTCCTCATATTTCACCCTCTTTTTGTAATACCTGTGTCATACCCATGTCATTATACACATTTGTGTCCTGATATTTCACAAAAACATGCGCACTCATACAAACACACACACAGTCACACACACACACACACACACACACACACACACACACACACACACACACACACACACACACACACACACACACACACACACACACACACACACACACACACACACACACACACACACACACACACACACACACACACACACACACACACACACACACACACACACACACACAGTCACACACACACACACACACACACACTAGAGGTGTGCAGTTCTTCACTCATCATCTGCTGTGTTCAGTATTTCTGCTGAGGTATTAAGGCGCACTGCAGTTGTTTTCATCAGCCTCATCCGGACTTCAGTGTGCACTTCAGGCCTGTTCCAGGTGTTGATATCGAGCGTGTTGTTCACGATGAACATATGGAACAGTGTCAGTATACTCCAGTAACTCAGAGATAATCCGTAACCTGTACTAATGATGACATTTCCTTCTTTCTCCCAGTCGGACAGCAACACCAGTTTCCTCCGAGCAGCGAGAGCAGGAAATATTGACAAGGTTGTGGAGTTCCTGAAGGGCGGAGTGGACATCGGCACCTGTAATCAGGTACGTGTGTCTGCACAGCAGAACTGTGTACAGTGAGGGAACAGCATTATCAGGCCTGCAGTAAAGGTCAGAAGAAGTGATGTTTAATGACCCTACAAGTTCAATTAAACCATCAAATTATGAGGGAAGAACAAACGCTAAACTTGGTTACGGTATCTTCATCTGAGCTGCTTAAGGGGCACTTTTCACGTCTTTTGCAACAACTGTTTCATCTTCCAAATGTTGACTCTACACTATTTCCTGCCTCTGATGTCTTGATGCTTCATCACGAGTGTTCGCTGCTATTTCAGGATCTCCATTATCAAGTGCTGACCTCGTGCAAAGCTTGTTCACAGCTCTGCTATGGCAACAGTGTGTGTGGTGTGGTAAACATCAGCGCACGGACCCTTCCCTCTGCGCTTTCAAACGTCCTTTGGCTTTCCTTCGGCTAGCACGTTGTTGGCGTTAGCATAGTAGATGTGCATGGTGTTGATGGCAGTCATACTGTTCGTAGACCAGCATGCTTACCTGTGTATTCAGCAGGAGCTCTCCACACACACGAATGATGCTTTCAGTCTCATGTAACATCAACACAAGCTAAAGAGGACAGAAGGTTAAGGGTGTGTTTGGGGTCTGAGAGCGCTTGGGCTCGCATTGAGGTATCTGTGAACGTTCGCAAACAAAGATTTTAAGACAAGAATTAGCATGTCTAAAGTCTGTCAGCCGCTATTAATATCTCAGTGAAGGTTGTTCTGTCATTGAGCTGGCAGTCTGTATCGCCAGGATCTCTGAATGTTCTGGACTGATTATCGGTTCGATCTGTAAATGCTGCTTCAGTTTCTATTCAATACAAAAAATGCTTTTCTTACTTGTTTCCAGTCCAAATATCTACAGATTCTTAAATCAAGATGCTTTGACTAGAGAAGTAAAATGACATGAGATATTTGTTCTTATTTTCTGGGAAATAAAGTGAGTTTTTGCTTAAAACAAGCAAAATGATCCGCCAATCCCACATGAAAAAATATTATATTATATTATAATGGCACTCTTAACAAATGTTGGGTTGAAAATGGACAAACACAGCAATCCCTTACGAAAGGAAAATATATTTACCAATATATTACTTGAAATATATTATAATATATCATATACTTTATATAAAAATACATGGAATAATATATTGATGGTACATATATTATACAATATATTATACATTCATGTAATATACTGCTGTATATTGCAAAATATACAAATTGATTGCAGCTTTCAATATATTGCAATATATTGAACATATAATATATGTGTTTATATATCTCAAAATATATGCAATTTTATATTCATAAATATCCACCATATTGAATTTTGATTTATATGGGAAAATGTATTAACAATATATGTGCAGATATAGTGTCATATATATATATATATATATATATATATATATATATATATATATATATATATATATATATATATATATATATATATATATATATATATATATATATATATATATATATATATATATATATATATACTGCATGGCATAGCTATATAGCCTAAATAGCCTACATATATATTAAATATAATATAATATAATATATATCACGTGTATATATTGCCTATTGTATATGTAAAAAATATAGTGCCCTTTTTGGTCTTGATTGCAATAGATTTTTTATATGTATCAATATATACAGTATATACATATGTGGTCTATGCATATATTGCAATATATTGAAAAATATAAATTTTAAATCCCATATATGTAATGTATTGCCTAATGTATTACATGATATTTTCCAATATACTGCAATATATTTTTGTTTCGTAAGGTTAAGCAAACATTTAACCCAACTGCTGGCTTAAAGCAACCCATTCCCTGGGTTTGTCCATTTTCAACCCAACTTGGGTTGTTTTTAACCCAGCATTTGTTAGTGTGGGGATTGGGTCAGAATAATAACCTTGTGTCTTGCTCCTGTCCCAAACACACACGCGATTATTTTACCCCATTGGTGGATCATTTTACTTCTTTTAAGCAAAAACTTTATGTTACTTCCCAGAAAACAAGAACAAATATTTAATCTCATTTTATTAATCTTGATTTGTATATATTTGGACTGGAAACAAGACAAAAAAAAGCACAAAATAATGATACTCAATGATACTCAAAAGGAGAGTAAATGCTAAAATGAAGAGTTATATTGTGTCTTGTGTGTGAGATGAATGTAAAGGTGGAGATTTAGTAGTGTATAATGTTTTGCTATGCTAGTTTAGCAGCGTTTCTGTTATGCTGTTTCCATCATGTGACGGAGCATGAGCAGTTTGTGAACAGTTGTGAATATATACAAACAAGACAGAATGTGCAAAAACAATAGCAATTTTAACACTGTAATATGTGTAATTACACTTCCTCCTCGCATACAAAACAAAACACACTTCATCAATAAATAGAAAGAGTGCAAAACATACAAAAAATAAAGTGCACTGTCACTTAAGTGTCTTTTCTAAGTAAAAGCTTTGATCAGGGAAACAAACAGGAAACAAATAAAGCATGTGGAAATAATCAAACTAATTCAATAAAAGCGTAAAACATTCTAAAACGTCCGAATAAAAAAACAAATTTTTCTATTTTTGCGAATTAAGTGAATGGACAATTCTCAAAAGTGAATCCAATATTGCAAAACCTATTATGGAAAAATGCTTAAATATCGGGGAAAATATCGGTAAAACCGATTATCGGGAGTATTAAAAATATATATATATATTTAAAAAATATATATATAAAAAGATATCGATATCGGTACCGATTTAAGACATTGAGGATCACAGAATGTCTTTCCAGAACGGCTGATTGCGATCACATGACCTATATATATATATATATATATATATATATATATATATATATATATATATATCTATTAACAACCCTTATTAATAACAAAATGTATTAATCCAAACATGAACAAAATAAACAAAGACTTGACGAAACTTGACCATGAACAGAAACATAAAACTCACCAAACAGTGGTTACACAAACAAAGCTAGTCAGAGGGCAACGATAACATGAGCATGATCAAGACAATGAACCAATGGCAAAACAGAAGTGATGAACACATGACCTAAACAACCAATCAGAACATGACACATTCACAAGGGGAGCGCATGACTGTGAGAATTACACAATAAAAGACATGAAAACATATACATCAATCAAACCCCAAAACCAAACGTGACAGTGAAATAATAATTGTATCTTTTATATATTTCAGCACTTTAATTCTTGTATTTGTTTGTTAAATGCAAAATTCCGTTAAAATGTCTCAATACATTGTTAAAATAATACAACAAAATGATCCCCATTGAGTTCAAAAGTAGAGTATGGACAAAAACGTCCATGTCTAGTGTTTGCAAAGATGTGATGGTGAGTAAATAAAGGAAATCTTGAAGTGTATACTGGGGCTTTTGATGAGCTTCTTCTGTAAACGCTTTAAACAAATGAGACTGAGCAGGGCTGTTTAAGCATCACAAACTATATTTGTGATTTGGTCCAGTATTAGCGTAGGGTTGCGTAAGACGAGCTCGAGGTAAGTTGAGCCGGCCGCTGGGGCTGTTTGTTACATGATATATTCAACAAGTTCTCATCATTCGGCTCGGTCTGTGACTGAGAGGAGCACATGGGAAAGTGTTCAATGGATTTCATGTTCATATTCACAACATACTACATTTGATTTATTTTCTAGTTTTGATTGCGTTTCTATTAGTATAAAACATGGGTATAATATTAATAATAATAAAGAATGAGTGACGCATAATAGACATCCCAGCCCAGGTTCGGTTGAATTTAAGTTTGTCTAAATGGAAAGAAGCAAGTTCACAAAACTCAAAACAATGAAATTATTCAGATTACTTAAAATGTGTCAGTTTTGAGAACTCGAAAGAAAAAGAAAGTTGTAAATACTCATAAAAGTTAACTTGATTGAATTTGTTTAATTTGAGTTGGCCCCACTCAAACCAATGCATTATTTTGAGCGTTATGGTTTACATCGCACTCTATCTCCAATGAAAGCATGCCAAATTAGGCGAGGTGCAGAAAGCAAGACTTCTATGTGCATCCGTGATCGGCTGCCAAACAGATCCACTTGTGATTTGAAGATTGCACTGACCTTTAAGGTAGCCAGGAGTGGTCGTCTGTTAGTGTGCAACACTCCTTTACTATTTAATACACCCTTTGGAGTCTCATCAATGGTCTGACAGACTTCTGGGACATTTGCCTCTCTTTAATATACGAGTTTGAGACGGAGAACATACCTTGGGAATGGACGAGGAGGTATACTTCAGTCTTCTCTGCCCTGTACGTCTCTGTCTTCTTTGGTAACTTCTGTCTCTGACCTCCACAGAATGGCCTCAACGCTTTGCACTTGGCAGCAAAGGAAGGACACATGGAGCTGGTCCAGGAGCTGCTGGACAGGGGATCTTCGGTGGATTCTTCAACTAAGGTAGAGTTCCTCCAGGAAAACATGAATGGAGCTGGTGTGAAGGGTTATGGAGGACTTTAATGTTAAGTGCCAGTCTGGTTGTTGCGCGCGCCCAGTGTTTGATCCAGTAGTGTAATCCTGCAGTACCGGAGTCTGCAGTTTCAAGACCGCATTTCTAGGTTTTTTGGTGAGCTAGCCAACTCTACTCCAGACCTGATTCAAATCTGAAACAAACCGCTCCCAAGAATAGACCCACTGTAATGATTCAGTGTTTCATCTGGTTTGCACAGATCACTTTAAGCATTCTACGATAAACTAACTTTGCAACTACATGTCAACTAGCAGTCATTAGTAGACTGTCTGCTTAATAACACTTTATTTTGATGCTCCTCAACAGATATTATACTGACTATGGGCCCGATTTCACTGATCTGAGCTCAGGGCGCAGGAGCTCTTATGGCGTGTCTGAATACACTTTTGCTATTTTAACGACGGGAAAAACAGTCAGCGCCCGGCACATAATCCAAAAGGGTCGTCCCTCGTTTCTTAATGAGTCATGGGTGTGTTTAACGAGCAATAAACCAATCAGAGCTCATCTCCCTTTCCCTTTAAAAGCCAGTTGTGCCTCACCATGAGCGGATTCACTATTGACATGAGGAGAGACTGAACGCTTCTCCAGAGAGAGTGTGTGTGTGTGTGTGTTTCTGCGCGTACCTGTGTGTGTGATAAACAGAGTGTGTGTGTGTTGTGCACCGACTATAGGCTCATATTTCTAACACACCCTTTAAATAACACATAAATACTGCACTATTGACTTTAGAGCAGGTGTGTGTTGGTCAATGGTCAGTGGTTTTCAGTTCCTCACAATAGCAATCCTCTAACAATGCTCCTGAACACACCTGTTGTACACACATACACACACACACACACACACACACACACACACACACACACACACACACACACACACACACACACACACACACACACACACACACACACACACACACACACACACACACAAACACACACACACACACACACACACACACACACACACACACACACACACACACACACACACACACACACACACCAGGTGTTCAGAGCAGACACCCATGGGTGAACAGATGCGCCAGTGCATTTGATATTTAAACATACCCATAGGATTCTGAAGAGCAGCTCTAAAGTGTAAAGTAGAGTCGAGCTGACCATCGCGCATCACTCCCGAATAACAGAAACTAGGCAAAGAGGCGGGACGTGGGCGGGGCTGAGGTGATGCGATGACTAACAGACTGCAGACGAACGGCTACCCACCTGTCACTCAAAGTGGCCACGCCCTTAATTATGCAGAACTTTAAGGCTTTATATAATGTAAACGGATGAGTTATAAAAACATTCACCCCCTCACAGTCGTCATGAAGGGCAAAATCAGCCGTTTAGACCAAAACTAGAATTTGTCCCAGGCTGTAAACATGTTTTATTCTGCTGTAAAGTTGGGCATTTTAACATGAGCTCAATGAGATTCTGCTCAGCCGGTCTCTAGTGGCCAGTCGAGGAACTGCAGTTTCAGTCACTTCCGTATCGGCTTCAGGAGAGACCGCGGGAGGAGCCGCTTGCGTTGGGTTGAAAATAGCAGAAAGTCACTGTTAGTAGAATGTCTAAAGTGGACATCCAAATAAAGTGTTACCTTTAATTCTTAATGTATTTCCACCATATTTTTAACGTGAACATTTTATCGCTTCCAGTTATTTTAGCTCTTGAAGTTGTAAACTGGTATTTGTTATGATGTTATTTTAATTTATTATCATAATTATAAACACACAAACTTTTGCTGTTTACTGCACCACAAGTCGTATGTGCTGTGCGCTTTCCTCTCAATAACAAAATAAACTCAACAAAAATACCAGCGGTGAGAAAACAGCAGTTCAGAAAGCATCTGATCATAGAGATGTGGATATGATTGAACCAGTTCTGAGATTCAGCTCTCCAGTAAAGTCACATCACGTCTTTAATATAGCAGCTTTACAGCTTAAAACAGTGTCAGTCTCTTAGAATTACAGCTAGTGTGTGTTTTTACACACAAACTGAACAGAAGATATGAACCTGAGAAGATTTCCTCGTCAAAGAAGGCGGAGCCTCAGAGCCACACCCACCTATTACATCATCACCACGCGTCGAATCGAAAGCTCCTGAATCCAATTGTACAGTTGTCGGAGGTAGCACAAGCACATGGAGTACGTCAGAAATAGTGTAGACAGCATCACTGATTATAATGGGCTCTGTTTGCTTTTGTTGCATCGCTCTGCTCAAATGATGATTGTGTTTGTTTGGCTCACAGAAAGGAAACACAGCCCTCCACATCGCTTCTCTAGCAGGACAAGGAGAAGTGGTGAAGACCCTGGTCAAGAGGGGAGCGGACATTAATGCACAATCTCAGGTAGGAACAACTCCTTTATGCCTGCAAACGTGCTCCAATTAAAAACAACCATTAAAAATCTGTGCTTTCATAGAATGGATTCACTCCCCTGTACATGGCTTCTCAAGAAAACCATTTAGATGTGGTGCGATATCTTTTGGAGAATGGTGGAAACCAGAGCACCGCGACAGAGGTAACGTGCTTCTACAACTGTAGCTTGGCAATGTTGCAAAAATATGACTTTATCTTTATATTCTTCTTAGTATCATTGCAACCAGCTAAAAGCATGTGCAATCACATATTTGTTAGGCCTAAAGGTGTTTTAATGGTTCTTTACAGCTCCTCGGGATTGGAAAATAGTGCTGATTGGCTACTTATAATCGATCCATAACATTAACTCTAAACTATATCAACGAGGTCTAAACTTTTCTTGACAAGTGTTGGCCAATGAAATCGATTCTCACTCTCATGTTGTTCCAAACCTGTTTGAGTTTCTTCTGTTGAACACAAAAGAAGATATTTTGAAGAGTGTTGGCAATGGGATAGTTTCCGGTAGCCGTTGAGTGGGACATAAATGACACCTAAAATAAAAAGGCTGCTGCTCACAGGTCATTCTGAACAGACACTTAACCACCATATAAACAGAAAATAATAACATTAAGAATATATATTTTTAAATGTATAAAAATATGATGTGTCTGTGTTGTAGAAACATAGAAACACAATGAATTTTATGAAACCTAAGACCATTGCTGCATCCCAATTTCCTCTTTTTGTGAAGAAAGAGTAGATACTTATGAGTGTGTAGCAGAAGAGCAGGCAAGCTTTGGGACAAATGCTACTTCGTCATCTTTAACGGACTCTGTTGCTTAGTTACGCGCATCCTGTCAATCATTTTGTCACAGTTAAAATCCTCCACATTGAGTTTAATGTAATTTCCTACCATAACGGAGAGAAATGATGTGGGTGACTCCCCTCATGTGTTTGCAATTTGAATATAAGGATGATATGTTTATAAGGTAATGGCCAAACCTATCATTACAAAAGTTCTGCTGTTACAGATTAAATATAATGTGGATAACACTGAATAAATATATTTTCGTCAGGTTAAATACTGAAAACTGATCACACAAACCCTTTATCTAAACCTCTCTACTTAACCTTTGGACTCGGCCATCCGCCATGTTTGTAGTTTTTAACACTTTTTATCTGCGTTTGTAGTTCTAAATTAATCCTCGTTGATGGTAGCCTGGATGCCAGCCGAATTTAGCCCCGCCCACAATATTTAATGATGGGCAGTTCTGTCTGGACGTGATCCGTTTTGGAGTAACTATGCCTGAACAGAAGCTGTTCGGACCAATCAAATTGTCAGGGCGGGCTTTATATGGTGATTGACAGATGATCAGCAGTAATGTAATCATCCACGTCACCAAAGAGCGCTTGGGTTGAATTCGTTCTAATCCTAAACGGAGTACTTGTTCGTATATGCATTCACCTTTACTATTCCTCTCAGAAATGATGATTGTGTTAGTCCTTAAAGGGGTACTTCAGCGCTGGGAAGATGAATCTGTATTTAAACTGGGTCACTAATGTAGTAGAAATGTGAAATTATTTTTGAATTTGGTGCCTTCTAGACTGAGAAAACACAGAAAATTGATTTTTGTCTCATGGGATGAAAGACAACAATTCCCAGAATGCACTGCTTCACTGCCCTACTCTAGGCACGGCTAGTCGGCTACTGGATCACTGGATCACTTGCCCACCGCGTTCATTTTCATAAAACCAGTTCAGTTAGAGACACTACAATTAAACCATCTCGTTCATCACATGAGCTGAGGTAATCGCGGATTCGCATCACATGAGCTGAGGTAATCGCGGCATTCGCATCACATGAGCTGAGGTAATCGCGGGATTCACATGAGCTGAGGTAATCACGGGATTCACATCACATGAGCTGAGGTAATCGCGGGATTCGCATCACATGAGCTGAGGTAATCGCGGGATTCACATCACATGAGCTGAGGTAATCGCGGGATTCACATCACATGAGCTGAGGTAATCGCGATTCACATCACATGAGCTGAGGTAATCGCGGGATTCTCATCACATGAGCTGAGGTAATCGCAGGATTCGCATCACATGAGCTGAGGTAATCGCGGGATTCGCATCACATGAGCTGAGGTAATCGCGGGATTCGCATCACATGAGCTGAGGTAATCGCGATTCGCATCACATGAGCTGAGGTAATCGCGGGATTCGCATCACATGAGCTGAGGTAATCGCGATTCACATCACATGAGCAGAGGTAATCGCGGGATTCGCATCACATGAGCTGAGGTAATCGCGATTCACATCATATGAGCAGAGGTAATCGCGGGATTCGCATCACATGAGCTGAGGTAATCGCGGATTCGCATCACATGAGCTGAGGTAATCGCGAAATTCGCATCACATGAGCTGAGGTAATCGCGGGATTCGCATCACATGAGCTGAGGTAATCGCGGGATTCGCATCACATGAGCTGAGGTAATCGCGGGATTCACATCACATGAGCTGAGGTAATCGCGGATTCACATCACATGAGCTGAGGTCGCGATTCGCATCACATGAGCTGAGGTAATCGCGGGATTCACATCACATGAGCTGAGGTAATCGCGGGATTCGCGGCTGCGGCTGCATTCACAGCGCGTGATCAGTCTGGCTTGCGCTTCAGGCCATCGGTTCTGTACAGGATCTTCTGCTCTCAGCCGGATTGGTCTGTGAGAACGAGTGGAACGCGACGACTCGAGAGCTGAACTCATGTATTCTGCTTCCGGGACTGCACGCATTGCTTAAAGGGCTGTCACGGCCCAGATCAGACACTGATAACGGAACTAACGACGTTTGCATAAGCACTAGATGTGTTGGGGAATTTAACATGTGACATTTGAATCATATTCTGCTGAAATGAACAAAATGACTTGAAAAAAGATTTGTTAATTTTGGTGAACGAGATTCAAAGAGTCCGTAAAATGATCTGAACTTCCCACTGCTATGCGTCACTCAACATCAACGCCGATCACTTACTCCGGTGCTCTGATTGGTTGTGGGTCTATCCAATTGAGGTTTTTCCTGGTTGGGTTGAAACACCCCATAATCAGACTCATACTCTGACTAGAACTGAGTATGACCACGTCAGGCTACGTTGACGCACAATGGGGCAATATTAGCAATCAGAGTGAGCACGGATCTGCACTTCGGATTCATACCGGAAATAGTAGACTATCCGGGTATCTCTGGAATACTCATTTCAACATACTACGATTCAGGACACACTCATTCTATTTTCGAATACTATTTAGGACGGATAGTATGCGAATTGAGACGCACCGCATGTCATGTGAGTTTTTAGAGAAGGCTGATAAGATGCTAATAAAATATTGTATTGCCCTGTAAACATCTATTTGTTGTCTGATGTCTGGCGAGGAGAACTGCTCCATTCACGTTTCTATTGTTCTCACTCGACGGCCCTATCACAGCTCTTAATCTCCATGATTCTTTTGTTTGCATATGGTCTTTATTAGCCGTTTTTCTGGCATTATGGCTTTTTTTAAAAAAAATTTAAATTTTTTTTTTATTTATATAGCGCTTTTACAATGACGATTGTTTCAAAGCAGCTTCACAGTGTTAAACAGGACAACATTGCAACAAAATTTGATTTGGCTAGTTTAATTTGGATAGTTTATAGAATTATATATGACCAAATTAATAAATTCTATTTGTATATTTAGTTGAGTAACTTGGATCATAATTTGAGTGTCCCCAACTGAGCAAGCCAAGCCAAAGGCGACAGTGGCAAGGAACCAAAACTCCATCAGGGCATGATGGAGAAAAATAAACCTTGGGAGAAACCAGACTCAGTCGGGGTGCCAGTTCTCCTCTGGCCTATTATTAACAGTGTATAATTATTACTCTGGCAACCTTGCAGGTCATAAATCATATTAGATACGAATATTCAAAATTTTGGGTATCACGCGCAGACGGGTTCATTTAGGATGGCGCGTCGATTACACAAGAATATGAATACTGGAAAGATCGGAGTTATTGCGCCGGAGACGGTTTAATTGAGGATGACGTGCGGTGAGGCAAATTCAGAGGAGACACTAATGGACACGGTCTCAGCAGACACTCCAGGATGAGCTGGTCATGTCCAGATGCAGGTCCACCATCCGATCCGGACACGGCCTGGATCCGGCCGACTGCAGTAAACCTCGGGATAAACAGAGAGACTAACATTAGTGTGGATGCCACTCTTTTTATGATGTAACGAGTACATCAGGTGTTATGGGAAGTGTTCCCGGTTCCGGCTGACCTAGTTAATGCAGCCTAACAATCAGTCATTTGATTTGAATAAAGAAAGTTAAAAATGTTCTATGTGTATGCCATAGTAAAGAGATGCGTTTTTAGTCTAGATTTTAGTCTTTCCCATCCGCGAGGGGTGTTGAAGTTAATCGTTGCATCGATGCAGTAACAGACCATAATCGATTATAGCCTACTGATGTTCCTCTGATGTCATTCGGCACATGTACGCTGCTTGTGCTAGCATAAAATGGTGGAGGGAGGTGAGTAATAAAAAATGCACCCACTATTTAAGCATTTACAGTGTTCAAGCGTGTGAGTGAGTGTGTGTGTGTGTGTGTGTGTGTTATTGTAACTTAAGTACACTACTTGACAGTTTGATGCACTTTTAGAAGCGTATTTACTAGTGTTTGTTCATTGTAAATGCTCCTGTCGATAGATAAAATAAAAAGGGAGTTCATATATCAGTGATGATAACGTAGCCTTGTGCAGTAACAGTGAAAATGGAGGATGCAACAAATCGTGATGCTTGCGATATCGAATCGAATCGTTGAGATGATTATCGCAATCTAATTGAATCGTGAGACCAGTGACCATTGCGTTGATCCCGCTATACATTAATTCACATATTATCTGAAGTCTTTATAGAAAACAAACAAACAAAAGAAGCATATTCTTGGGACGTTATGTGAATTCGTTTATGGAGTAGAAAAGCTCCTGGCGCGACATGTGCAATATCATCTTTTGTGCTCAGCAGAAGAAAGAAACTCACTCAGCACACACTGGAGGTGGTTCTCTGGAGAACCAAAAAGGTTATTGTGAGGCCTTATTTTTCTACGAGTGTGTAAGTATGTCAGGATTATTGGCATAATGCATTATTTTAGGTTTCCCCTTTTCTGGTTTTGCAGGATGGCTTCACACCTCTGGCTATCGCACTTCAGCAAGGCCATAATCAGGTGGTGTCCATCCTTCTAGAGAACGACACAAAGGGCAAAGTGCGTCTGCCTGCCCTGCACATCGCAGCCCGCAAGGACGACACCAAATCTGCTGCCCTGCTGCTCCAGAATGACCACAATGCCGACGTTCAGTCGAAGGTAAATATGGGCGGCACATGGAGCTGAGGGTAGGGAGGAAACACTTACTGACAGCCAAATTTAAACGTGGCTTTAAAAATTAAAACAGAATATCATTTTTATTTGTATGTGCTGAAGGATTATGAGTAACGCCAGTGAGTGTGATGTGAATCAGTCGATCAGTCAGGGCTGGAACCGAATGATATTCATGTTGTTTGGTTCCGATAACGGTTCCTAAACATCTTTATTGTTCATTAGCCTGCAGTCTGAAATTAATATTATTTTAGAGAATAATAACACATCAATCTGCTGCATGTGACACATTCAGAACAGCAGCTTTTGTACATAGTTAGAAGGACCAATTGTTAACAAATCATTACTTTCAAAATGCAATCCCTGCACTGCATGCACTAACGGATCATTTAAAGATTCAGCATCTTGTCACACTGTCCTTGCGTGTGGTCGTGTGTGTGTGTGTGTGTGTGACTTGCAGTGGTTTTAGGATGATTTGTGCCAGATGAAATCTTCTGTCTGTGTTTGTCTCTCTGCATTTCTCTGTTTCTCTCTCCAGTATAAATGTGCCTGCGTCCTGTGTTTCCATCCCGACGCTATCCGGGTTTCTCTCTTTTATCTACTTACCCATTCCATGTTCTATCAGTTGTAAAAACTTTCCCTCTTCTTCTTCTTAGTGTATATCATAACCCTCTGTCTGTAAATGCACAGAGACTGCATGCTCTTTGGAAACTGAATGTGCACAGACGCAGTGTAAAAGTGTGTGCATGCATACCTGACGTGTGTTTTAATGCTAGGAGAGGTGTTTATTTTTCTTTAAACATGGCCAATAGTTTGTACTGTAAGTAATGTTTTCTTTAGACATGCAACATTCGAAGCGTTCAGAATGCACATATGTAACAGTTACAGTGTTGGGGACAGTTACTTTTAAAAGTAATGATATTGAAAAAAGTAACTAATTGCATTACTTAGTTACTTTTGTGGTAAAGCATTTAATTATTTTTGCATTACTTTTAGTCATTGGATTGGGCTTGTTTGTCAAATGTAAGGCACTTTCACACCAGAAATTAAATGAATAAGCCTCAGGCGGAAGGAAATGCAAATTCACACATGTACAGTAGAGGGCGCCGCTGTTTTGTTTGGGACGCAGGAGAAGACAATTTAACACTTCAGCAATAAATTATTTATTTTTGCTCATTCGTATGGTTGAGTTGGACGATCAAAGGTCAGCAGCAAAGACACTGTTTAATAAAGTGAGATTAAAATCTAACTGTGTTATTAAACATTTAATTATTGCAGGTTTTGCGTAATATTCTGAGTTTGCATTTCACTGTTTATATTCATTTTGAGGGATACTGAACGTGTTTTTGTGCAAGTGAGATTAGTAAATGCATTTCTAGAATGCATTACTTGAAAAAGTAATCTGATTACATAATTGTTACTTTAAAAAGTAATCTGATTACATAATTGTTACTTTAAAAAGTAATCTGATTACATAACTGTTATTTTAAAAGTAATCTGATTACATATCTCGTTACCTAAAAAATAATCTGATTACATAATCTTTACTTGAAAAAGTAATCTGATTACATACCTCATTACCTGAAAAAGTAATCTGATTACATAACTGTTACTTGAAAAAGTAATCTGATTACATACCTCATTACCTGAAAATGTAATCTGATTACACAATCGTTACTTGAAAAAGTCATCTGCTTACATACCTCGTTACCTGAAAAAGTAATCTGATTACATAATTGTTTCTTGTAATTTGATAACATAATAATTACATAATCGTTACTTGAAAAAGTAATCTAGTTACATAATTGTTACTTGAAAAAGTAATCTGATTACATTACCATTATTCGAAAAAGTAATTTGATTATATAATTGTTACTTGAAAAAGTAATCTGATTACATAATTGTTTCTTGTATTTTGATAACATAATAATTACATAATCGTTACTTGAAAAAGTAATCTAATTACATAATTGTTACTTGAAAAAGTAATCTGATTACATTACCGCTACTTGAATAAGTAATCTGATTACATTACTGTTATCTAAAAAAGTAATCTGATTACATTACCATTATTCTAAAAAGTAATCTGATTATATAATTGTTACTTGAAAAAGTAATCTGATTACATTACGTTACTTGAATAAGTAATCTGATTACATTACCGTTATTTAAAAAAGTAATCTGATTACATTACCATTATTCGAAAAAGTAATCTGATTATATAATTGTTACTTGAAAAAGTAATCTGATTACATTATCGTTACTTGAAAAAGTAATCTGATTACATTACCGTTATTTAAAAAAGTAATCTGATTACATTACCGCTACTTGAATAAGTAATCTGATTACATTACCATTACTTAAAAAAGTAATCTGATTACATTACCATTATTCGAAAAAGTAATCTGATTATATAATTGTTACTTGAAAAAGTAATCTGATTACATTATCGTTACTTGAAAAAGTAATCTGATTACATTGCCGTTATTTGAAAAAGTAATCTGATTACATTACCGCTACTTGAAAAAGTAATCTGATTACATTACCATTACTTGAAAAAGTAGTCTGATTACATAACTCATGTTACTTGTAATGCGTTACCCCAACACTGGATTTAGCTTCACACTAAGTAAGTTTTTGATTGCTAATGTAAATCTGCTTTCACAAATGTATTTGTTACAAGGGTTCACTTATTTTCCAACAAAAGTGGGAATAAGAGGGATTACAGAAATTATGTGATTTGAGTGGTCATGTGACCTCACACCATTCGTCATCTCATCTAGAACGCTTTGCTAGTGCTGGATGAAACTGTCCCTCACAGAAAAAAATAAGACCTCTTGCTTTTGCGCTTGCATGCAGCCGCCATCTTTGAGAAAATGTGTTTGAGTGAAATATAACACACCTATTTCCTTCTCTATTTTTGCTGCAACAGATGATGGTCAATAGGACAACTGAGGTAGAGATATTTATCTAGTTCCTAATTTTCTGGAAAATAAAAAGCTATGATTTATTGAATTCATATTTGGTCCTCTTTCTGGCATGTGGAATTGAGTTTTTCTGTTCTCAGTATTTTATTAGTTCTTTTGGACCTTTGCATGGCTGTTAAGTCTCATCACAGCGTCATCCAGAAGCCTTTGCATATGTCATGTCAAACATTTCAGTTTTATTTATAAAATAGATTGAATGAGAATTGTTTTTTGTTTTGTTTTTTGATTGATGATGATGATGAAGATGATGTTAAATTTGCTCATGTGGAGATATTCTAATCAGAGATGGGCTGAAAAGTCACTAGTGCAGACGGTGTCTATCCTCCAGACATCTATAATCCTCTTCATCAGGATTAATATTTCAGTCTTTAGTCGTTTTTAAGCTGCAAGTGCACTTTAATATAACAACAGTTTCCAATGCAAAACTACTGCATGCTCACTTGAGTGGAAATGTTCATGCTATGTAGTTTGTAAGTGCTACATGCAAATATCAAATTTGAATATATATATACAGTATATTCATCTCCATTGTCTTAAAGGGGCTATATGTAAGAATTTAAAATCATATATTGATCTCTTTTGCATTGCCAATGTGTGAACAGCTTTTAACAAAACTTAAATGAGACCTTCCTGACTTCCCTGAAGCCTTTAGACTGATTTTTATGTGACGGTTACACTTGCTCCCTAGAGCCTTTCTTCCGTTCAATCGCACACGAAACTAAAGCGTATACAGCGTATATCACTCTGTAATCTAATGTCAATGTGTCATGCAAAGACAGGGATTCATGCAAACTATAGTCCAGAGAGTTTAAATTTACCATTATTTACCATTGCATTGCAAACAAGCAGAGACGCTCCAAACTGTGGGTGGAGTTATGAGGTTTGACTGACAGTTTGAGGAGCCAATGGCGTTACAAGGTTTAGTCACAACCTCTTTTAAATGCTTTTTATTGGTTAAATATTTGTAAAACCCACATACAGATTTAAAGGATGATCAATAGAATTCATTTTATAAAACAAAAATGACTAAAGGTTTCAGTCCGACAGCGTTTATTTTTAAGCTGGTAAAACGACGTAGTGTGTGTAGAAGGTTGTGCTCACTTTTCATAATATGAAATTAAAAAAATAATATTAAAGGCTAATATTTAAACATAGCCTAATTACGAAACTAAATAGGCTACGTGTTATTTAACCCTCAAATTTTTAGCCATACAGATATGTGCAAGACATAATTATAAACTATAAACTGTCTACTTTTATGTTTGTACACTCACAATAACAACAAAGGCCGTGGATTCAGGGAACGGATTATTTTGCATGTGCTCCACTCAAAACGCTGTTTCAAAAATGTATTTTGTATATTAAACGCAATTTTTTAATTTGAAAAGCATTTCTAAATTCAGTTCATATTTCCAACAAATGAAATTTCAAACCAAAATAATGAAAAATAATTTCGCTCTTTTAATTTTAATTAATGCTTGAATAACACGCCTATGTCTCCTTCCATTACAAATAATGGCGAGTGCGGTGCCTGGGATACACATGTGGCATAATTTTTGGAATGACTTATAACGAGAGGGGAAAAACTATTTAGTCGCAATAGTTTTTTATAAACATTTAGAAAATATTGCAAAAGTTTTGCACAAATCTGTAATGGAAACATGATACAGTGACAGTAACAATAACAACAACAAACTAAATTCGCAAATAATAAAAAGTTTTGCTTTTTTATTGAATTTCTGCAGTGTTCGGACTATGTTATGTCACCACTGAGTCAAAATATATCTCAAACGACAATGCCCTCCACCAATGACCCAATGCCCCCTCCACCGATGACCCAATGCCCCCTCCACCAATGACCCAATGCCCCCTCCACCGATGACCCAATGCCCTCCCCGACGATGACCCAATGCACCCTCCACCGATGACCCAATGCCCTCCCCGACGATGACCCAATGCACCCTCCACCGATGACCCAATGCCCCTACCCCGACGACGATGAACCAATGCCCCCTCCACCGATGACCCATTGCCCCTCCCACGATGACCCAATGCACCCTCCACCGATGACCCAATGCCCTCCCCGACGATGACCCAATGCACCCTCCACCGATGACCCAATGCCCCTCCCGACGATGACCCAATGCCCCCTCCACGATGACCCAATGCCCTCCCCGATGACCCAATGCCCCCTCCACCGGTGACCCAATCCCCCTCCCCGACGATGACCCAATGCACCCTCCACCGATGACCCAATGCCCCGAAATATGCCGTGAGTATATCGCTGATTATAATTCTGGTTGCAGTTCACTAAACGGCCACCGGTGTCGCTATAAAAAGGGCTTCTGAATTCTACAAATAGCCCTTTTAAAGAATGTAGAAAAATCTTTTTCATTCATTCGTTTCTAATATAATAGATAAAAATATGCACATCACTGTGCTACATTGGCTTTGCTTGCTGTCTATATTGAAACAAACACAAGCCTAGGGAAGCCAGTCACATGGGTGTTTATTTCATTAGTCCGACCCTAAAGGTCAAACCGACCCTAGTGGCATGAGTTTGCCTTTGACTCCCAGCATGCATTAGTGAGATTGCATTAAGTGCTCTTTGTGCTAAAATGTGTTTAGATGGATTTCAACGTCCATACATCCCTCAGATAATGTTCTTAAACTGTTGTTGTTGCATTATCCGTTATGATGTTTTGATATGATTGATATTTAATATTGATAGAATGAGGCTGGATGTATGAATGCTAACAGCATAAGCGCAGTCTCTATAATTATGAGCGCGATCAGATGTGTGTTTTAATGTAAATGATCCACTGCACGGCATGCTGCATCGCATATTTGATTTTGCCCCAGCTTTGAACGTGTCACACAGTCAATATATTCTTCACACTTTCTGTAAATGATGTTTTCACATTAAATCGGACCGTGACTTTCAGAATGGGAAGGTAAGGCAAGAATTTCACATATTCAAACTCCTCTGCAATCTTTACCTTCTCATAGTCCAGACATGATTTTATTACTGATATGATCTATATACTGCACTTTTTTTACGTTTCCTTTGGTGTTCTTCTTCTTTGATTTATGATTATTTATTTTTTCTTCATTATACTAAAATGTCGTCTGAAACGTTTGTCTTTATGTCATGTTCTGTTAATCTTTAATGACTTATGAGTTCGTTTATTTGTGGTTTTTGTCGTATTTTTCTGTTTGCATGCCTGTGTCTAGGAGTTTGACCTCTCTTACGGTTCATGTGTTAATTGTCAAGGTTTCTTTCCAGACGCCTTCAAGCTGCCTCTGAGGCTACATGAGCTCAATAAGCTCTGTGTGACTGCTGCATGCTAACGCAGTCTATTAGCACAAGCTGATGTCGTGACGTGGCTCTGACGCATCGTAGGCCAGGTTACGGACATCTCATGTGTGTTTTTATGTGTCCCGCCCCTTTTTTGATTCTGTTTGTAGAGCGGATTCACGCCGCTGCACATCGCCGCTCACTACGGGAACGTGAATGTGGCTACGCTGCTGCTCAATCGAGGCGCCGCTGTGGACTTCACCGCGCGGGTGGGTTCATTTTCAAACCAGTCCAGGATACCACAGTAACATAAAACACACACAAACATAATCATGTGCTAAATCAAGCTAGCAACATGCTAAAACATGTTAGCAATGTGCAAAATTATGCTAGCAACGTGTTAAATCAAGCTATCAGTATGCTAAAACATGTTAACATTGTGCTAAATTATGCTAGCAACAAGTTAAAACATGCTAGCCATGTGTGGAATCATAGAAACTGGCTAGCAACATGTCAAATCATGGTAAACATGTTTAAACATGCAAGCAATTTGTTAAATCATACTAGAAACATACAAGCAACATATTAAATCAAGCTATCAGCATAATAAAACATGTTAGCAATGTGGTAAATCATGTTAGAAACATGTTAACATTGTGCTAAATTATGCTAGCAACAAGTTAAAACATGCTAGCCATGTGTGGAATCATAGAAACTGGCTAGCAACATGTCAAATCATGGTAAACATGTTTAAACATGCAAGCAATTTGTTAAATCATGCTAGAAACATACAAGCAACATATCAGCATAATAAAACATGTTAGCAATGTGTTAAATCATGTTAGAAACATGTTAACATTGTGCTAAATTATGCTAGCAACAAGTTAAAACATGCTAGCCATGTGTGGAATCATAGAAACTGGCTAGCAACATGTCAAATCATGGTAAACATGTTTAAACATGCAAGCAATTTGTTAAATCATACTAGAAACATACAAGCAACATATTAAATCAAGCTATCAGCATAATAAAACATGTTAGCAATGTGGTAAATCATGTTAGAAACATGTTAACATTGTGCTAAATTATGCTAGCAACAAGTTAAAACATGCTAGCCATGTGTGGAATCATAGAAACTGGCTAGCAACATGTCAAATCATGGTAAACATGTTTAAACATGCAAGCAATTTGTTAAATCATGCTAGAAACATACAAGCAACATATTAAATCAAGCTATCAGCATAATAAAACATGTTAGCAATGTGGTAAATCATGTTAGAAACATGTTAACATTGTGCTAAATTATGCTAGCAACAAGTTAAAACATGCTAGCCATGTGTGGAATCATAGAAACTGGCTAGCAACATGTCAAATCATGGTAAACATGTTTAAACATGCAAGCAATTTGTTAAATCATGCTAGAAACATACAAGCAACATATTAAATCAAGCTATCAGCATAATAAAACATGTTAGCAATGTGGTAAATCATGTTAGAAACATGTTAACATTGTGCTAAATTATGCTAGCAACAAGTTAAAACATGCTAGCCATGTGTGGAATCATAGAAACTGGCTAGCAACATGTCAAATCATGGTAAACATGTTTAAACATGCAAGCAATTTGTTAAATCATGCTAGAAACATACAAGCAACATATCAGCATAATAAAACATGTTAGCAATGTGGTAAATCATGTTAGAAACATGTTAACATTGTGCTAAATTATGCTTGCAACAAGTTAAAACATGCAACCAATTTGATAAATCATGCTACAAACATTATCAGCATGATAAAACATGTTAGCAATGTGGTAAATCATGTTAGAAACGTGGTAAAACATGTTAACGATGTGTTAAGTTGTGCTAGCAAACAAGTTAAAACATGGTAGCCATGTGTGAAATTATAGAAATATGTTAGAAATGTGATAAAACAAGCTAACAAAATGTTACAACATGTAAGCAATGGGGTAAATCATGTTATAAACATGTTAAAACATGTTAACAGTGTGTTAAATAATGTTAACAAGTTAAACATGCTAGCCATGTGTGAAATCATAGAAACATGTTAGCAATGTGCTAAATTATCCAAGCAGCAAGTTAAAACATGCCAGTCATGTGAAATCATAGAAACATGCAAGCAAAATGTTAAATCATGCTAACAAAATGTTAAAAGGTGCAAGCAATTTGTTAAATCATGTTCGAGACATGCTAGCAATGTTTTAAATCAAGCTATTAACATGATAAATTATGTTAGCAATGTGGTAAGTCATGTAAGAAGCGTGTTAAAATATGTTAACAATGTTCTAAACTATGTTAGCAAAACGTTAAATCATGCTAGCTATGTGTGAAATCATAGAAACATGCTACCAACATGAAAACATGCAAGCTATTTGTTAAATAATGCTAGATGCTAAATCAAGCTTGCAACATGCTAAAACATGATATCAATGTGGTTAATCATGTTAGAAACATGTTAAACACATAGACATAGAAACATGCTATCAAAACATGCTAAGTCATGTTAACAACATGGTAAAACGTGCAATCAATTTGTTAAATCATGTTCGAGACATGCTAGCAATGTTTTAAATCAAGCTATCAGCATAAAACGTGTTAACAATGTGCTAAATTATGTTAGCAACACGTTAAAACACGCTAGCCATCATATGAAATCATAGAACATGCTAACAACATGCGAAAAACATGCAAGCAATTAGTTAAATCAAGCTTGAAACATTGTAATTTCGACAGATGTTAGCAGTGTGTTAAACCATGTTACAAACATGCTAAAAATCAGCTAAAACATGGAATATTTGTTCTGTTTTCTGTGCAGAATGGGATCACGCCACTGCACGTTGCATCCAAAAGAGGAAACACTAATATGGTTCATCTGCTGTTGGACAGAGGGGCTCAGATTGATGCCAAAACACGGGTTAGTATCACTTTATTTGTATAGTTTTGTACATATACACACAGCCGAGGTGGATAGCAGTCAGACATGAGAAAGATGTCAGCAGGGAAACTCCCCGGATGAGCAGCACACACAGACACACAGACACACATTCATTCTCCCGATCACATCTACAGGAGAATGAGTGTTAAAAAACAATATTCAATCAGCAATCAGATGAGACTCTCAGAAAGCACAGCTCCATACAGCGTGTGTGTGTGTGTGTGTGTGTGTGAGTGTGAGTGTGTGTGTGTGTGTGTGTGTGTGTGTGTGTGTGTGTGTGTCTGTCTGAGAGTGTGTGTGTGCATGTGTGTGTGCGTGTGTGTGTGTGTGTGTGGACTGGTAATCCCTACGGTATGGGGACAAAATGTCCCCACAAAGATGGCAATATCCAAAATCCTTGTCCTTGTGGGGACATTTTTTGGTCCCCATGAGGAAAACATCTTATAAATCACACTAAGTGATGTTTTTTGAAAATGTAAAAATGCAGCATGTCTCCTGTGATGGGTAGTGTGTGTGTGTGTGTGTGTGTGTGTGTGTGTGATGGGTAGGTTTAGGGGCAGGGGCAGTGTAGGGGGATAGAAAATACGGTTTGTACAGTATAAAATGCATTACGCCTATGGAATGTCCCCACATTTCACAAAAACAAACGTGTGTGTGTGTGTGTGTGCGTGTGTGTGCGTGTGTGTGTGTCTGTGTCTGAGAGAGTGTGTGTGTGTGTATATGTGTGTGTGTGTGTCTGAGAGTGTGTGTGTGTGTGTGCGTGTGTGTGTGCGTGCGTGCGTGTTTGTGTGTGTGTGAGTGTGTGTGTGTATTTGTGTGAGAGAGTGTGTGTGTGTGTATATGTGTGTGTGTCTGTCTGAGAGTGTGTGTGTGTGTGTATATGTGTGTGTGTCTGTCTGAGAGTGCGTGTGTGTGTGTGCCTGTGTGTGTGTGTGTGCGTGCGTGTGTGTGTGTGTGTGTGTGTGTGTGTGTCTGTCTGAGAGTGTGTGTGTGTGTGTGTGTGTATATGTGTGTGTGTCTGTCTGAGAGTGTGTGTGTGCGTGTGTATATGTGTGTGTGTCTGTCTGAGAGTGTGTGTTTGTGTGCATGTGTGTGTGTGTGTGTGCGTGCGTGTGTGTGTGTGTGAGTGTGTGTTTGTGTTTGTGTGAGAGAGTGTGTCTGTGTGGTCTGATGAAAGCTATGCACGGCTGTGTTGTTCTTCAGATTTTGACTGCAGTGTGGAGTCCAGCTGGTTGTGTTCTGTCCCTTTCTTCTGCAGTCTCCCTCCTGCAGTGTCTGATGTATCATCCTACACTCACACACACACACACACACACACCTCACGCTCTGTTGTTTCAGACTTACTGTACTGCAGAGTGTGAGAGACTGTGGTTGAGTGTGTAGAGGTTAAGGGAATGGATGTGACAGCATGTGTTTGTGTGAGGTGTTTAAAGTCCCAAACTGCTTTGTAATGACATTACTGATGTGACCTGAAGGTGTGTGTGTGTGTGTGTGTGTGTGTTGCAGGATGGCCTCACACCTTTACACTGCGCAGCGAGAAGTGGACACGACACCGCAGTGGAGCTCTTGTTGGAGCGAGGAGCCCCTATGCTGGCCAGAACCAAGGTAGGCACTTAGAATATAACATAATAATACCTATAAAGTCTGCAAAATCGAATGCATTATAGAAGTTTTGTGTTACAGCTTTACATTTGCTTCCTAATACCTGCATTTTTAAGTATTCTCTATTATAATTTGTCCGTTCAAGTGCAAGATAATCCACTTGCCCACATATATCAGAATATCAGATTTTTAATGCCATAGTTAACAAATTTGTGAATATTTTTACTAAAAGAGGAAATACTGAAATAAAAGCAGATCATCAGTCATACAGCGCAATTGTGACTGCGGTGTGTCATGTGACCAGCAATGAAACGTCACCATGGAAACAATAAAGTGACATATTCTAAATAACGGTCGCCTTGAAAAACTCACGCTGGCGGGTCAGCTAGAATATTTCAAACTTACGTGTGAACGGGTTAAAAACACAGCAGGAATATTAGGCCACTGTCACTTTAAGAGCAAATGCACGGATCCAATACACTGATACACACACGTTTACTGTCTCAACTGTTTATGTTCACTTAGCACTCGTCTTCTTGCACTTGAATATTGAAATTTAAATATTGATGATGCAGCGCTGCCCGTCATTCACATTTGTTCTCATTCATGCATTGTTAGAATTCATAAAAATGTTTCTGGCCAACTGGGGAGTGAGACTGTTTCATACACCGATTTCTACTCTTATGGCGCTTGGCGAGTGTTAATTTTAGGCCCTGGTTACGTTATATTATAATGTTCCCTAATGCTGACCAACAGTTGACTTCTCTTTATGAAGAGATATCTGTTGTGTCTGTGTGGCCAGTGTTCTCTGAGTTTATTTTCAGACTCATTTCAGAATGGACATCACTGGGAGACAGACGGGAGATCGCGCATCCTGTTTGTTTTCTTTATTTAACGAAAAGCACATCATTTAGTTTTTATTTTGAGTGTACATAAATAAACGTAAACACTTTAAGCTTTATAAAGACATATCGTTCATGTGTGTGAGGTCAAACAATTTTTAAGTTGTTTTACACTGTCATGAGGAAAAATCCAGCAAAACGTGCGATTGCGCTCTTTGGGTTCAGAGGGTTAAAGGTGCAGTGTTAGTATTTATGAGGATCTTTTGAAAGGAAGGCAATATAATATACATAACTGTTTTCAGTAGTGTATGAAGATTATATGTTATGTGTTATTACCTTAGAATGAGCCGTTTTTATCTATATACACCGCGGGTCCCCCCTTACAGTGAAGTACCCATTTTGCACCATGTTTCTACAGTGGCCCTAAAGGGACAAACTGCTCTACAGAGCGCTAGCTACTCTCTGCTGTCTCACATCTTTTATCCTGTGTCGGCCATCGTAGCTTCTCCATATGAGCAGTGGACTGTTGCAATTCACAACCTCACCACTAGATGCCGCTAAACTTACACACTGCACCTTTAAATGTCTAAAGTGATTTCTCTCTCTCTTTTTCTGCGTAGAACGGTTTATCTCCGCTCCACATGGCAGCGCAGGGTGACCATGTGGAGTGTGTCAAACACCTGCTGCAGCACAAGGCGCCTGTTGATGATGTCACACTCGACTACCTGACGGCCCTCCATGTCGCCGCCCACTGCGGTCACTACAGAGTTACCAAACTCCTGCTGGACAAGAGAGCCAACCCCAACGCTCGAGCTCTGGTACATGCATTCTGAAGACTGGGAGGCTTGTGTCCGCTACTGAGCTTTTAATAATCGCTCGGCTTGTTTCTTTTCAGAACGGTTTCACTCCTCTACACATTGCCTGTAAGAAAAACAGAGTCAAGGTGATGGAGCTCTTGATCAAGTATGGAGCGTTCATTCAAGCTGTCACTGAGGTATAAGCATGGATGCGTTTCTTCTCACTGTAGTATAAAGGTTTTAGTCATCAGTGTAGTTTGGTGCCAGAATCATCATTAAGCCTGCGTTTCATTGGCTGATGCCAATTCTTCAGAAAGCTTTCTGGTTAGATAATGAGGCTAATGTCTTCACTCTCTCTCTAGTCTGGTCTCACTCCTATCCATGTGGCGGCTTTCATGGGTCACCTCAACATCGTTCTTCTGCTACTGCAGAATGGAGCTTCGCCTGATGTCAGCAACATAGTGAGTGAACACTTTTCCATCATGTGACCTGAATTGACCAATGGGGAGTTCTCTATATAGGCAGGAACTCAGAATCCAGAGGTGTTGCACAGACTAGTCGACTTTAATGCTCTGCCATTACACTTTAAGCTTGATGTCGACTAGTCGCTCAGTATCCAAACAGTTATTCATACTCTGAGAGCGCTCCACAAGACGTGTTTAATTATACCATCTGGATGCTCAAAACTGATCATTACACACACAAAGAATCATTCAGCGCATACATGTATTATCAGAAATTTTCTGTGATTTATCAATAAAATAGCTTAGAAACTAGAAGAATATATTTCCTATTAACTAAAACCCAGAGTTTCACTATTAGAAGAGAGAGACGCTGCCGGGTAGAATTCATTCCCACGCTCAACTGTTAGTGACAAAGATGAAGCGATTGGGAACAACAGCAACTCAGCCACGAAGTGAAATCCCAGAGCGGGGTCAGCGCATGCTGAGGGTCACAGTGCGCAGAAGTCACCAACTTTCTGCAGAGTCAATCGCTCCAGACCTCCAAACTCCTGTGGCCTTCAGATGAGCTCAGGAACAGTGCGGAGAGAGCTTCATGGAATGGGTTTCCATGGCGAGCAGCTCATCCAAGCCTTACATCACCAAGAGCAATGCAAAGCGTGGGATGCAGTGGGGTAAAGCACGCCACCACTGGACTCTAGAGCAGTGAGACGTGTTCTCTGAGTGACCAATCACGCTTCTCTGTCTGACCATCCCATGGACGAGTCTGGGTTTGGCGGTTGCCAGGAACGGGACTTGCCTGACTGCATTGTTCCAAGTGTAAAGTTTGGTGGAGGGGGATTATGGGGTGGGGTTGTTTTTCAGGGTTGGGCCCTTAGTTCCAGTGAAAGGAACTCTTAATGCTTCACCATTACATTTTGGACAATTTCATGCTCCCAACTTTGTGGGATCAGTTTGGGACGGCCCCTTCCTGTCCCAACATGACTGCGCTCCAGTGCACAAAGCGTCGCTCCATAAAGACATGGATGAGCGAGTTTGGTGTGGAGGAACTGGACTGGCCTGCACAGAGTCCTGACCTCATCCCGATAGAACACCTTTGGGATGAATTAGAGCGGAGACTGCGAGCCAGGCCTTCTCGTCCAACATCAGTGCCTGACCTCACAAATGCGCTTCTAGAAGAATTCCCATAAACACACTCCTAAACCCAGAGCCGGCCCAAGGCATAAGCGAACTAAGCGGCCGCCAGGGGCCCCCAAGAGCACATGAAATTGCTGATTGAAATTGTGAAATGGCCTGGCTTAAACAATTACTAAATAAACTGCAAAATGTGAAAATGTCTTAAATGTTAAAACTAATATATGCACGGATTGATTCTGCCGGACACGCTTGTTAGCCAGGATTCAAAGTCCAAAGTGTGTGAAAAATCGGCGCTAAAGGGTACTCGTCAGTTGCCCGCTAACCTTTTTATGAATGGATGGATTTGAGAATGCATATGGTTTAGTGCGAATATCTTGTCTGAGTACAGCACAGCTTCCAGTTTCTCAGTAAATGTTTTTCTGCAAGTTCTATATTGTCCCCTTGGAATTATAAGTTGTGTAGTCTACATTTTGGAGGGGTTTTTTTTAAGAAAATAAAAGGTTATTTCTAAACAGTCGAATGGAATGCAAAAAAATAAGTGTATTTCCGCCAAAATAAAAGCTCTGTTTAATGTTCGAAAGAAAACACATTTTAGAAGCAGTCTCTTCTGCTCACCAAGGCTGCATGTATTTGATCAATAAGACAGTAAAAACAGTAAAATATTGTGAAATATTATTATGATTTAAAATAACTGTCTTCTCTGTGAATATATAGTGCAGTGATTTATTCCTGTGATCAAAGCTGTTTTTAGGATTTTTGAAAGCTTTCTATTTTAGAGAAATGCTGTTCTTTTGAACCTTCTATTCATCAAAGAATCCTGGGAAAAAGTGAGCATATTCAGCATGAGAGACTACTTAAAAAAGTACATTTCCCACTTCCCAGTCTGAACTGTAGTGCTGTATGGCTTTGAGTATTAACACCGGACCACTCTTGTGGGTTTGCTACTGTTACAATTAAAACCGTATAAGAGTAAAAACATGACAGTCAGACATGATGTAAGCAACACTGCTACAACTGCTAACTTTGATACTGGGTGTGCGAATTATCAAGAACTGACAATAGTCAATAGTACTGGAGGCACAGAGGGGCCACAAATAAAATTCTGCTTAGGGCCCCATAAGGGCTTGGGCCGGCCCTGCCTAAACCTTGAGGAAAGCCTTCCCAGAAGAGCTGAAGCTGTTAGAGCTGCAAAGGGTGGGCCGACTCCATATTAAACCCTACGGATTAAGAATGGGATGGCATTAAAGTTCATGTATAGGCAGGCGTCCCAAAACTTTTGGCAATATAGTGTATAATGACCCAAAGACAAAAGAACTGATAAAAATGAGATGTTATGTAGAAGCAATAGAAACCCGCGTTCGAGTCTCAGCTTAAGGTTCATGCTTATTTGTTTCCATAATGGCATCATCAGTGACTAGTCGGCATTGACTCGACTTTCAGCTAACAAAAAAGGGTAGGAATCTTCGTTCTAGAGCATGTCATGAACGCTGTATCTCTGTATTCTGTCCCAGCGTGGAGAGACCGCTCTGCACATGGCTGCCCGTGCTGGACAGATGGAAGTTGTTCGCTGTCTTCTGAGGAATGGAGCCATGGTGGATGCCAGAGCAAGGGTAAGACAAAGGCATGCTTCAACACCGCATGTGTTCGCTTAATATCGAGAGTGTGCAATCCTTCTGTCACATACTCACTAATCAACAGGGCTGTACGTTAAGTTTTTTTGCACATAGCACCGCTGCTGCAGAGGGTGGAAGTTTTGTAGCACAGTATAAATATAAAGTATAAAACACCTCTTAAGTCAATTTAGTTTATATTGCCAAATATCACTGATCACAATCACAACATGCATCCGTTTTGGTTGAGCACTTGAAAATACAGCTTATAAATGATAAGAAAGGTCAAATGATTTATTATACAATGTTTAATTATTATGATAAAAATGTGACTATGATTTCTTAACTTTTATCAGGAAAGCTTATGCATCCACTGAGAGAGAAAAAACTTCTCTACTCTAGCGAAAAACTATTTACATATGTTTACTTCAAATTTCTTTTGAGAGAAGTATTTGTTTTGCCCAAAATAGTGGGTCAGTGCATACATGTATTGTCTGTTTCATTCATACTCGCAGCCAGAGGGCGCCCTCGCGCAGAAAGTGACACTCATAGAAGTCATAAAAACACTTATGACTTTCCAGGAAATGCCTTAAGGCATGTAGCAGAATAAAACATAATAAACACACAACTGCGACAATATATGGTTTATATGTGTTTGTTTTCTAGACATCTTGGGTCATTTCATAAGAATAAAGTATTTATAATGCAATGCTAATCGACCTAGTCTTTATCTTCCTATATAATACTGTAAAATAATGTAATATCTGCCTTGTTCCGATATGAAGCCACGTCAGATCACAAAAGGGAATTACTTCAAACCCTCGACTGGCGTTGTAAAGTGAGTCCGGAGTAAAAACATGTCACGAAATGTAAAACGCGTCTCATTAGCATTTTGTAAAGATGTTTGGCACGTGTTGCTTTTGCACGTTTTATAAGCGCTGGCAGAACTGGCAGCGTTTACTCTGATCTCAGTGCATATACTTATTTAATTAAAACTTTGCCATTTTTTAAATAATCACACTAAGCAAATTGCAATTTTGGTTTATTTTCGGTTAATCGTGCCGCCCTAGTTTAACCTCACATGCAAACACTCAGGAAACACTCTCTCCCCCGTCAGGAGGACCAGACTCCCCTTCACATCGCGTCTCGTCTGGGAAAGACGGAGATTGTCCAGCTCCTGCTTCAGCACATGGCTCATCCAGACGCCGCGACCACCAACGGTTACACCCCTCTTCACATCGCGGCGCGCGAGGGACATCTGGACGTTACGACAGTGTTGTTGGAGGCTGGCGCTTCCCACTCTTTAGCTACCAAGGTCAGTGAAGGCCAGATTTACCACCAGTTTAGACACCTTGCAGAATCTGCTTAATGTTTTGTCTTCTGGGAAACATATTCCTATCTTGTGTAGCTTCTGAATGGCAGTAATTACTGAGAAAGAAAAAAACCTTTAAACAAAATGAGAGCAATTACACCAATCAAACTGCTCACAGGTTACAGCCCTTCTACTTAACGTAGTGTTTTACCCTTTTGAGCATCAATGATTGCTCCTTTTGTAATAGTTGTGTGTGAGTGTGAACAGATGGATCTCAAAGGGGTCAAATATGCTAGAAAAGACCAATGCATGTGCAGAATCTGGAGTTTAACTCTTTCACCACCAGTGTTTTTAATCATTTTCATGGCGCCCAGAATATTTTGTATGAATATCTGAACATGAGCCTCTGATTTTCAACAAACAAACAAACATTTAATTCTAGCTTTTTAGCAGTCTTTTTTTATCAACACTTGGATGTGGATTACGTTATGTAATAAAAAAACAACATTTTGAACAAAGAGCTGAGAAAGTCGATGGAGTCCCCCAAAACCTCACAGTCGTTTCCTCTTCATGGGTTCAACATTTCATTCAGTTTGATGTTTGATGATTTCTGTATTTTACATGTGCGTCAGCAATGCTTCTAGAGCTTGTTTAGATTCAGTTCTCTTTCAGAAGATGTGTATTAGCGCCCTAGCATATAACACAGAGAATACAAAGAATACAAGCTCCGCCCACTCAAGAGTCAAGACACGCCCCTGTGCTGAATAATTACACACTGTGCCTTTAAGGCACATCATTAAAAGTAAGCATCAGCCATGCTTTATTAATGTTGGGGTCTCTGGGACGGCTTTTATAAGCTTTCTTTACATGCACGGCTAAGTTTGATGGATGGAATCTGTGACCATAGTTGGCTAATGATGCTTTTGGGAAGCGCACCTCGGATTAGGACAAATATTTTAGAAAAAAATCTAACTTTTTATCGATTTTCTGCCCATATGTTTGTCAAAACTGCATATTTGTATTGTGTATAATGAAATCTACTATATTACATCATATTATATGTTCTGCATGTTCTACAGAAAGGGTTCACGCCTTTACATGTGGCATCAAAATACGGTAGCCTGGATGTGGCAAAACTCCTTCTGCAGCGACGGGCGCCGCCGGACTCCGCTGGGAAGGTACGCACAAACAAACCAAACTTTCCATCTGTTGTAGATTTTAGATAAAGGGTTGTCAAATTCATCACATTTTTGGGATGTTGTTTAAAAGAACTACATTGAGGCTATGTTGACTGCGAGAGTGCTGGTAAGCATCGTTTCACTTACTGATAACATTCTGTTAAGAAAAGGAAACTACATTGTTTTCTTCCTCTTTTCTTTAATAAGGAGCCAGGTTTTGATTGCTCTCGAGCTTGCACTCTAATATAGACGATAACCTTAAAACTAAACGCGCTCTAATAATCCCTGCTAACGTCAGATGTGTGTCGTTGGGTTTGGTTTAATGCTTTTCCACGCTAACAGTTCTCCCGTAATCATGTCGCACTGACCCTCGTCCCAGCAGAACGGTCTCACTCCTCTACATGTCGCTGCTCACTATGATAACCAGAAGGTGGCGCTCCTGCTTTTGGACAAAGGGGCATCTCCGCACGCCACAGCCAAGGTGAGAAGATGTGAACAAAACATGGCTAATATGAACAACTCTCTCCAGTCACACCAGTCTAACTGTGCTCTGGATCTTTCCTCCGTTCATGTAGAATGGATACACTCCCCTTCATATAGCAGCCAAGAAGAATCAGATGGAAATAGCCACCACACTCTTCCAGTACGGAGCTGAGACCAACATCCAGACCAAACAGGGGGTGATGCCGCTGCATCTGGCCTCCCAGGAGGGTCACAGTGAGATGGCGGCTCTTCTTCTGCAGAGAGCGGCTCACGTCAACGTCACCACCAAGGTGAATGACTTGGAAAATACTACTAAAAAGATATTTGAGGTGTTTAGAATTTCAATTTCACTGATAAGTAGGGTTGTAGCGGGACACAGAAGTCACTGTTCGGTACATCCCATTTCCAGGACATGCATATTTCATCACTGGACTGTAGTGAGACTTCCACGACACACATCAACACAATGCCAAATAATTTAGTCTCATTATAGCAGCGAAACAACTTAAAATACTCCGTAATTTATGGCCATACAAATAAGAGTAAGATATCATTGGAAACTGTGAAGGGTGATGGAGAGATGACATCTGAGGGTTACGTTTGAGCGTTAAGCTCCAATAATGTGGCGCACATCTGGAGAAAGAGAGCGCTCAAGGCTAGATTATTGTAATGCTGTACTGGGTGGTTGCCCTGCAGGCTTAATAAACAAACTCCAGCTGGTCCAAAACGCAGCAGCTCAAGTTCCTTTTCCTATTTCGCACCTAAACTCTGGAACAGTCTTCTTAACCCAGTAGCTGAAAGGGCTTGAATGAAGCACATTTGGCTTTAGATGAAACTACTAGAGGATATAGCACTGAAAATATCATTCCCACAAACCATGCTGAGTGCTTGTGGTGTGATCCGCTCCGCTGTTTTCACGCTCTGCTCACTTCATTAAACACAGGAAAATGGTGCTACCGTTTTGTTTCGCGGTCCGGATGGAAACCATTTGAATATCATTGGTTTAGTTGGTGTAAAACATCAAGTAGCCTATAATTCGCCTGCCGTTTTTTGCACAGTAAAATCTTTAGTGTTTAAATTGTGTTCATTGAACAGTTTTGAATGTATTTTGTATTGTGATCGGCAACTTCATTATTAGCGTAGCGGGATCACGATGCGGCTCAACATCATGATGTCTGTCAGCCATCGCCGATGGACCCTAGAGCGTCTTACAAAAATGTTTTAAACTCAGCGTATGGGCTACTAGCGGCTCTTGCCTGCCATCCATAGACTGTAAAAAAATGATGGACGATAATGTCTGTGATGCCGCTAATGTCTCGTTATGGTGCTGACATCTTCCGCTGATTTAGTATACAAAATTTTAAATACTTAAGAACAAAACAACAAGAAAAAACAATTACACAAAGCAATGAAAAGGAAAGGACAAGTAAGCCATTTATACCTTTTGAGAGCCAATCATCCGTTGAGTTTGATTAGATTAGAATATGGCATACGGGCGGACTAGAAATAGAGGAGCATGTTTATTGTGCTTGTCTTTTTTGTTACGTGTTATTCTCATTTGTTCAGGCCCAGACTGTCATTACGCTCTTCTTCTTTGTGATGCTTAACTCCAGTAAATATGTTCATGTTTTCTCAGAGTGGACTCACATCTCTTCATCTCGCTGCCCAAGAAGACAAAGTAGGTGTTGGCGAGATCTTAGTTAAAAATGGTGCCAGTCTTGACCAACAAACCAAGGTAAGAAGAGCGTTATTATACCCCAAACAAGGCTTTTTACAGTTTTTAACACATTTCACCGACTGTGATGATATGACCTCTGTTGCAGTTGGGATACACACCTCTTATTGTGGCCTGTCACTATGGAAACACTAAGATGGTTAATTTTCTATTGACGAGTGGGGCGAGTGTCAATGCTAAAACTAAGGTTTTTATTAATCTATTCATATTTTATATTAATATGAAAGCCGTTTTGCATTAAAATAAAACATCTGCTATATAATCATGAGTATACTATATATAATTACACATAAGATATCAATGTGGGCATATTGTGAAATATTACATTTTGCGTTCTTGTCAGAATGGTTATACGCCTCTACATCAGGCTGCACAACAAGGCAACACACACATTATTAACGTCTTACTGCAGTATGGAGCCAAACCCAACGCCATCACTGTGGTAAGTGAATGTAAACACACACACGCACGCACACACAAACACACTCTCTCACACACAAACAAACACAAACACACACACTCACACTCTCACACACACTTTCCCACACTTGCACACACACACACACACACACACACACACACACACACACAAAGATACACACACTCACACGCGCACACACTCACAAACATACATACTCACACATGTGCACACACACACTTACTCACACTCACATGCGCACTTACACACTAACTCACACACAGACACGCAGACATTCAAATGCGCTCACACACTCACAAGCGCATACACACTCTCACACGCTCACACACATACACAAACTCACTCACACAGACACACACCCACCCACACACACACACACACTCACTGCACCTGCCCCTAAACCTACCTATCACACACACACACACACACACACACACAGGTTTGTTTCACTATATTAGTGAGGGCACGGCATAGACTTCCATTGATTTGATATCAGGTTAATGATACACACACACACATTTTGTTTTGTGAAATGTGGGGACATTCCATAGGCGTAATGCATTTTATACTGTACAAACCGTATTTTCTATCCCCTACACTGCCCCTAAACCTACCCATCACACACACACACACACACACACACACACACACACACACCCCTGCCCCTAAACCCATCACACACACACACACACACACACACACACACACACACACACACACACACACACACACACACACACACACACACACACACACACACACACACACACACACACACACACACTACCCATTACAGGAGACTGCACAGTTTACTTTCTGTGATAAAAACCTCATCCTGTGTGATTTATAAGCATTTTGAAAAGTGAGGACATGGGGAACGTCCTCATATTTCACCCTCTTTTTGTAATACCTGTGTCATACCCATGTCATTATACACATTTGTGTCCTGATATTTCACAAAAACATGCCCACACACACACACACACTACCCCTAAACCTACCCATCCCAGAAACATGTGCTAAACAATAGATTTAAATAAAAACATGTTTGGCCGATTTATAAGCCTTTTTAAAATATTATGACAACTCACTAGTGAGCACATTTGACTGGTCCTCACTAGTGAGTTGTCATAATATTTTACAATATAAGTGAGAACATTTGGGCCCTCACAAGAATAGCCAAACAAGGTACACACACACTCAGACACACACACACACACACACACTCACTGCACCTGGCACTAATCTTGTCGTTGATGTCACGTCCCGTATTGTATAGAATGGAAACACTGCTCTTGCCATCGCACGTCGTCTTGGTTACATTTCTGTGGTTGACACGCTGAAAGTAGTGACAGAAGAAATTATCACAACAACAACGGCAAGTTCACCCAATATGCATTCGTAAGAAGGTCCTACATATAAATACACTGTGGGTTTTTACTGTATTTAAAGAAATACATTTGCTTCCAAATAGACGGTGACAGAGAAACACAAGCTAAATGTGCCAGAGACCATGACAGAAGTGCTCGAAGTGTCTGACGAAGAGGGTGAGTGTGACAAACAATTACTTTATTATTTTATTAAACTGCTTTATTCAATCAGTCCATCCATCAGTCAATCAGTCAACCCGGGATGATCTCTTGAATTATTTGGGCACATCTGATGAGTTGATGATCTGTTGTTGTGTATATAATGTGTTCATTTCCTGCAGTTCCCAGACAGATAGATGATGGCGCTATGTCAGATGACTCTATTGATTTTGAAGGTATAGAGTGACAAAGCGTGGATTGGTGTGGTGTAAAACTGCTGAAACTCTACCAATTATCTTAATTTTAAAGATATAAATAATAGTTCTATATTGTCGCTGTCAGATGGAAACCTCATCTGTCCAAAAACCGGTGCTGTCATGGAAAAAGTTGATAGTGTGGCTTTATGTGTGGTCAGACACTTGCATGTGTCATTATATTATTAATATTTGATCAAAATCAAGCTCAAGTGGAGTTGTTGGACGTGTGTTTTGTCCATCATTAGTATGTATGATGCTTATTGTAGCTGTAGCTGTGGGGACGATGAGTTATTTCTGGTATTTATATCATGATATTAAAGTGCTTCGAAGCTAATGTCAGACTGAGATGCTCCTCAAATACATTAAACATTAGCCTTTATATATAAGTGTTTCTTGAGTACAGTAAAAAGGGCTGTACATATTTAAACAGCAGTTCTTTATTTACGATTGCATTGCAAACAAGCAGAGACGCGTGGGCGGAGTTAAGAGGTCTGACTGACAGTCTGAGGAGCCAATGGAGTTACGAGGTTTAGTCACAGCCTCTTTTCATTGGTTAAGTATTTGCAAAACCCACAGACAGATGTAAAGGGTGACCAATAGTAATGATTTATGGAAAAATGTCAAATTACGAAATATGGAGGTTTCCGCCTGACAGCGAGGATATAGATGAAGTGTGCATGGCATGATGGGATTGGTTACGTTTAGATGCAGTTTACTAAATGACTGACTAACCTTTACAGTGGTTGATTCTTTTTTTTTATGAAGCAGAATGATATCATATAAATTATTTAAATTTGCTATTGTTGATTGGAATTGTTGTGTAGTCAATAGGTTTTAGTAGTATTATTGTATTTATGTTTTAGAAGTATGCCAAATATTGGTGTATACCAAATTTATAAGTTGAACTTGTTTTTATAAGTCTGTCTAGTAATTATCTTGCAGTGTTGGGGAAAGTTACTATTTAAATAACAATAACTGCGTTAGTTACTTTTTATGGAAAGTAAGAAAACAAAACTAGGGGTGTTTCGCATTTCATGGAAAGACAGCATTATTGGATACAGAAAGACCTTAAAAACGGCTAGATCTGCTTATTGTTTTGACCCTCTTAGAAGAAAACATTTACAATCTAGGTATTTATTTGATACAGTGGTTAAATTAACAAGAAATAAAGCTTAAACCCTAGATGTTTCCAAACAGCACAGCAGTAATGACTTTATGAACTTCTTTATGTGTAAGATTGACAATATTAGGAAGAAAATTATAACCACGCAGCCGTCTACTACAGTATCACATCAGACAGCATCGTAGTGTCACTGAGGAAACATTACACTCATTCACTGCTCTAGGAGAGGAACACACACACACACACACACACACTCATTCACTGCTATAGGGAGGAACACACACACACACACACACACACACACACACACACATACACACACACACACACACTCATTCACTGCTCTAGGAGAGGAACACACACACACACACACACACACATGTTGTGTTTCCATGTTTTATGGGGACATTCCATAGGCGTAATGCATTTTATACTGTACAAACCGTATTTTCTATCCCCTACACTGCCCCTGCCCCTAAACCTACCCATCACAGGAGACATGCTGCATTTTTACTTTTTCAAAAACATCACTTAGTGTGATTTATAAGATGTTTTCCTCATGGGGACCAAAAAAATGTCCCCACAAGGACAAAAATTTGGATATTGCCATCTTTGTGGGGACATTTTGTCCCCATACCGTAGGATTACCAGTCCACACACACACACACACACACACACACATACACACACACACACACTCATTCACTGCTCTAGGAGAGAACACACACACACACACACACTCATTCACTGCTCTAGGAGAGGAACACACACACACACACACACACACACACATTCACTGCTATAGGAGAGGAACACACACACACACACACACACACACACACACACACACACACACACACACACACACACACACACACATTCACTGCTATAGGAGAGGAAGACACACACACACACACACACACACACACACACACACACACACACACACACACACACACACACACTCTATCACTGCTATAGGAGAGGAAGACACACACACACACACACACACACACACACACACTCACTGCTATAGGAGAGGAAGACACACACACACACACACACACACACACACACACACACACACACACACACACACACACACTCTATCACTGCTATAGGAGAGGAAGACACACACACACACACACACACACACACACACACACACACACACACACACACACACACACACTCTATCACTGCTATAGGAGAGGAAGAATTGGCTAAATCATCAAAATCATCAACATGTATGCTCGACCCTGTACCGAAACCACTTATTAAAAAAAGCAACTTGATTTATTCGTATGGTTAAATTGGATCATTTGAGGTCAGCAGCAAAGTCACTGGTTAATAAAGTGAGATTAAATAAAGTTATTTACCATTTTTAGCATCATTGACACACTATTTTTGTAAATATAAAATATAAAATTAAAGTGTTTTCATTTTAAGTTTTAGTAATTATTTTGTGTTCTTGTTTTTTTTTATATATGTCTATAGTTTTTATTACGGTTTTAAGTTTAGTTACTTCAACTTAAACAATTTTCCCATTGTTCCACACTCTAGGCAGCCAATATGCAACTGAAAGCCAAACGCCACTGTCGGTCTACAGTATGTCTTGCCTTAATCGTCAGCTCATTGGCTTACAGCACATGCTAGAGACGCTGCCCCTGCTGGCCAGACTTGGCAACTGCGGCAGAGCTGCTTCCTTTAGCTCATCCTCGACTTTAATGCGCTAGAACTGCTGCAGTGTACAGTAGATCGCTGTGGGACTCCATCATAGAGCTTTGCTGATGTCTTAACAAGTGTTGAAATGGGAAGAATGGAGATCTCTAACGTGTGTTTGTGTTTCAGTGATTAACATGTTCTGTCGTCCCCAGGTGATGACACCATGACAGGTGATGGTGGGGAATATTTGAGAGCTGAGGATCTGAGAGAGTTAGGAGACGACTCTTTACCTGGGCAGTACCTGGATGGCATGAACTACTTGCGCTTCAGTTTAGAAGGAGGCCGATCGGACAGGTACATGAAGCATACCGTGTTTTTCTCACACTTAACATTGTAAAACGTTTAAATTTTATAAACGTAATCCACTTATTCTTCTTTCTGCTAACGCTGACATAGTCGCTTACAAAGGTATGTGAGAAACGTTGAATTTGGAACAATGCGTCTTCATGATGACCCACTGTTTTGGTGTTCAGTGAATTTTTGAGAACTTCACCAGTAATGATGATGTTTCCTTCAGTTTGGACAGGTCCTACACGCCCACACATCAAAGCTACTACCCTGCAAAGCATTATGGGATGATGGAGGACGTGATGTACAGTAACCAGGTGAAGTCTTTCTGATGGACGCATACATCAATACTTTTGTCTACAGATTCTGGCTTTGTGAATTCTGTGACTCATGTCTATATGACACTATATGCCTTTTCCCACTCCAGGTGTCTTCTCTTGCTAGAGAAAATGAGCCAGACTCGTGCAGACTGAGCTGGGAAATGGAAAACTTGGACAACATAGCGCTTTCCTCAAGTCCTGCTCATTCTGGGTATGAAAATCCCTCACTGACACAACTTCCTTTATACATGTTTCTGGTCTTATTGTGAACGATTCATCCGTTCTTTTAAATCACAGTTAAAGGTTTTTATGAAAATATGCATACATGTTCAGAACCAGAAATGGACAGTATTTATGCTTTATGCTCCTCTGTTTTTCAATCTTCATTCTCTCTTTCTGACTCTTTCTCTCTGATGGATGGTATTTTTGGTCTTCAGCCGTTGTTCTCCATGTCATGACCATGACAACAGCAGGTGACTACAGCGACGGGTCATTTGACCTCTGACCTCATCGGCTCCATTCATTGTGCACGAGAACCACTTAGTTTGGTGTCTTCTTGCCATGCCTCTTGGAATTTTACAATTTGTGATCAAATTCTCATATATATTAGGGATGCACTATATTTATCGGACAGATATCGGCCAACGTAGGTGAAAATTATTTTATTGCTCCGATAAATAATGAAATCCGATAACTAGATCCGATAAAGTACGCTTGCTGGTAAATCAATCAGTTTATCCAAGATTCATTCACTGTCCACATTAGCAGGCATTTTAAAACTGTAAAAAGTTTTCCAGAGACAGCAAAAGGCTAACTCCATAAATGACAAAGTAATAGAATTTATAGTTTAGTTGAGAATGCACTTTTTCATTTTCAAGGTTGACAAATGTCAATGTATTTTATTGATTATGTTTTTGAAAAACATGTGACTTAAAGTCTATATACCTTCCTCAAATACATGAAACATTAGCCTTTATATAAAGGGTTTCTTGAGTACAGTAAAAAAGCACTGTACATATTTAAACACCAGTTTTTTATTTAAAACGTCATTATACATCAATTAACGTTATTATTATTTACAATTGCATTGCAAACAAGCAGAGACGTGTGGGCGGAGTTAAGAGGGTTGACTGACAGTCTGAGGAGCCAATGAAGTTACGAGGTTTAGTCACACTCTCTTTTTAAAACTTTTCAATGGTTCAGTATTTCCAAAATATTTCCATTAAAATGACGAAATATGGAAAAACAAGGTTTCCGCCCGACAGTGAGGATATGGAGGGAAATGTGGGAGTAAATTATGTCATTATTATATACATTTTCCAGAGACACCAAAAAGGCTAAATCCATAAATGACAAAGTAATAGAATTTATAGTTTATTTGAGAATGCACTTTTTGATTTTCTTTTTTCTCATAAACCCTTTCTGTTACTAAGTTTATGGTCCTTACACAAAAGATTAAAACATATGAAGAGTCAGGACTGATGTTTGACATTATAATAATTTTCATAAATGCATCTTAGATTTTCTATTCTCGTGGTGCACAAACTGAAGATTATATGAAAATTATAACACAAAAATATGAATGTATTGTTTATTGGTATCTGTATCGGAATTGGCCATGAGAAGGATTTAATTATCGGTTATCGGTATTGTTTGAAATTCATATTGTGCATCCCTAATATAATATATATATACAGTATTCACCAGGCTTATGGCATTAACATTTTTATAATTAGGTAAAGAATCTTATAACATGATGTTTATCAAAAGGCACTGCAAGTTTGAAGTCGTCTGAATGTTGTTCTTCATTTCACAAACTCGTCTTGGAGACTAACACAATATTTGTTGTTCATTTTTTTTTAATCATGGATTTTGCAACTGACAAAACTCATCCAGTATGATGTGATATTCCACCATTATCATAATATTATTGTTATTATCTGACCTGATAAACCTGACCCACATCAGGATGTTGGGTCTGGGAACTCCCCATTGGCAGGGCTCAATCCGAGGGGCGGGATAAACGGTTGTCTTTCAGATTCCCTCTGCACGGAATAGGATAGCGCTACAACCAACCAGAGCAACGGAGAAGGTGAAGCGGAGCTAGTTAAATAAATGTTCGCCGTATCCGGTCGGCTAAACTCCGAACACATCTTACCTTTTTAAGAATGACTTCAGTGCCGTTCTTTGTTCTTCTCTCAAAGAAAAGCTTAACTCTAAGTCTTCCAGAGTCGCGGCCAAGGCCGGTTCGAAAGACCAATGTTCGCCAGCTTCTTTGTTTTTAAGTGGCACGTGGAACCGTCATTATGTTAAGCCCGCCCACCGACTCTACACACGATGTGATTGGCCTGACCAGATTTTGTTTTTTCCAGCTTGCAAGCCAACGGACAGTTGCTAGACTCGCGGCAAATTATATTTGCTGCCGCTAGGGTGCATCTAGATTTCTAGGATAATTATTATCATCATTATCCAGACATTAGTTCTCTCTAACATTACTATGATCCCAGTGGTGTTGAGATCAGACATAGCATATAATATAACAACAAATATAATAACTAAATAAATCAATTGAAAATTAAACAAACTACCACTTATTAGGGGCCAAGCCCTGAAAGGGCCGTAGCCCCTATTGTATCTGTTGGTTTTCTATATTATTATTATTCTTCCTCCCCTATGGGAGTCAATGGCAGCCCTATGAACTGTAAGTAGGAAAATTATGAATTTTGGCACAATTGTAGTGATGTTCATCAATAGTGAGTGGACCAAATTTAGAGTCTCTAAGACCAACTCCATAGTGCCACCACCAGTTCAAATATTCAACATTTAAACTGTCATAACTTTTGAACCCTTTGATACAGAGAAATTAAACTTAGTACACCTGATTCCTCTCTTCATGCTGATCACATTCATTATCTTTCATTAAGGCTCCGCCCATTACAGTAATGGCCATTTTGAAAAGTACAGTATTCAGTTTTTTCGCTACTCCTCCAAAATTTGTCCAATTCTTACAAAACTTGGCAGATATGATCTTTGGACTGAGCCGCACAGAAATGACAGAACAGATTTTTTGTATTCATTTTTTTCAAAAGTTATGATGCCGTGAACTTAACGAGGTCGACCCAAAATTGGTTCAGAGGCTGTATCTTGGGCAAACTTTGATCAATCGATACGAAAATTGGTTCGCTTCATCGGACCCATGATCTGAGGGTCCATGCCAAAGTTGGGAACAGCGCCACCTACGGGTCATGAGATATGCAAAATGGATATTTTTGCCCATAACTTCTGAACGGTTTGTCAGAATCATAATTGTGGTGTCTATGGATTCCTCGTGTCATGCCGAATATGGGGATACCGGATATGTTAGGATCGGATGAACCACGTGACCGCCATATTGAATTTTGTCATAAAATGCAATATCTTTTATAATATTTGACATATCTGCACAAAATTTGGTATGCATGACCGACAGCATGTCCCGAACGTGAGAAGTTTCAAAATAGCGCCACCTAGTGTTCAGGAGATATAAGATTTTTTGCAAAAATGCTTATAACTTTTGAAAACATTATCTAAATTCTATATAATTTATGTCATTTTGAAACAAGTAAAAACTGTTTTTTCGCTACTCCTCCTTCAAAATGTGTCCAATTCTCACAAAACTTGCCGGAGATGATATTTGGACAGAGCTGCACAGAAATGACTGAACTGATTTTTGATATTCACTACCGTTCCTGAGAAATTCGTCTCTGAAGTTGACCTTGGCTGTGTTTGTGTCTTTATGCTAGTTAGCTTGGCATTCTAAATGGTTATTTGCAAAATTTGCTTCCGTTCCAGACATTAAATACTTCGGAGAATGATTTAAACCAATTTTTTTAAATATATAATGCTGTTCATTAAATCAAAAATACTTCATTTTGAGTTAATTTCTAATTAATCGAACACGTGTCTTCCCTGTGGGCCAATGAGATGAGCGTCAGACACTGGATCTTGACGTTATGGGTTCGAGTCCTGTGGGGGACAGCTTTATAAAATTGTGTGTAATGTTGTGTCAATTAGTGGCAAAAGCTGCAGTTCTGTCTTCACAAACCATTGTATGAGTGGCATGCTGTTTAAAGCAACAGGCTAAAGCTTTGAAGATTGATTGATCAAATTCAATGTGTAGCAAGTTAAGTTGAAGTTATGTTGTTTAAGCATGTGAATTGGGCAATGTTCAAAAGTTTCATAAAAAAATCCAAAAAGCCAAAAAAGAGCCATAATGGGCTTGGCCCCGCAATTGCTGCTAGCAGCTATATTTTATATATATATTTATATATGATCAGGTTAATTTGTGTGTTTACTAGAACCTTAAGAGAAATATGTCACTGTAACCAGCATAAGATTGTTCAGTATTGTAATAACTGTGCAATATTTACATTATATTCACATTAAAATGACATGAACATAGGCGCTTTTTGTTTTCCATGCATGTTGTGTCTATCATATTTCCAGACTGTGCAGGTGTTGTGTGTGTTGGCATGAAAATCAAACGTGATATATGTTGTTTTGATAATGTTGATGCATTTCAAACTACCACACATACAGTATCTACAACAAAACACACAATACTGACATTTCGACAGCATCTAAAATGTTCATTATTTACATATGAACAACTGGATGTCGACATTTACATATCCTTTTTTATGAATATTTTATTCATTGTATTAATCATTTGATGCTATATATAACATAATGTTAAACAAGACTACACTTTAAAACCCTGAAATTAATTACTTTTCTGCGATAATTTATCCATTACTCATCACATAATATTTATTTGGTTTGCCGTGGGATGCAAAATACATTTTTTCAAAATACTGTGACTACAAAATACACCAAAAAAGAATGATCATAAAAATAATCCATATTATTGGAGGTAAAACAAGGCACAGGTGTGACTAATGAGAAACCATAATAATTAACAATTTAATGATGGTGATTAAAGTACATGTATCTGTCTGTTCAGTGTTGCCAGTTTAGACACTTTTTGCACACCCCTATATTGACTTATTTTCAGAAAAGCAACTAGTGGCAAATCTAGTGACTTGTTGGACTGTTGCTTAACATGCGGGCAGTCACTATATCATCCTCCTTCAGTTGTCTGACAGAAAATATGTAAATGAGAACAGCTTTATTGATTATCCGGATATATATTGCGTTAAAACACAGCATGTGAACAGGGATTGGGAGAGAACAGATGAGCATTACGTCATCTAGCTACTTTCCATTGAAAATAGTTTGCAGTGTTCTCTTTATATTGTATATATTTTAGGCAATCATTTAATCACGATTGTCGTTGTTTTATATATTCTCTACAACTGTTTAGGTTTGGGAGTTGGGTTAAGGGATCTTAAATTAATCTATAAAATGGAAAACAATAAAGCTATATACAAAAAATGCACAATAATGTTTACATTTTCGATGTTGTCGAATCGTCCATATTGTACTTTTCAAATGCTTGTTACGTACTAATACCTACATATAAACAATGAGACTGGAATAGTGATTGGTTCATTGTTTATTATAACTCAGCTCTTCCTTCTTGTGAACTCTTGTGCATTTTAACGTTGGGCATCCTCTCAATGCAGTTTCTTGGTCAGCTTCATGGTGGACGCCCGTGGAGGTGCCATGCGAGGGTGTCGTCACAACGGTCTGCGGCTGCTCATTCCACCGCGGAAGTGCAGCGCCCCGACTCGGGTCACCTGTAGACTGGTCAAGAGGCACCGACTGGCATCCATGCCCCCCATGGTCGAGGGAGACGGTCTCGCTAGCAGGCTGATCGAGGTTGGACCCTCAGGAGCCCAGTTCCTTGGGTAAGAAAACCATTGGCACGAGTTTATTTAGTTCAAGTCCTGGGATTTGATTATTTGAAAACTGAAGGTTGTGTTTTGGAGCAGGGTTAGGACTAAAGTCTGCAGAACACCTTTGGTTTACGGTGTACAATGAGTGAAATATGTTTCTGAGAACCAGCACTTTTTTACCTCTACTTTAATGGAGTAATGCACATTTGTCTAGAATTGTTCTTTGCTGCATTTATTACTCACTCCCTGTCAAAATGACTGACGCTGCTTCTGCTTTTCTGTATTTAACAAGGCTGTACCACCTGTTCCTTTGGCTTAATTTAATATGTTTTTCCCTTTCTGACTAACAGTTGAGGAATGATAATCCACATAAAGTCCTTATAAGTCCAGGGCTGTGTGCAAAATCGCCCCCTATACATTTATTTATTGCACTATTTGAGGTGGACAGCCGTTTGTTGTGGTGTCCGAAATCATAGTGGACATTATCGAGTGCACTTGTTCAATCCCATAATGCACCTCAAAGCGAGTGTACAACCGATGTAAAATCAACTGCTTCCAAAGAATGAACGTGCCAATGAATGAAAATTATAGGAAGGTTACACAGAATGCAGATGTTTCTAGGTCTGAGCACCTGCAGAACACTGAAGGTTTTTTCTCTGGAGGTAACCAGGAATAAGGTCTTTATTCTGAGACATCGAAGCATCTGATTGATCTAAACTCAGCCATTCGTTGTTGTAAATTCAAGACACACGAAGCATTGGAGTCCTTGGAGTCACAATGGATCCAGAGCTGCATCTATGTCTTTTGTGAAGTTAGGAGGTGCTACGGATGAAAGGAAGAACCCAGAATTGGCAATATTTGCCTCAAATGCAAACTTGTAACCCATGATCCCATGATTGAGCGTCAGCCGGCGTTCATTGTTGGTGTCATAAAATTGGAGCAACCAACCATTGTGCTCCGACTTCAATTGAAATGAGGATGGCAGCACCAAAATACTCTTCATTAAAGGATGAGTTCACTTCAAAATTAAAATGTCCTGGTAATTTCCTTCCCCCCATCTCATCCAAGATGTTCATGTCTTTCTTTCTTCACTGGAAAAGTTTTTTGAGGAAAACATACCAGGATTTTTCTCCACATAATGGACTTCAATGGGAACCAACGGCTGAAGGTCCAAATCACTGCAGTTTCAGAGGAAGGGCTTCAGAGGCTCTGACCCATCCCAGAGGAATAGGGTCTGATCTAGTGCCGTCCCCTTGTTTACAAAGCACACATGCGAAGATGCGAAGATTAATACAAACATCCTTTCGCAATCCGATGATGGACTATTTTGAAGTTGGAGATGGAGTGTTTTTGGTAAAGGGTGTCTGTATTAGTCCTCGCACGTTTGCTTGGGGCGGTTCTTCCGCCTACGTCTAGTGTGATGTTTTCAACATGATGGCGAGCCACAGAGATGAGCAATTTAGGCTAAAAAGTATATAAATGATTATTTTTGTTGAAAATGTCAGATGGTTTGTCTGGATCAGACCCTATTCCTCTGGGATCGGTCAGAGCCTCTGAAGCCCTTCCTCTGACTCTGCATTGATTTGGACCTTCAGCCGTTGGTTGAAGAGATTTTTATTTTGAAGCAAACTCATCCTTTAAGGTTCAAACAGCCGATGCCTGATGAGCTGAGAGAGGCGTCAGGTGTTTCTGAGGCTTGAGGATGAGGTAGGGATGCACGATATATCGGCCACCATATCAGTATCTGCCGATATATATTCAGTGTTAATGTTATTGTTCTGAAAAGAGAATTTGTCTGATATCTAAATGCAGATAAATAGTGGATTATCTCCTTCAGCTGAGACACTTGATGTTCACCATGATGGTGTGAATTGCTTGAAATATGATTGGAATCACTTCAAAATAGAAAATACAGTTCAGTGCAACATAGACTCTATTCAATTGTAATCAAGCTCTCAGAAATTATATAAAAATTTGGATTTAGATTTATCGGCCAATATAACAGTTGTCAGCATTCAAATATAAAAAATTTGAGCGGTCCAATCGGATATTCCCCAGTAAATGCGAGTCTTACGTCATTTAGGGACGGAGGCGAATGATGACAACTCAGGTGGACAGGACCTGCGGTCAAGCGCTCTCTCCCTTATTCTGCTACAGACCTTCCAGAACAGGACAATGAAGTAGGGAATCCTGTCTCAAAACTGAAGAATACAGTGACTGGCACATCCTGTTGTAACCTCAGTTGAACTGTTGTCGAAGCGTTGAGCGTGGTGGAACTGACAGAGCAGAATTTCAAGGTCGATGAGGGAATAAAGGCAGATGTGCGTCAGCGCTCTGTCAGAGTCCTTCAATTTAGCCTCTCCCAAAACGGCATTGCTGTCAAGTTGATCCTCTCCCAAATGAGTGGATGTGTAATCATGTTCGGCCATAATATCCAATGTTTTCTAAAAAAATTTTTACTAAAAAAACACAAGGAAGAATATGTAATCGGTTTCATTTACATGCAAACACATAATCTAGTCATAAACCTAATCAATATGTGTATATTTGGGGTGTAACGGTGCACATATACACAAACAGGATGTGCTTTCTGCTGTCCCGGTTTCCCTTCTCGTTGAAGTTTGTGGAGCGCGTCAGAAAAATGAATGTAAACCCTGCGTTTGGGCTACTAGCGAGCTCTTGAGTGCATCTGAACTCTTGTTTTGGGTTGGTGTGTATCGTCTCTTCTTCTGCTCTTTTTTTGTTGTGGCGGTTAATAAACAGTGTTGCATTACCACACGTGCACCCCCTTCTGAACTGGAGTGTGTATTGCCTGTGACTGACTGTATTCAGCGTCTGACTGTATGCACATGAGGGTTCGGGATGAATACATGTACCGTTACACCCCTAATATACTCATACACGTATATTTTTATTAAAACATTTGAAAGCGTGCAGAATGCCCACTGGGGACTAGCAAGAACATGTCAGATTTGATGATTTATTGTTTTGCATAACGAACGAGCCAATTCTATTGACATTTTTATTAATGAACTTTAAATGATGCTTCTGTTTTAGCACTCTTAAGCCACATGGAACTGACTTTTAGCGTGGACTAGGAAACCAAACAGCGGAAATCCATATTTTTTTAAATATGGGGAAACCATATTTACTCTTACTTAACTCTCCAGACGGCAACATAATGTCAGCCCATATTCGGTACATGTGGATTCAACGCGTACCAGATGTGGGCCGCATCTGGACACTATATTGCCGTTGGGAGTTGGGACTTACAAAGTTTACATTTAAAACCTTCCATGGTTGTATTTTCTTCACATTTGTTTCAAGAAAATTTCGACAATATGCCACTCTCTTTTCTCACTGCTGCTATTGGATGACAGTAAGCTCCACCTCCCCACTGCCCCGCCCCCTCTGAATGAGGGCGAGAGTTTGGTTAGCCGCATTCTGCAACTGGGCCCACCGGGGACGAAGTTTCTGGGGTAGGAGTGACACATGAAACAATCAATGGATGCCCTGTCCCACACCCCACTTTCTTCCTTTGCATTGATTGTATTCAGCTTTCATCGTAAAGTGGCTCTGTTTAGTGGTCAATGGTACCATAGGTGCACCCTACTGTCATTTTTATTTTTCATTTTAGCCTTGATTACTCATGATTCTTTCCAAACTTGTTTGAAGCTAATCAACAAATTGCAAATGTACTTCTATACTTTGGCATCAAAATGTCACAGGTTTGGGAAATTCATGACCGAAACATCATAGTATTTCTAGTGATTTGTCTCAAGTGAATCTGAAGCATATGTGTTTCCTTTAGCTCTTGTAGGTGACTGTCTGTACACAGTTCTTTGTGCTTGTCTTATCTTTTATTTGTGTTGCCGTTTGCTGAGCTACTTTAGTTGCAGCATGAGTTCCCGTGGTTGTGTATTTTGAGTTTTTTTTGTATGTTTGTATCATATCCCATATCATTTTAATCAAAAGTATCAAGACTTGGTAGATCTGGGCATGTCAAGGTGTTTCAGCACTGAAGTTTAAGTCGTTGAAAACCAAGTCCAGTTACTTTTGATAAACTTTCTTTTTGTGTTTCAAACATTCCAATGAAATAAAACAGTACATATTATCTATTTATATATGATATAGACTTTATTGTAACCGGTTGTTGCTAATCATTGCAAATACCCGAAACATGTAAATACAATGAGAAATTTCTGATTCTCATTTCTGTATGTTATACTAATTCCAATAAAACAATAAGCCTCTCAAGGCCTAATTGTAGGGGGGAAATGTAGACATTTGTGTGAATGACGTTCCTGTAACTCCTGCTGGATGTCAGGCCGGTGATCGTGGAGATCCCTCACTTTGCGGCTCTGAGAGGGAAGGAGAGGGAGCTGGTGATCTTGCGCAGTGAGACGGGAGAGAGCTGGAAAGAGCATCATTGTGAGTACACAGAAGAAGAACTCAACCAGATCCTCAACGGCATGGACGAGGGTGAGGAAAAGCACTTCATCATATGAATATGATCAAATACTATCAAGACTATTGAGAATTGATATGTGACCCTGGAGCTCAACAGCAGTCCTGATCTCACGGGTATATCTGGGGCAATAGCCAACAATACATCGGGTCAAAATCATCCATTTTACTTTAATGCCAAAAATCATTAGGATATTAAGATCATGTTCCATGAAGATATTTTGTAAATTTTCATATCAGAAATGTATTATTAGTAGTAATATGCATTGCTAAGGACTTCATTTGGACAACTTTAAAGGAGATTTTCTAAATATTTAGAGTTTTTCCTCTGATTCCAGATTTTCAGATATTGTCCTATCAAACCACACATCAAGGATGATAATTATTCAGCTTCAGATTGACCCTTATGACTGATTTTATGGTCCAGGGTCACATATAAAATGGACAGATGCTGTACAGTATGTCCATCTTAAATTTCAGGGCTGGACCCACCAGAAGAGTTGGAGAGGAAGCGCATCTGTCGCATTATCACTCGAGACTTTCCACAGTACTTTGCTGTGGTTTCGCGAATTAAGCAGGACAGTAATCTCATTGGTCCAGAAGGAGGAATTCTGAGCAGCACAGTGGTTCCTCAAGTACAGGCCGTCTTCCCGGAGGGAGCGCTCACTAAACGCATCCGTGTCGGCCTGCAGGTAGCCAGCTTAGTTGATTGAATTTTTACAGTGGAAATCGTAGAATGTAGAATTCGGCTTATGTGCTGTCACAGGCATTACTAACAGTCATAATATTGAAATAGACTGATTTATTTGCTCTAACATCGCTGTGATGTTATTTGGCCAGGCTCAACCAATGAGTGTTGATGTAGTGAGGAAGATTTGGGGTAATAAAGCCACATTCAGCCCTATAGTCACTCTGGAACCACGGAGGAGGAAATTCCATAAACCCATAACCATGACCATCCCTGTCCCGAAGAGCTCTGCCGACTCGGCCCTCGGCGGCTTTGGAGGTGGAGATACACCGACATTACGTCTGCTATGCAGCATCACAGGTGAGAAAGAACAAAACACTGAGTTCTGTAGGTAGCATGATATCCATTAATGGTCTTAAAAAACATTTTCATTAGAAGAAAATACCAGTTAATAACATTATTTTTTAACATTCTATCTGTTGTCCTTTACTTACTGTAGCTAATAGCCTACATTGTAAAATGCAACTCCATTTGAAGCACTGGTAATCTGGATTTGGTAATCTGAAAAGTGAGGATCTGCATGATCCAATTCTATTTTGCTTTGAAAAACCAGCAAAAGTAAGACGAATTACCTGATCCTAGGTAATGGGATTTCCAGATCTAGATTTAAAACCCACACCACACTGGATATTACCTGCCATTAATTTTCACTTAAATGCTTTAACGGTTGGTGAAATATCCTCTCAAAAAACTCAAAAAGTGAATGTCAGCGGCTTACCTAAGATGATTTGACAACTTAGTTTTTACTCATGTTGACAAATCAACGCCATATTTGCATAGGGCAAATTTGAGTTCATGATTGTTCACTGCCAAAATAAAATATTAAACAGAATGAGAAAATAACATTATTAACCAGTTAAAGGTCATTTCAAATAAGCCTATCTTTTTTTTTCATTCTTTGAACCGGTTCAGAACCCTGGAGGCAACTATACAGTAAGTAAGCCATTCATAGGTGAAGTGTAATGTAACGGAGACCGGCTAGTACGAGCTGTGCATGTAAACCTCACTCCCCTGTTCTCAAGAGGCGCACTAGCAACTGATGCTAGAGAGTGCGGTTTTTAGCATCTTTGTTAGCGCTTCTGCCTCCCATGCCGGTTCAAATCCCACTCTGAGTAGGTCAAGTATGACTGGTTAAATTTGGTGCCGTGACCCAGATGGGAGTGAGGTTTAGGGGGGTGAGTGTAATGGAGGACAGCTAGTAAAGAGCTGTGCATGTAAACTCTCCTGGCCTCAAGAGGCACACTAGCGACTGACACTAGAAACTGCGGTTTGTAGCATCATTGTTTACGTGCCCGCCTCCCATGCCAGAGACGCCAGTTAAAATCTTGCTCGGAGTGGGTTGAGTAGGGCCAGTTGCATTTGGTGCCGTGACCCGTATGGGAGTGAGGTTTAGGGGGGTGAGTGTAATGGGGGACTGCTAGTCTGCTGTGTGTGTAAACCTCATTGCCCTGGCCTCAAGAGGCGCTCTAGTGACTGAGGCTAGAGAGTGCAGTTTTTAGCATCTTTGTTAGAGCTTCTGCCTCCCATGCCGGTTCAAATCCCGCTCTGAGTGGGTCAAGTATGACTGGTTAAATTTGGTGCCGTGACCCAGATGGGAGTGAGGTTTAGGGGGGTGAGTGTAATGGAGGACAGCTAGTAAAGAGCTGTGCATGTAAACTGTCCTGGCCTCAAGAGGCACACTAGCGACTGACACTAGAAACTGCGGTTTGTAGCATCATTGTTTACGTGCCCGCCTCCCATGCCAGAGACGCCAGTTCAAATCTCGCTCGGAGTGGGTTGAGTAGGGCCAGTTGCATTTGGTGCCGTGACCCGTATGGGAGTGAGGTTTAGGGGTGAGTGTAATGGGGGACTGCTAGTCTGCTGTGTGTGTAAACCTCATTGCCCTGGCCTCAAGAGGCGCTCTAGTGACTGAGGCTAGAGAGTGCAGTTTTTAGCATCTTTGTTAGAGCTTCTGCCTCCCATGCCGGTTCAAATCCCGCTCTGAGTGGGTCAAGTATGACTGGTTAAATTTGCTGCCGTGACCTGGATTGGAGTAAGGTTTAAGGGGTTGATTGAAATGGAAGCAAGCTAGTAAAAATATGTGCATGTAAACTCTCCTAGCCTCAAGAGGTGCACTAGTGACTGAGGCTAGAGACTGCAGTCTTAAGCATCCTTGTTAGCGCTTCCTCCTTCTACACCAGAGACCAGGTTCTAATCCCGCTCGGAGCGGGTCAAGTAGGACAGTTTACTCGGATGGGAGTGAGGTTTGGGGGGTGAGTGTAACAGATCAGCTAGTAAGAGCTGTGCATATAAACCTCACTCCCCTGATATCAAGAGGTGCACTAGCGACTGACACTTGAGGCTGTGGTCTTTAGCGTCCTTTTTAGTGCTCACGCCTTCCACGCCAGTTCAAATCCCACTCGGAGTGGGTCGTGTAAGACCAGTTACATTTGGTGCCGTGACCCGGATGGGAGTGAGGTTTACCCGCTCAGAGCGGGTCGAGTAGAACTGGAAGGATGACAGTAACACAAGTGAGTGTTCTGCCCCCAATTAAATGCTAAGCTGTTTCCTTACAAAGTCAGGTTTATTTCAGCAAACTGAAGCCCCTTCTCTAGTGACATCTAATAAAAACTGTCTTTGTCTCCTGTGTATTGAAAGGGGTTATGGTTTTTGGTTACACTTTTTTTGATAGCTCACTTTAGACACTCTACTAACTACACGTAACTTTGCAACTACATGCCAGATAGCTCTCATTTGATTATTAGTAGACTGTTAGGTATAAGTAGAATAAGTTGACATGTAGTTGCAAAGTTACATATAGTCAGTAGAATATCTGAACTAGACTATCAAAATAAAGTGTTGTCCTATTTTTTTTAGAATAAAATAATTGACAAGGACAAGTGAACATGATCTTTCAAAATAAAAGACATTTTCTGTAGTAACCAAAAAACATTTCTTCCATGTATAGGTGGGACCACTCCTGCTCAATGGGAGGATATCACTGGGACTACACCATTAACATTCACCAATGACTGTGTGTCTTTCACCACAAATGTGTCTGCCAGGTATACTCTCTAGAAGCAACAGAAGAGATTACTGAATATATGTTTACTGAATATATGACCAAATATACTTCTGTTCTTACACGTACACTTGGGTACGCTACAGTACATGTGACGCATCCTCTGTCTTCATACTCTGTACCCTCAGCTTGAACATGCCCCTCAAACTTTCTTTGCACTAAATTGTTTTGTCCACAAGTTGGCAACACTGGCCCGGGACCTTTGACCGGAGGCCCAACAACAACAGCATTGATGAATGCTTGTGTTAGGGGTTAAGAAATCCCTACAACTCTAGTTTAAAAAAGTGCAAAGACATTTTTATCAGTAATAATAACTTATGGAGAGAGATAGCACAGATACTGGACGAGGATGAAACAATGCGTTCGACTGTGTGTATATGCTAGTGTTCGCATCAAAACTGAAGTATACTTTGGGTAAATGGGCCAATCCTGGTTCACACAAATGTATCAATATCTCCCATATTTTCCTCATCAGATTCTGGCTGATAGACTGCAGGCAAGTGCAGGAGTCGGTGAACTTTGCCACTCAGGTGTATCGTGAGATCATCTGTGTACCTTACATGGCCAAATTCGTCATCTTTGCCAAAACGCATGACCCCATTGAGGCTCGATTGCGCTGTTTCTGTATGACTGATGATAAAATGGATAAAACTTTGGAGCAGCAAGAGAACTTCACAGAAGTGGCACGTAGCCGAGATGTGGAGGTGAGTAATGGACAGGCTCTGGTCTTCAAAACATTGACATTGAGAATTCTGAATGGGTAATGTGCAATGGATTCCTCTTAATAGACTTCTATGCCGTCCAATCAGCTTTAGTTATAAAATAGAGTATTGATTTCTCTGTATACCTCCGCATCTGGAGGTATCAGTTAGGCAGTCTCCTCTGTTGCGTTGTTTCTCTGAAAGAGGATTTGTTGGAAGACTGGTTGTCAAGTCAAGTCAAGTCTAGTCACCTTCATTTATATATCACTTTTTTACAATATAGATTGTTTCAAAGCAGCTTTCCAGTGATAATAGGAAATGAATGATAGAGAGATTGTTTTGGCTGTACACCAGCTCTAGAATGAAGTTATTGTTCAGCTAAAGTAAGTTTTTGATTGATTCATTTCCGTTGCATAAAATCATTAGGTATTTATATAGGGTCACTTACAGGACACCACTGTCAATCAAAATCGAAAACTCTCAATGCGTTCCGGCTGTTCATCCTCACGGCAACATTCCCGACGGCTAGAGAACGCAAACTCTGAAACAGGTTTTTAAATAGTTTTGAAACATTACCGTTATCATCTTCATGTAAACTCCAAAAAACGCGAATCTGTGAGAACGATGACAGCATGCACAGAGAGACTAACATTAGCGTAGATGCCATTCTTCTGATGATGTAACGAGTACATCAGGTGTTTTTTGAAGTGTTCCAGGTTCCGGTTGACCTAGATAATACAGCCTAATAATCATTTACTGAGCTGAATAATATAAATTGATAATGTTTTATGTGTATGCCATAGTAAAGAGATGTGTGTCTGCTTCCCAAACAATGCTAGGAAGACTGTTCCAGAGTTTAGGTGCTAAATAGGAAAAGGATCGACCGCCTGCAGTTGATTTTGATATTCTAGGTATTATCAGCTGGTCAGAGTTTAGAGAGCGCAGTAGACGTGATGGAGTATAATGTGTTAAGAGCTCACTCAAGTACTGGGGAGATAAACCATTTAGTGCTTTGTAAGTAATAAGCAAGATTTTAAAATGTATGCGATGTTTAATAGGGAGCCAGTGCAGTGTTGACAGAACTGGACTAATGTGTTCATACTTCCTGGTTCTAGTAAGAACTCGAGCTGCTGCGTTTTGGACCAGCTGGAGTTTGTTTATTAAGCGAGCAGGGCAACCACCCAGTAGAGCATTACAATAATCTAGCCTTGAGCTCTTGAACACATGAACTAACTGTTCAGCATTTTGCATTGAGAGCATGTGCCGTAGTTTAGATATATTTTTAAGATGGTAGAATGCAGTTTTACAGATGCTAGAAACATGGCTTTCAAACGAAAGATTGGTATCAAAGAGCACACCCAGGTTCCTCACTGACGACGAGGACTTGACAGAGCAGCCATCGAGGGTTAGACAGTATTCTAGGTTACTAGCTTTTTTGGTCCAATAATTAGAAACTCTGTTTTTAAGAATTAAGTTGCAGGAAATTACTAGTCATCCAATTGCTTTTTAATTGGTACGTTTCATTGAGGTGTGAAGAAATATAGAGCTGAGTATCGTCAGCATAACAATGAAAACTAACGCCATGCTTCCTAATGATATCTCCCAGTGGTAGCATGTACAGGGTGAAGAGCAACGGTCCTAGCACTGAGCCCTGCGGTACTCCATGCTGAGTATGATATCTCTTAATTTACTGCTACAAATAACGGTCACGGTTGTGACATCTTGTGAGGCCAATCACGATGATGCACTGGCTGATGAAGAAACCAGACAGACTCGAGTTTGTAGGCGAGTTTGTGACAGAGCAAATACTAGATACTGGAGTTGGAAACTAAGGCTTGGGTTTGATTCAGGAGTTGACCAGGGTCTTTAGTTTTGGGTGTAACTATGTAACAATCTTGACTTCTAAAATAAGCTTATATGTTTTACCCAGAATTCATTAACATTAACATTCGGAAGATTAATTAACTCTTTCCCTGCCAGCTTTTTGGAAAAAGTTGATAATTTTCACAAAACTTTCATGAACCCCAGAATATTTTGTTGTAGGAATATCTGAACATGCAATATATCAAAAGAAAGAACAGACCCTAGGTTTTTGAACAAAATTCTAGCTTTATGCATTCTTATTTTGATCAACATTTGAATTTCATAAAAAAGCAACAAACTGAAAAAAAAATCAATCAGATTCACAGATGGAGTCCATCAACAGCTCAAAACTTCAGTCCTGTTGCTCAACCTGGCGTAACATTTCAATCAGTAACATTAGATAGTTTTGATTCATATGATGTTTAATGTTGATGATCACGTTATTTTATATATTAAGTACATATGAAATCACTTGTTTCTGCTTCTTCTATTATTTATTGTATTTTGATGAGGAGGTTCAGTGCTCTTTCAGGAGATGTCATAGCGCCACCCACCATATAACACTGAAAACACAGAAAGCCAGAAAATTCTGTCAATGGTGGAGAGAGAGTTAACAATCACACACATACCACACATCACACACTTCCAATAACCTATTCAACAGTTAGTCATGATGGCTTGAATAAGCAGTGATTAAAAAAACACTTTGAAAGGCTATGCAAATGCATACAAATTATGCAAAGGAATGATAGTTGATTATAGTACTCTTGCATTATGTTGGAATAAACTGATGCAGTTTGATATGTAAAGGTAATCTCTGTGCCATTAAGAGAGTGGATTGAAAAGGATTTCAGTCCTGCTTTCAAGGAAGAGGTCAAAAGGGAGTCTGTTTTCGCTCTCTTTCACAAGTTCCTGCGTGTACTCAGGGTGTAACTGTCTTCATATCCATTTGGGGGGGTTTGCTATAGTTTGTGCCATCACCACAATCATCCTTTGTCCTTACAGCAGTTAGAAATGACACAAAGATGGTGGAGTAACTAGTTAACATTGACAGCGTCTCTGATTTTATGGCCCAGATGAATAAAATGTTTGCTTAAGACAGCCCAACCGCAGGGTTAAAACAACCCAACCGCAGGGTTAAAACAATCCAACCGCAGGGTTAAAACAACTCAAACGCACAGTTAAAATAATCCAACCGCAGATTTAAAACAATCCAACCGCAGGGTTAAAACAATCCAACCGCAGGGTTAAAACAACCCAACCGCAGGGTTAAAACAATCCAACCGCAGGGTTAAAACAGCCCAACCGCAGGGTTAAAACAATCCACCCGCAGGGTTAAAACAGCCCAACCGCAGGGTTAAAACAATCCAACCGCAGGGTTAAAACAACCCAACCGCAGGGTTAAAACAATCCAACTGCAAGGTTAAAACAACTCAAACGCACGGTTAAAATAATCCAACCGCAGGTTTAAAACAATCCAACCGCAGGGTTAAAACAGCCCAACCGCAGGGTTAAAACAGCCCAACCGCAGGGTTAAAACAATCCAACCGCAGGGTTAAAACAATCCAACCGCAGGGTTAAAACAACCCAACCGCAGGGTTAAAACAATCCAACTGCAAGGTTAAAACAACTCAAACGCACGGTTAAAATAATCCAACCGCAGGTTTAAAACAATCCAACCGCAGGGTTAAAACAATCCAACCGCAGGGTTAAAACAACCCAACCGCAGGGTTAAAACAATCCAACTGCTAGGTTAAAACAACTCAAACGCACGGTTAAAATAATCCAACCGCAGGTTTAAAACAAACCAATCGCTGGGTTAAAGCAACCCAATCTCTGGATTAAAACAACCCAACCGCAGGGTTAAAACAATCCAACCGCAGGGTTAAAACAACCCAATCGCTGGGTTAAAACAACCCAACCGCTGGGTTAAAACAACCCAACTGCAGGGTTAAAACAACCCAATCTCTGGATTAAAACAACCCAACCGCAGGGTTAAAACAATCCAACCGCAGGGTTAAAACAACCCAATCGCTGGGTTAAAACAACCCAATCGCTGGGTTAAAACGACCCAACCGCAGGGTTAAAACAACCCAACCGCAGGGTTAAAACAACCCAACCGCAGGGTTTAAACAACCCAACTGCAACTTGGGTTGTATTTAATTCTGCATTTTTGTAGAGTGTAAGGATGAATTCATTAATATAAATCAGAATTTGTAGTCTTAAGAATTAATAATTGAGAAATATGTCTGCTGTAGTGCTGTCATAATTGAATGGGTTTTTAACATAGAGATGGTCATTGTGTTGCATTTTAGGTATTAGAAGGAAAACCAATATACGCAGACTGCTTTGGAAACCTGGTTCCCCTTACAAAGAGTGGCCAGCATCACGTCTTCAGCTTCTATGCCTTTAAAGAGAACCGCCTGGCTCTTTTCATCAAAGTAAGTCATGCCTTCATGTATCTGCCGAATTATAAGAGGATCAATACAGCCGTTTGACTGCACCCTTGGCGAATCACTTATAGATCCGAGACAACACTCAAGAGCCTTGTGGGCGCCTGTCCTTCACCAAAGAGCCGAGATCCTACAGGACTTTGACTCACGGTGCAATATGCAATCTAAACATCAGCCTGCCAGCTTACTCAAAGGTAAGTGCTACAGAATGCGCTGTCCAACAACATTTCATTTATTGTTCGTTGTCCGCTTTCATGGCAGGTTTGCATGCATTCTCACATTCATTTTGTTGCCATGATATCATTGCTTTATACCACAATATCTGCATACAATTGAAAAAACACTCCATTTAATTAGTCAATTACACAACTTATTGCTGTGGATATTGGAAGGCCTCATTTTAGAGCCGTCTTTTCCTTCTGAAAACTGATAAATGCTTTTGTGCGTTTCTGTTGCACCTAACCCGTCACACCACGCCTCGCCGGCTGTCTCAGACATGTTCTGTTGCTGTGATAACTGCTTAGCCTGCTCTCTCTGTCCCCTTCTGTCTTTCCTGTACCTCTGTCCATCTCTCTGTCATCTGGCGCTCGTCCTCTTTTGCTGCTTCTTGCTCCTCAAAGGAATCAGATTCAGAACAAGATCCTGATGAGGAGGTAACTGCGATTTTGCACTTTGACTAACCAAAGATCCTTTGCTTTTCCATTATCTCAGTTCAAAACTCTGCCCAGTCCCACTGGGCTTAATTAGCATTATAACAGAGATACTTTTTATTGTGTGAACAGTAGGTAGAAAATAGTATTGTAGAGTGGGAACATGTTTCAAAACGCTTAGAATTTCATGAATGGCTCCTTAAATGCTTATTTTTGTTTGATTTAAAAGCCATTTATGCAGGAAATGCAGATCATTCTAAAGGGTTTACACACATTTCCTCACAGCTGTGCATTGTTTGGTGTACCAGCTGTGATAATGTTGTCAAATAGCATGAAGAATACGAGAGTACATTGGTGATTTTAAGCTACAATATGTGTGTGTTCATTCATAGCATGTTTACAATTGAATTTTCTTCACCTTTTTCTCTTTACAGACGAGCCGAACACTTGAGAAATGTAAGATATTGATGCATTTTAATTCAATAAAATACATTGTCTTGCACCAGACTGAACATACTAACTGAGAATGTCACCACTGTAAAATAACTCTCAAAGCATGATATTAATATTCTATAAAATAATCTTGTGTCTGAGTGAGTTAGCTATTGGTATATTAGGGGTGTAACGGTACACAAAGGACGCCTTTATTTTTAAATAAACAGTAAGGAAAGTCCTTAAAAAGTTCTCTGTCAATAGTGCTGCAACACACAATGCAGTTTATCCATTGTAATCTGGGAAGAAATTTGAAGTGTTTACACTTTTGGATGCAAAGATGGTACTAAACTTTAAAAAATGTGACACTTTGTGCACTTTTGAGTCATGAACACCTCTGATTGGCCATTGTGTTCATGCGCTCATCAGATAGGCCTGTGATTGGCTACAATAATCAACACACAGTAGTGTTTGAAAGCCAGTCCGCTCAATCACCAAACTGCAAGAATTATTCTGATTTTCTTATTTAGTGTAAGTGGCGATTGATGGTGGATAATAATGTAGGTACTGTAACGTACTGAAGGTGGCGCTGTTGAGGCTCGCGCAGCCTCTCGAGGAGAAATGGAAACAAATGAGCTCAGCACACACACAGATTGAATATAAAATGAAAGATAAAGCACACATTTAATAAGATATGGGGGGGCTTTTATAAAATAGGTAAGGTAAAATAAATAAAAAAATTGGGTAAATATCACAAATATTCAGATGTAATTACGATAGAACGATAGAACACTGGTGAGAATATTGCTTCAGAATAAATTATATTTATTACACAAAAATCCTAACTTTTTTATTCTGATAATTTAATGACAGATTTACTTGCACATGACACACACACATTTAAACATTATATAATATATAATATGTACACATTATAGTTTTTGCTGGTGCTTATTACTTTTTGCAGTGCTACAAATTAAAAAGTTAATTTCGAGCCCTGAAGCGCTCGTATATTTACATGTTTTTGAAGTGTTGATCATTGTAGCCAACCACAGACATATTTGATGATATATTTTAGAATTAGGAGTTATTGCGCCCCATTCCAATCTGACGAACGCACTCGTTCTTTGAATTCTGTTAAACATAGACTTGCTGTCAGGACAGTCCTTAATGTGAATCTGCAACATTTATAGGTAAGTATACAATTTTAAGATGTGAAACAACAAGCTTAACTTTGAAGCGCAAGAGTTTGAAATTGCGTTACGTAAACAGAATTTCCGCAACACTATTCTGAACCCGAAGGACCATGCCGAAAATGTTTTGTACCGTTACACCCCTAATATAAATATATATTGATGTTTTATCCTGATCGGTTTATGAATCTTGATAGAAATGAAAGTTTTTGAATGTATCTCAATCTCTTTGCACATAATGTGAATTTCATTCATACTGTGGTGATGTTTATGTTTTTAATTGTTTTAGATCCCTTCCCCCTTCATTAAATTTCAATAACAATCTGCAAAGCAAATTACGATTCCCATCCAAATCTGTAGTCGTCACCCTCCTTAGTATCTTTTTTTTGTGCATTTTTACACATTAACAAAGTGTACTTGTAAGCCAGTCTAGCAATACAGTTCCCCATTCTTTATCTATGAAGGTACATTAATAATATAAACCTGTGTTAAAACTAATCATTACGCATTTTTTGTAGATATGTGGCTTCATCGGATGGATATGCTTACTATTGCTTTAGAGAATATTTAAATCACCACACTATGTAATGTAACCTGTAAGTATAGGACATACATTAGGCTAATGTTCAGGTGTAAGTGTGAATTTGAATCCAAATCTATTACTTACTACACTAACAAGTTTACCAAAGTTACCATTCATGTTTCGAATGCTGTCTTGTGTGTATGCATTTTTTCAGCACTGATCTTTGTTTAACATTGTTCATCATTGCCACTACTAATATTAAAAATGTCAAAATTTTACTTTCAGTTCACTCTGAAAATATGTGCAAAAATCATGCATTTAGCAGTGCAACAGCTTGTCATTGGGGTAGTACCCTTAAAATGAGAACTTTTTACCTCATAAAATGTGCATTTTAGTACATTAGAGTAGTATTATATGCCCTTACTAGTATGAAATTTACAGGTAATTAAGTTACAAGTCCCTTTAAGGGCACTGCCCTCATGACAGCGTTACCCATAAATGCAACATTTTTGCACATTGTTTTCTGAGAGTGTATCTTATGTTTTTCAAATGCCATATCCTAAAAACACTGTGATGAAATTCAGTTTTAGTTGCATATCACTGGCTTTCTTTAAAACACTTGTTTTTAATACGTGCAGTTTTATTGAGTTCTGTCTTGAATTCTTTCCTTTCTCTCTTTCTTGTTTTCTTCTGTAGACTTGAGTTATACATCTTGAGCAATGTCTACATTGTGTTACTGTTTTTCACTATATGTCCCAGTGTTTGGGTTGGCTTATTTTTGTCTTCCTTTTAAATATCACATTAGTTTGTCTTTTTGTTTGTGTGTGTGAGTGCGCTGTTGAACCAAATGTGGATAAGCAAGTTTCCTGCTTATTCTTCCGTTGTCTTAAAGATTTGATTAGTATTTGCTTTGCAGTTGTTATTCCCCCATAAGTACAGTAGACTCTCCACTCATCCTCCCACGGTCCACTTACCTTTTTTGTCATCTTGATGCCTTCTGATCCTTGAATCACTGAATTTCTCCCTTATGTCCTTTTCCAATCTCTGTCCCTTTAATTTAAATTTTTGGTTAATTTGCTCCTTAAATGTCAATGGAAATGGAAGATGATGAAGACACTGAAACATCTTTCCTGAAAACACACTTGATCCGAGACTCCCCTGCGCTTGCAAGTCCAGATTTACTCTCTGAAGTGTCAGAGATGAAGCAAGACCTTATCAAAATGACTGCTATTCTGACCACTGATTCCTCAGAGAAAGCGGGTCATATGCAAGGGGATTATTTAGATAAGGGGGTGGAGGAGGTGTCAGCAGAGCCTTTTGAGATAATGGAAAAAGTCAAAGAGGATTTGGAGAAAGTTAGTGAAATTCTGAGGAGTGGAACATTTGACAAGGAAGAGGCTGCGAAAGCAGAGAGTCGTCCATATAGGAAGGATGAGGGTTGGGTTCTCCTAACAGAAAGTGAAATTGAAGAGGCCAAAATGATGGCTGCCTTTGAATCTCAAGAATCACTTCTTAAGGAAGTTCGAGTCAACAGAGGATCACAGAGAACTAAGGGTGCTAGGGACAGGTCTGGCATAGACACTGTTTCCACTGCTGAAGTTAAGGAATACTTATTGGATGCACCTAAAACATCTATCCCTGCATCCCAAGAGACTCAATCACAGCAACGGTTCACTGAGGTTGTTCTGCGCAGAGGTGGTCGAAAAATAGTCCCTACAGTGGCAAAAGACACTAAAGCCCATACGACAGAAGTAAAAAAGCCAGTCAGGAGGAAAGGGCCTCAAGGACACACAGAAGAAACCCAATCAATTACTACAAAAGAAAGTAACGTCAGTAAGAGCACCGAGAAGTCTTCCGAAGCCTTACTACCTGTACCTGGAGACCAAAAAAAGTCTCCTGTATCACCAGTGGTTGAGGAGACACCAATTGGTTCCATTAAAGAGAAAGTTAAGGCTCTTCAAAAGAAAGTAGAAGAAGAACAGAAAGGTCATAAAAAAACGACTGGCCAAAAACCTCCATATAAAGCAACAGAAAGCAAAGCATCTTCTGTTGTCAAAGACCAGAAAGCATCAGGCCTGAAAAAACTAACTTCTTCACCCCAGAAACAGCCTCCATCTAGGTCACCCCAGAAACAGTCTGAGTCTGCAAAACTAGAAGAAACCATGTCTGTAAGAGAACTAATGAGAGCGTTTCAAACTGGCCAAGACCCCTCAAAAAGAAAGTCTGGGCTCTTTGAGCACAAAGGATCTTCCAAAACAGAACACACAACAGTGAGTAAACCAGAGGCTAAGTCACAATGTCTTCCCCGAGCACCCTCACACGAAGAAGTGTCTCCTGGTGTTTTAAAAGCTGAAGATCACCAAGGAATTAGTCGACACATAAAACACTCTAAAGACCTTGAAGATACAAAAGCAAGTCAGAAGAGTGGTGAGGGTGTGGCTTCTGGAATAGAGTCAGCAGGTCTCGCTACTCACTCAAGCATGACAACAGCTATTCCTCAAAATTTGTCAAAACATGGCAGGGATCTTTTGCACGATAACGGTGCAGAGAACAGTGCATTTGACGACAGCTCTGACAGTGTTAAACATGAAGCATTGGTCGACTCACCCAGTCTTGCCGAAGTGGAAGCCCCATTGAGTTCTGAGGAAAGTTACAAACATGAGGGCATGGCTGAAACTCCAGGAACAAGCCCTGAAAGCCTCCCGCTATCACCAAAAAAGTCAACTCAGTCTATACTTGCAAAGTCCTCAAAATCAGAAGTCAGCCCTAAGGTCAAGACAAGTAAAATATCTGTTTCCTTTTCTACTGAGATGAAGGCAACTAATGAACAGGCATCTGAGGCTACAATTCATCATCCAGAATTAAGCAAACAAGTGGATGAGCCAACAAAAAGTGAGTCTATGTCTATTCCTCATAGGAATAGGGGGGTGAACTTTGGGGGTGATAAGGACATTGTTTCTGTGTCATCCACGCCACCTAAATCTCGAAAACTGACTAAAAGAGCATCCGAAACACTAGAAAGTTTTTTGAGCGATGAGGAATCCTTTGATGATCAACAAACACCAAGCTCTACTGACTTCCTGGCCTCAAGGGCAGCTACACAGGATCATGGTGGTTTAGTGCTGCCTCTTAGACACCAAGATTCGGAGACCCTTAGTCCAGTAGCTGATGACTCTTTTACCATTAGCCACAAAGACTCTTTAGAGGGTAGTCCCCTGATGGAAGACAACTCTTCCCAGAAAACCCCTGACTCTCTTGAGCCTAGTCCAACAAATGAATCCCCATGCCGTGACTCTTTAGAAAGCAGCCCCGTAGAAATGAAAACCAACCTGGCTTTTCCACCTACAGTAGAACAACCCAGTGTGACCACAGGCCCCCTGACATCCTCCAAATCCCCTGAAATCCCCCCAGAGAGTTTGCGTAGTAGAATGCTCAAAGAACAGGAGGGTAATGCCGACGATGACAGTTGTGAGCAGACGTCCCTGATGACAAGTTCGGGTAAGAGTCCTCTCTCCCCTGACACACCAAGTTCTGAAGAGGTAAGTTATGAGGTCAATCCCAAAACCCCAGACCCCATGGTCCTGATTGTTCCCTTTAAGCCATCAGTAATCCCAGAGGAGACAGTAGAAGATGAGTTGAAGTGTGGCCTGACACAGAGGAAAATTACTCCAGATGAAGAGATGTTTAAAATGGCTGCCAAAATAAAAACATTTGATGAAATGGAACAGGATGAAAAAGACAAAAAGGACAATAGAAAAGATAGTGAATCTTCTCAGACATTGGTAGCGTTTGATGCAGAAGATGATGGCATCAAACTTTTTGCACTTACATCCAAAAATGAAACATCCTCTGTGGATGATGTTGGGTTTACTGAACCCAACCAAGCATCAGAGATAGCACGGTCTGTTGAACCGATCATTAAAGTACAACCTCCCTCTCCTTTTCCAGCAGGTATACATAAGAGCCCCCAAACAGCTGAGGACATTCAACAAACCATGGCCCACAGTGCAACATCTTCAGCTGAATCAGCAATGAGGAGACCTCAGTCTGTCTCAGAAAAGCATGCCATAAAACCACATCTTCAAGAATCTCATAGTGAGAAATTTAAGGACAAAGAATATGTTGATTCAGAGTCAGTACAGTTAAATAAAACTGCCTCTAGCAGCAACAATCTGGCTGCAAATATAACTGATGAACAAAAAGAGCAAAGCTTAAAAAGATCAAAAGGAAATGAAAAGCCGAAAGAGGCAGCTAATTACCAAAATGTTGATTACAATTTGCCTAGTCAGGAAGAGTCTAATGTAACAGATGAGATTAAAGGTGATTACATGAGGCATACAGGGACATCTTTTGTTGATATTTCTAGTGGCAGCCTAGATACCGATTCTATTCCAATTATTATTGGGCAAACCAGAGAAACATTTAAACCAGAAATATGTATTTATGATGACACAGAGGAAGATGATGCTGAGGAAGAACCTCCTAAGACTGAATCTAGAGGGGTTACAGCAAAAGCAGAGACAGACACCTGGAATTCAGTGCGAGAGGATGATGATGCATTTGCAGCAAGGGTCAAAGAGGAAGAGCAAAAGATCTTGGGTCTGGTTGTAGAACGGCAATCCCAAGGGGCGACTCCAGACACAACACCTGCAAGGACACCTACTGAGGAGGGTACTCCAACAAGTGAACAAAACCCTTTCCTCTTCCAAGAGGGAAAACTTTTTGAGATGACAAGAAGTGGTGCGATAGACATGACAAAAAGGAGTTACGAGGAGGAAGGCTTTGCATTTTATCAAATAGAGCAGCCCATTGAAGAGGGCGTAGCTCAAGAAGGAGGTAGAGCTGAGAATGATGTTGGTTGTAACCTCTCTTTGCAGATAAAAGCAGAGGAGGATAATGACCTCTCTAAAGAGCCTGCAGATTTATATGTACATTCTCCTACTGAGGTTAATCTGGCTGCATCTACAATGTCAGAAACGCCCATTACACTTGGTGTTTCTTTCTCAACCAAAACCTCAGAGAAAGACCAAACAATCCCAGAAACAGCAGAGATTAAGTCAGACAAAGAGGGTGAGGGACTTTTAAAATCTGACCCTGGTTACTCTGATATGGTCATAGCCAGTGTTCAGACAGCAGTGTCCACTATTACTAGATCAGTTCATTCCCAACAGGACCAAGAGTTCTCAGATTCCTCCCCAGATGATCAGCACTCAGTTATAGAACAAACTAAAATCCCAGAAAAGACAGAATCTAAAAGTAAACTTACCTCTAAAAGTTGCACTGCATCCTCTCTACCATCTAAGACTAGAAAAGATATGTCCACCTCCAAAGAGGAGGAGAAACCAAAATCCCGAATCCCCGTTAAGGCCAGCTCCCTCAGGTCTGAATGTGTAGAACTTCCCAAGGATAAGAAGTCGAAGTTGCCCGTAAAACCTCAATCAAGGAGAAAATCAGATACAGACACAGGTCCATCTATAACCTCCACTTTAACAAAGTCTTCCAAAGCCAAGAGCTTCTGTGAAAGCGATTCCACCAAGAAACCAACCAAAAAGGACCAGAGACGTTCAACAAGCACTGACCTATCCAGCACAAGTAAGACACTTCCTTCAAGACTACCAGTCAGGGGAAAGCCTGGTCAGCCAGTTCAAACTTCCACACCAGCAAAACAAAAAAAGGCACATCCCGCTGACACAAACAAACAATCTGTTGCATTTTCTGAAGAGATTAGTCATGAGGCAGCTAAGGTAGTGGAGAGTTTAGCTCAGGCAAAAAAAGAAAAACAGAGGGCTGCTGCCTTATCTGACGATGAAAGCTGCACCATTGATGCCTCATTAATAGAGAGTGAACCTTTCCTTGACATGCAAATGCCTTTCCCTGAGGATTCCTTGGTCATTAGGCCCAGATGGGACAAGCCTGTTGAGACGCAGATGGAACGAATCCCTGCTGATAAAGTCCGAAGTCAAGGTATCCCCCATCTCTTGGGGCCCATTATCTCTTTCTCATCTGCCTCAGCACCTCAGTGATGAAAGTGCTGGTTCTCTGTCTTGTAACTAATGCTTCAACTCTTCGTGGTGCTTCTTTGATGTTTGTGACTCTCTCTTTTCCTTTTATCTGACATAAGTCTCAAGATTAATGTAAAACCAGATGCATTGTGGAGTATTTATCTAATGTTGTTTTGCCAGTATATTCACTGACTGCATTTATGACAAAATTAAATCAATTTAAAACATTGGTTGTGAGGTACAGTTGATAATTTTAAAATGTGCACAATTTCCTGGGACACTTATTCATGGTATTTATTCATGATTGATAGTTTACCTTGTCTTTGCTCATTGCTTGAAACTAATCTAAAATGATAATGTAGCGTATTTGCTTAGAAATGTTGGATTTAAAAGTATAATTAAAAAATTTATATTTTTTACATGAGAAAGCCAGTGACCTTATTTAGCTTAGTGTTGTAAATAATTATTTGCAAAGTGTTAGATTTGTGTGCTTACATGTCTTTTGCTGATTTGCTGGAATTTGCAGTAGATCCACAGGATGAGGCTGACAGGAAAGAAGGGCGTCTGGCTGTAATAGCAGACCACCTTGGTTTCAGCTGGTCAGGTAAGCAGCTTACATCTATACCAATGGTTCCCTATCTGGGTGCTGCAGAGTACTGGTTTCTGCGATGTCTGACTATGAGTGCTTCCTTTGTCATTACATTACAGTTAACATTAACTGTGAGCAGAGAGCTTCGATTTTGACAGCAGAAAGTATGTATAAACTATAAAGAGGTGCCTTGGTTTCAAACAGTTTCGGGAATCTCTGCTCTATACTGATATTTTTTAAATGTCAATCAGTACTTGGTTAAAATTGTAGAAATATTTATCGAGTTGTGGATTCATTTATTTGCATTAAAACCATCATGTCTCATCTTATTTCAGAGCGTATTTCAGTCTCAAGGGTACTTTTTGCCCTTAATTAAATGCATGCCTCATTACCAATGTGTTTTTATTCAAACAGAATTGGCTCAAGAGCTTGAATTCAGCGTGAAACAGATCAACCAGATAAGAAATGAGAATCCAAATTCTCTACAAGACCAAAGCCATGCACTCATAAGGCTATGGAAAGAAAGAGATGGCAAAAATGCTGCAGGTAAGACTACTGATCATGTTTTTCCTTTAGTTTCTATGAAGAATCACTCACATTGTACATTATATTCTCTCCGCTTATCAGCAGAGAACACTTTGATGAAGACACTTACAAAAATAAATCGAATGGACATTGTGCATCTCATTGAAACAAAAATCATCCAGTCCAGTCAAGAGCAGTCATCACACACCTATGCAGAAATTGAGCAAACCATATCATTGGATCATAGTGAAGGTATGGCTGATAACAATAACTTGAAGCTTATTAGGTTGGTGTTTATTTGATCAGAAAATAGTTATTATACTTTACAAAAGATGATGATTCACTGCATTACTTTTTCAATGATTTTACAACTGTACAACAGAAACTACATTGGCCTTTGCAGGTTTTTCAGCACTACAGGAGGACATGGACAGCCCCAGGCCGGGTCGGCGAACAGAGGTCACTCAAAGAGGGGCAGAACTTGGGCCTCTGGTGGCATCTGTTGAGGATCTCTCCTGCAATGTGTCTTTCCTTAATGATTCCCAGAAAGAGGGGATACTGTCAGACAAAGAGATGGGTTCAGAGTACGTTAATTCTATTCCTGACCTATACAATTGAAAATGTATTAAAAACAATATAAAGTAATTTAAATTTGATTCTGTATTTGTCAGGGTGGCCGGAGCCTCAACATATAGTGGTTTTGATATGGCTGGTCTGCGACAACAATTCCCAGGCACTATCAAACAAGTAAGTCCTCTCTTTACCCTGTACAAAACTGTTCCCTGGAGACTACAGTCTCACGTTTATGACCCAGTTTACAAAGGTGGTGCTATTCCCAACGAACCATCAGACAATATACATGAAACTGTGGATGATCCTCTCCAAGAGTTAGGAGCAACTGGGGGTCAGTTTATCCCAGTCTCCACCCAACAGGAGGATGAACAGAATGTAAATTCAATGGAAGGGTACAAACTGCGTCAGAGACAATCAACCCTGTCAGATTTTGGGCACACACTCTTGGAATCAGAGAATGTTGAAACAGATTTCAGTGAGTTGTATGTGGAGCTCAAACAAGATTCTGAATATTATATTACCTCACATGAATCCAGTACAAATAATTCCTTTACGTCTCCATCAAGTGAAAAGACGGAAACTGAATCTACATTACCGATTAAATATGAGGTTGCACTTTCAAAGAAACCAAGTCAAAGTGAGGAGTATATAAAGCGTCATGTTGAGGACATTTCTGAACGATTCTATAGAACCCTTTTTGGTGAAAGCTACGTTTCACTTCAGCTACATAAAAAGAGTGTCATTGCCAAGACCCCTGAAAATGAGATTTCTTCTGTGGAGGAAGTGAATTGTAACATCATCCCTGCATCTGTACAAGAGTCTTCAGATGTTTCCAAAGATATTGATGTCAACCAATCAATCAGCTTCACAGAATTGTCTAATGAAGGAGTACAAGGCTTATCTCAAAACACTTCCAGTCCTCCACAACAACTTGAAAGTTGCATTACAGAGAACATTACCACCTCTACACTCATCCAAATGTCACTTGATTCAGTTACTGAGCAGCCACATATATTACCACTTCCTATAACTGATTCTGGTCCTTCAGAAGCAAGAGTTGAAATAACTATACCAATTACTCTAACCAAACAAACCAATGCTAAATTCACAGAAACTAAATATACCACCTCTAGCTCAGTAGAAGTTGTGACGTATAGACCTCTTACACCTGTATCTTTAACATCTCAAGTTGAATTAAGATCCTTGTCACCAGAGTTTGAGTATGTTGACAACCTTGGAATGATTTCATCTGAATATAGATCATCATCGCCAGAATCAGTGTTCTCCTTGCCTTTAGACTCACCAATACCATTTGATTATCGACCATCTTCACCAGACTCGTGCATATTAATGGCGGAATTAAGAGTATCTTCACCTGAATCTGTAACTTCACTGAATGACTGCACTGTTGACTCTCCATTGCCTGATTTTAGGCCAGCTACACCATTGCCAACTGTTTTTGAAAATGACACACCTGAATTAACAATATATGTTGAAGAATACAAAACATTCCCTCCACTTGTCGAAAAAATGGTGCCTCTTGCAGGATTTACAGAAGATGCACCATCTTATTTGCTGGTGACTGAGGACACAGAAAGGCCAATTTCACCTGGTTATGCGATTTTCTACCGAACATTATCGCCTGAATCAAATAGATCTTGGTCCCCTGTGTCCATCAGTTCTGTCATTTCAGATAGGGAATCATCCACAGAGATGCATTTTGAAAGCCATACTCCATCTCCATTCTTGACTGAATTCAGACCATCATCTCCAGAATCAACAGCATCTGTAAATGAATATAAACTGCTGTCCCCTGATTCCCCAATACCTTGTTTTGCAACAGAAGTGCAAAATGACTCTTTAGCACTTATGGCAGGATATAGATCACCATCGTTTCAGTCTGAAGTTTCAGACATAGACAGTGATTTGATATCATTAGAGTGTCTAGTTGGAAGTCGACCATCATCCCCTGAATCAACTGCATCTCTCAATAAGCAGAGATGCCTCTCTCCTGATTCTCCTCTTCCCAGCTTTACTCAAACAGTGTTGGAATGTTTCAAACCTACCAAAGTGTATAGATCTGATTCAGATGAGGCAGGTCTCTCAGACAATGAAAATAAAGAAGTACTACCTGAAACCCGACTATCATCTCCTGAATCATTTACATCGATAAATGAACACAGACCCCTGTTACCTGATTCACCTGTACCTGTATATAGAACCACAATGAACTTTAATGTCGTCCCATTTGAGAGCCTTAGAGACTCATCGCCTGAATTAGAAACATCTGATATTGAATATTCGCAGTGTGAGTCCTTGCTCTGGGAACCAAGATCAGAATCCCCAGAATCTTTCATTTTAGAGCCTGAAGATGTTCCTTTGTCCACGGTTTCAGTAGAAAGTGGTGAGCCAATAGAGGAAACATACTCTCAAAGCATATTACCTGTTGAGCCCATTGAATCACTATACAATGAAGAACAAAGCATGAGTGAATTGCCAAAACCAAAGTATACTTTTATGTCTAAAGCCATGCTTAGTAATCGTATTGCTAAAATCTTTGATCCACACTACAAGGGCAAGACATTCTGCTCCAAGCTTGTTGCTTTAAAGTACACTGGAGATGTTTCAGAAAAGGCTAAATCTATAACTTTAGCCGTTGGAAAAGCTGAAGTTTTACATGATCCACAAGAGTTATACCCATCTCCTAAAGAATCCATTATTCATGATTCTTTTAAACAAAACCCGTTTGTCGAGTGTACAGTGGATAATCAGGATTTACCTCAAATACAACTGAATTTTGAAAGTCCAGCAATGGATGAACGCAAACCACTTTCATCAGAGTCACACGATGAATTTAGATCCATATCTCCAGAATCACTTGTGCTGGATGACACGCTTGAAGGAACTGAGTGTAGACCCTTGTCTCCTGATTCAATAGCATCAGTTAATGAGTTCAGGCCACTATCTCCTGACTCACCTGTACCTCAATTCAGTGCATTATTTGCTCAAAGTACTTGGTCAGTAACAGGATCTAGATCAAGTTCACCTCAATCTCTGTGCTCAGAGAATACAGAATATGAACCTTGCCTTGAAGAATTTCTAACTATAGAAAATAGACCAGATTCCCCCAATTCAATGTTATCAGATACTGACAAAAGACCACTTTCCCCAGACTCCTTGCCTGAATGGAAACCCATGTCACCTGAATCTGCCATGGTTTTGGAAGACATTAGATGCTCTTCTCCACAGTCAAATGGGTCCATCAATGAATGTAGACCCCTATCTCCAGACTCACCTACACCACAGTATTTTCCAGCAGCCTTTGAATCAATTTCTGTAACAGATTATAGGTCCACATCCCCTGAATCTGCATCTTCAGAGGAAGAATGGGAATTAAATGTTTTCACCCAAGATTCCGTTCCAGAATCAACAGAATCTATAAATGAAGAGGGATCTGACTCTAGATCTTTATCTCCTGATTCTCCAATATATCAATATTATAGTTACCAGTTTAAACCAACAATTGTAACAGGTTACATATCACTATCCCCTGAATCAATGCTATCAGAATTAGATATGCAGACAGATGTATTTGATGACTTGGAGATTGACTTTAGAAGGTCCTCACCTGAGTCCATCACATCAGATAATGAAAACAGACCTCTGTCCCCTGATTCACCTATTCCTGATTTCACACCGGCCACAGATACACTTTTCATGCCACTTACAGTCTCCCGACCGACCTCTCCAGAATCAGTCAGTTTGGATCTTGAAAACGAATTGTGTCAGTCTGACCTTAATCCAGAGCAAAGATCTGACTCTCCTCAGTCTATATCATCAGAAACTGAGATTAGACCCCTGTCCCCTGACTCACCTGTACCTCAATTCAGTGCATTATTTGCTGAAAGTACTTGGTCAGTAACAGGATCTAGATCAAGTTCACCCCAATCTCTGTGCTCAGAGAATACAGAATATGAATCTTGGCTTGATGAATTGCTAACTATAGAAAATAGACCAGATTCCCCTGATTCAATGTTATCAGATACTGACAAAAGACCACTTTCCCCAGACTCCTTGTCTGAATGGAGATCCATGTCTCCTGAATCTGCCATGGTTTTAGAGGGCATTAGAGGTTCTTCTCCACAGTCAAATGGGTCCATCAATGAATGTAGACCCCTATCTCCAGACTCACCTACACCACAGTATTTTCCAGCAGCCTTTGAATCAATTTCTGTAACAGATTATAGGTCCACATCCCCTGAATCTGCATTATCAGAGGAAGAATGGGAATTGAATATTTTTATCCAAGATTCCTCTCCAGTCTTGGAAGACATTAGATGCTCTTCTCCACAGTCAAATGGGTCCATCAATGAATGTAGACCCCTATCTCCAGACTCACCTACACCACAGTATTTTCCAGCAGCCTTTGAATCAATTTCTGTAACAGATTATAGGTCCTCATCCCCTGAATCTGCATCTTCAGAGGAAGAATGGGAATTAAATGTTTTCACCCAAGATTCCGTTCCAGAATCAACAGAATCTATAAATGAAGAGGGATCTGACTCTAGATCTTTATCTCCTGATTCTCCAATATATCAATATTATAGTTACCAGTTTGAACCAACAATTGTAACAGGTTACATATCACTATCCCCTGAATCAATGCTATCAGAATTAGATATGCAGACAGATGTATTTGATGACTTGGTGATTGACTTTAGAAGGTCCTCACCTGAGTCCATCACATCAGATAATGAAAACAGACCTCTGTCCCCTGATTCACCTATTCCTGATTTCACACCGGCCACAGATACACTTTTCATGCCACTTACAGTCTCCCGACCAACCTCTCCAGAATCAGTCAGTTTGGATCTTGAAAACGAATTGTGTCAGTCTGACCTTAATCCAGAGCAAAGATCTGACTCTCCTCAGTCTATATCATCAGAAACTGAGATTAGACCCCTGTCCCCTGACTCACCTGTACCTCAATTCAGTGCATTATTTGCTGAAAGTACTTGGTCAGTAACAGGATCTAGATCAAGTTCACCCCAATCTCTGTGCTCAGAGAATACAGAATATGAATCTTGCCTTGATGAATTGCTAACTATAGAAAATAGACCAGATTCCCCTGATTCAATGTTATCAGATACTGACAAAAGACCACTTTCCCCAGACTCCTTGCCTGAATGGAGACCCATGTCACCTGAATCTGTCATGCTTTTGGAAGACATTAGATGCTCTTCTCCACAGTCAAATGGGTCCATGAATGAATGTAGACCCCTATCACCAGACTCACCTACACCACAGTATTTTCCAGCAGCCTTTGAATCAATTTCTGTAACAGATTATAGGTCCACATCCCCTGAATCTGCATCTTCAGAGGAAGAATGGGAATTAAATGTTTTCACCCAAGATTCCTTTCCAGAATCAACAGAATCTATAAATGAAGAGGGATCTGACTCTAGATCTTTATCTCCTGATTCTCCAATATATCAATATTATAGTTACCAGTTTGAACCAACAATTGTAACAGGTTACATATCACTATCCCCTGAATCAATGCTATCAGAATTAGATATGCAGACAGATGTATTTGATGACTTGGTGATTGACTTTAGAAGGTCCTCACCTGAGTCCATCACATCAGATAATGAAAACAGACCTCTGTCCCCTGATTCACCTATTCCTGATTTCACACCGGCCACAGATACACTTTTCATGCCACTTACAGTGTCCCGACCAACCTCTCCAGAATCAGTCAGTTTGGATCTTGAAAACGAATTGTGTCAGTCTGACCTTAATCCAGAGCAAAGATCTGACTCTCCTCAGTCTATATCATCAGAAACTGAGATTAGACCCCTGTCCCCTGACTCACCTGTACCTCAATTCAGTGCATTATTTGCTGAAAGTACTTGGTTAGTAACAGGATATAGATCAAGTTCACCTCAATCTCTGTGCTCAGAGACTACAGAATACAAAAATTACTTGGAAGACCTGTTTAGATGGCCAATACCATCAGAATTAGATATAAGCACAGATGTATTTAATGAATCACTGACTGATCTGAGACCTTACTCAGTGACATCAGAAAATAAAAGCAGACCACTGTCCCCTGATTCACCTGTTCCTGACTTCATGCCATTAACATTCACATTTATCATACCAAAATCAGATTCCCAGTCAACTTCTCCAGTATCTTTAGATGTCGAATATGAGTTCTATCAGTCAGACCTTGGTACAGAGCAAAGACCTGACTCTCCTGAATCAGTAATATCAGAAATTGAGCATAGACCACTCTCCCCTGATTCAGTAAGTGATTACAGACCAATGTCACCTGTGTCTATGATAGATCGATCATCTCCAGAATCCTTTATATCATTGGAAGAGTGTAGACCATTATCGCCAGACTCACCAGTTCCACAGTTTTCTTGTATACATAAAATATCAGCAATGAATTTATGCCGATCAGAGTCTTCTGAGTCACTATCATCAGACACAGACATTGAGCTTTGGGTTTTTGCACCTCAAACTACTGAACAGAGAACATCCTCTCCTGAATCAGTCATGTCCTTGAATGACAAAAGACCATTATCGCCAGATTCACCTGTTTATGATTTTAAACCATTAGTTTATGTAAATGTTACCCCAAAAACCACATACAGATCATCCTCCTTAGAATCAATTGTGTCCGATGTAGAATTTGACATGGCAAGTTTTGAATCTGAGGGAAATACATGGACTGAAAAAAGACCCTTGTCTCCCGAGTCAGGGAAAATATCTCTTGTGGATCAACATCATTTAGAAATTGAACACAATCAGACAGTTCAAAGCCAACAATCACTTGGCCAAGAAGTATCATTACAGAAGACTGTCAGTATGAAGCCTCACTATAAACTTGTGTACAAAGCTGTATCCCCAACATTAATGTCCCATTTGTATGATCCTCAATATAGAGGTGAATCTTTCTGTGCAAAACCAGGTGTGTTTGAGTACGCTGGATGCAAAAAGGAGATTTTTAAGACTTTTCCAAATAATGAATGCACTCAGCAACGCAGTTCTGAAACATATTCTTTATCTCTTAATACCAGTTATCTGCAATTACACGTGCAAGAAGAATCCTTTGATTTATGTGGAAGAAATCAAGCACTTTCCACTGATTCCTTGTTTTATTGTACAAATTTACATCCATATTTAATGGACAATTCTGATAGGAGAGCATCCTCACCAGAATCATATACATCCATGAATGAGTACAGACAACTCTCTCCTGATTCACCAGTTCCTGAGCACAGACCTTCATTACCATCTGCAGAGTTTTTGGTTGAAAGTCGACCCTCATCTCCTGAGACGACATTTTCACTGAATGAATTTCGAAGTCTTTCACCTGATTCACCAATACCTGAATTCTCAACGGCATCTCCAGTTCCGAATGAATCTAGTGTGGTACTCATGCAGCACGAATCTATTTTCACTCCACTGTTCGCTTCTTTGTGTAATGATATGGACTCAACATACTCATCATGGTATCCACTGCCACAATGGATCATGTCTGAAAACAGACCTTTATCATCTATCTCCGATATTTCAGATACTGATTCTAGATCTTTGTCACCTCAGATGTTCTGTCTTGAAACAGAATTGCGAAACCCATCACCTGAAGCAGCAACTTTAGAAACAGGACTAATTGAAACGGTTACTCCAGAACCTTTCATTTTTGAGACAATTTATCAATCTGAATCTCCTGAATCAGTGATTGAATATGAGGAGTTTTATGAGAATTTGAATGATTTGTCATTTTCTGGCATTGATGAGATTAAGAAAGATCAATCTGACCTCAAAGATGACTCTGCTTTGCTGAATCTAGTGACATTTGAACAATGCACAGCACAAATCAAGTCTTCATCTGAAACAGAGGACCTTCAAACTGTTGAGTGTTCATTCGATGAAGGGCTAAAACCAAACCCATCTCATGACATAGCTTTAGAGCAAGAACAAAAGGACACGGAAAGTGTAACGAAGACAATTACTTACTGTGAAGAAAGGGATGTAATCAGCGCAACAGGTGCATCTGCAAAGGATGAAACTAGGGAAGGCCTCGTAATCCATAAAAGAGATGACAATCAACATATGGAAAGTTCACAGCAACAAAAAGATGATCTAAGACCTGATTCGAGAAAACTAGCCCCTCAAGACACCAAAAAAAGGGTAAGCGTTGGAGCATGCAGCTGTGAATCTTCTGTGTTTATAACAATGTATGAACTAAGAGGAATGCAGTGTCAAATCTACCCTGAAACATGGATTTTCTCAATTCTGGATCTACTAACAAATCAAGACTAAATGGACAACTCTTGAGCAAGCATGTGGTTTTGAGCAGTGTTGATAAAATGGTTAATTCACCTTAATGGTTTTTGTCTAATTTTAAGGTTTATTGTTTGTAACGGGACTTATTCTCAACTGCATGTTTGAATCTTATCCTTAGAGCAGGGATGCCCATTCCTGTTCCTGGAGATCTAACCCTGACCCGACACATCTGTCTGTAATAAAGTGCTCCTGAAGATTGTAATTAGCTGGTTCATTTGTGTTTGATCAGAGTTGGAGCTGAGCTTTGCAGGAAGGTAGATTTCCAGGAACAGCTGTCTTAGAGAGACATCCATATTTTGCTTTGGATCTTAACCCAGACGGCAACATAGTGTCAGCCTAGATCCGGGCCTCATCTGGTACATGTGGATTCAACGCATATCAGATGTGGGCCTGATTATGGGCCGACACTATGTTGCTCCTGGGAATGCATGTTAATCTTTTCTGTCTTTCCATGCAACAAAATATATATGTAATTATTACAAATGGGGCGAAACATTGTTTTGTTCCCTTTCATTTTGCACAGGACAATGTCTCAATGGACATTCATTTAGAGCCTCAAGTGAAAGATCTAAGTTTAAGAAAAGGAGATGCATTATCCATTTCACAAAGTTCAGAGCCTCAAATAAAATTGCGAGCATCCTTATTGACCAGTGAATCATCATATCTAGCCACACGTGTCCCCGAAATACCCCAGCAGAACAGATCTCAACCACTCTTTGCCTTGAAGGACCACGAATCCACTCCTGATTCATCACACGAAGAGCCTAAAGCATCAAATGAAGTAAATTCTTTTCAGTTTCATCTCAAAGACTCTCACAGAAGAGTTGAACTCAATCAAATCGATTCCTCTGCATTTAGTTTGAGTCTCGAATCACCTGATTACAAAAATTTGCTTTCAAGATCTGTGAAGACACCATCAACAGGCATTCAGGTGTCACAAACTGATTTAAGTTCCATCTCACCAATATTTAGCACATCCTCTTCCGATCAAGGGAATTCGCCAGAGTCCCATCAGTCTCTAAGTAAGAGGATTCCTTGCACTGCAGACGTCTCTGAGTTTGAACAGACATTACCATCATTAGGTGGTGATGAGCCTGAATCAAGTTTAGCCTTACCTGGAACTTATCCGCATGCATCTTCAGTGACACCTTGTACTCTGGAAGAGCTCAAAGACTCTGAGATGCCTGCAAAACTGACAGGCGACCAGATGCAGTCATCACTTTACAGTCTCAGTCTTAAATCCAGACCAAGACCTGTTCATGCAGATAGCACTGAGTCAGATACTGAGTTTTTTGATTGCCAACAAACGTTTTCTGATACGTCCGAGCCTGGGGTTGGATCATTAGAGCTTTTAGATGTTCCTCAAGCAATTTACCAAGTTGAGGAACTTCCATCTTTATCAAGCAGCCCTGAATACCTGACAGGCGTACCTAAACTTAGGGAGTACATCCAGCTGAAAAAGGATGATCGGCCCTTATCCTGGGGCAGTGAGGACCTCCCCATAGTTCTTGAGCCAGAGGATGAATACACTGGTGAGGAGAAGGCTTTCCCTTACGATTATACAGGTGATCATTCATTTGCTGAAGAGCTACCTCCAATGGAGAGTGTACAGTATGATGACGATGATGACTTTCTAGGGAGGGTAAGCCATTTAGCATGACCTCAGTTTCTGAGGCAGAGTGCTGTGACTCCCTGGCCTGTGCTAACAAACTGACTGAAGCCCTAATGGAACATTTCACATTTTCAATGCCAGCAAGCTCATGTTTGGTGTTTCATTAAACCCTTAAATGCATGAATGTTTCACCAATCATTCTTACACATTCGGGTCTTTAGCGACCCGGATCTACGTATATCTAACACGGATCTCTACATGTCGTGATAATATAAAACTCTCCTGTTATTACAGTAACAGTTACATAAGAATAAAATAAAGCATATTTTGTTCCCTATTGGAGCTTGGAAGGGTTTAGTTTGAGCAGATGTTTGATACCATAATCACTGTCCTTGTCAGAACTCATTTCTCAGTACATTCAGCGTCTGCCTCATATTCACCATCTCAATTAGGGCTGGGCGATAAAATGATAACGATATGTGTCGTAATAGACACGTGATCAATATCAATAAAAAATGCGTTCGATAATTTTTTTTTCTTCGGTTACATGAACAAAGGCACTCGATCTCTGGTAACCTAGCAACGTAGGGAGTGACACGCTAACAGCCAATCATGTAACAGTATCATTGTTACTCAGTGACAGAACCGGCGTGGCGTGATCAGTGGAAAATGAGTGCCGCAGTGAGCGAAGAAATTGTTCAGGAAAACAAGTCAGCTCGCCAGTATGGCAGTTTTGGGATTTTATAAGTCTGTTCCTAGTCAGACCAATGTCATCTGCAAATTATGCAAGACCGTTGTCCCCACCAAGACTGGCAATACCACAGACTTGTTTTTACCACTGTAAGCCTTTCGTCTTTCTCCGCTGACCGCGTGTGCCTCATCCGTTTGGGCAAGTGTTTCTACTCGATGCGCTCGCCGTTGAGCTATTCTTTAAAACGACAGGAGGGCGACTCAGAGTAATCGCTCTATAAACCATCAGGAATAAGCGGTGAGAAGAAGTCAGGTACACACGTGAATGTTTACTTTATTAAACTTTACCAAAACCACTCCACAGGAGAATCGTGTAAACCCAGTATTACTGGCATTAGACCAGAATATATGGATGGGAGAACATGTGTACAACTAAATTAACCATCTCTTACACATTTTCTAATTTCTCTAAACATTTTCAATTAGCTTCGTGGACATTTTTATTAAACATAGATCTTTATTTTCAGCTTATTTCTGCTATTGTCGGCTGATTTTGTAAATATAAGCAGCTGATTTAGACACTTAGACTGTGTGCCGGTGTGATGAGATGTCATGCTCGGCCAGATTCGGCTCAAACTCGTGCATCTTCGGTTGCGGAGCGGCACAGAAAGTTCACCACCAAGTGAAATGGAGTCTCACACTCTCAATGCGCACGACCGCCCACTCCGCGTGCACCCTCGCTCGCGTGACGAGTATAAACATTTTTACATTTGAATTATTTGAGTCTTTTCCATGGCTGTGTTGACATTTCTGCCTTTATAACTGAGGGCATTATAATCAGAGGAAGGTTAAGTTTAAAATAAAAATGTTTAAATGTAATATATTTTTTTCCTGGTCCTTATTTAAAAAAATCTCAATAATTATCGATGAGACAGTTTTCCGCCATATCGCAGTGACATATTCGACTGCGTTCAGATCTTCACTGAGTTCTGCTGATGATATTTCCTGTTCTGTTGTTTTCTGCCTGCGGTGACTATGAGTGAACCATCACTTCATCAGTGTGTACCAGACATCGCCACCTTGTGGAATAAAAGATTTCATCAAAGATTTAGTAGAATTATTGAAGAAGAATTATGTGGAAAAAATATAAATACTTACACTGTTGCACGCATGGGGTCTTTAGCAACCCTGTAAAAATTTTTACGAAAATTGAATAGGGAAACAGGCATTCTTTTATAATTTTTTTCTTTTTTTCTTGTTATATTGTTGATAATGAATGGATTGAGGAATACTGAGAACGTTGATGTCTCACTTTATAAAATGAATGAGGAGGAGGGTAGTGAATGACGTCCCGGGTCACTAAAGACCCGAGGAATGTGTTTAAGGGGTAAAATCAGTTAATAAACATTGTTTATTAAAAGTGATCCCACGGGAAATTATTTTACTAGGTGGTGATTTCATATGAATTTGTATGATGTGAATTGCATTAAAAAACCCTAACCCCTCCCCAAACATGCCCGTCAGTGGGGCGTAAACAGATCATAAAAATTACAAAGTGCCGTGAGATTGTGTTGGTGCATCCCTCTAATCATTGGATATAATTGAGTTAACAATTTTGCTTTTGCACTTTGAAACTATATATTTTATTGAGTGCATGACTGTGGTTGATTTTCATTCCCAGCAGTGCATTGTCATCATGTAGTTATACTAATATCTGGTTTTGCATCGGAAATTGCTGGGAAGGCAAATGTAGCAATAGTAACACTGCAGAAAATAACTGTTTTTACTAAAAAAAGAAAAGGTAAAAGGAGCTTTCAGAGTGCGTTGGCTTTGCATGGTGTGACGTGCACGTGTATATGAGATACAGTAACACTGAAGACATGCGACCACAATGCATTTCTGCTGCTCTCAGGAAATATCTGAGGAGCTAGGTTTGCTGTCTGATAGTTCAGAGGAGGAGGTTTTGACCACCAGGGTGGTGCGGCGCCGTGTTGTGATTCAGGTACCTGGTTTGGGTGTGTGCGTTGGTGTCAATGGAGCCCATTTTCATGTTTTGGTGGGATATTGAACAATGGAAGAATTTTCATTTGCTGGTATAACGAAAGAAAACACAAACATATGAATTAAACAGTAGCGCTATATTTAATTTCCTCAGGACTGAAGTTAACCTTTTCCATTTACATTATTTTCAATCTCATTGCCAGAAACAAAAATAGAAAATAATATATTTCTTTTATTATTATTATATTTTTTTAGGGTGACGAGATGCCCGAGATCCCTCCTCAGACAGTGACAGAAGAGCAATACATTGATGAGTTTGGAAACATGGTGGTCAAGAAGGTAAAGGATGTCTTTACACAGATCCAGTCCATGCAATGTTACGTCCGTGTTTTCCTACATCTGGTAAAATAATGTAAATATGCTACAGCAGAAACCTTTTATTGGTTAACTGTAGGATGCCTTTAGAATAATGCACATGAAAGAAATATGAATTACCTTATTTACAATCAATCTGTGTATTACATCAGGGCTTCAAATGCCTTTTCTCCTAAATGTTGCTGTGTTGATTTAAAAAAAGAATGCATGAAGCTAGAATATAACGTGTTTGTTTTGTTCTGTTCAGATATTCACTCAACAAAAGCGTGACATCTAAAGCTGAAACTGCCCGCCACTGAACTTCACATTGTGGTTAGTCACTTGACATTCTCAACCTTGTGTCATTGTCTCCTCACAGACAACCAGGAAAGTCATCCGTAAGTACGTGTCAGCAGATGGAGTGGAGCGAGAGGAAGTGATGTCAGAGGGGCCGCAGCAGGAAGCCGTCGCTGTGGATGAGGCTGATGGTTTCTCTAAAGTTGTGAAGAGGACGGTGGTGAAGAGCGGCGGAGAACAGACCGAGGTGGGAAACCTGAACTCTGTTCTGATAGCACTTTGGTCAAGAACGAGTGTGATACCGATATGGTCATTTTTGGCACTTACCAATGCCTCCACCTGTATTTTCACTGCTTTTGTAGTTTAAGAAAATTTGAGAAACCAAACAAATATAAATCATTCTGATAGGGATGACGATAACGATGAAGATATAGTTCTAAAAATCGTTCTAAATGTAAAAGAATAGCAACTATAATAATAACCACACAGAGAAACATTGTTGGAATCACTGTTCTTCCAGCTGATGAACAATAAAAACACTAACAGCCAATCAGAATCCATCCTGCTTTAGGAGCTCGAGCACTTAAAGAGACAGACGCCAAAACGGCAGAATAAACAGAACATCATTTTCATGTATGAGTTAAATTGTACATGTTTCTGTTAATTTCACTGTTCATTTTATTGCTCTAGCATTGTTTTTCTTTCATTTAAAGGGATAGTTCACCTAAAAAAAAATTCTGATTAATCATTATAATGGCAGTGAATGGCAACCAAAATTATAAGCCCAAAAAACTGCATCTATCATCATAAAAGTGTATTCATCCATCATAAAAGTGCGTCTATCCATCATTAAAGTGTATCTATCATCATAAAAGTGCATCTATCATCATAAAAGTGCGTCTATCCATCATTAAAGTGTATCTATCATCATAAAAGTGCATCTATCCATCATAAAAGTGCATCCATCCATCATAAAAGTGCATCTATCCATCATAAAAGTGCATCTATCATCATAAAAGTGCATCCATCCATCATAAAAGTGCATCTATCATCATAAAAGTGCATCTGTCCATCATAAAAGTGCATCTGTCCATCATAAAAGTGCATCTATCATCATAAAAGTGCATCTATCCATCATAAAAGTGCATCCATCATCATAAAAGTGCATCCATCCATCATAAAAGTGCATCCATCATTATAAAAGTGCCTCCATCATCATAAAAGTGCATCCATCCATCATAAAAGTGCATCCATCCATCATAAAAGTGCATCTATCATCATAAAAGTGCATCCATCATCATAAAAGTGCATCAATCCATCATAAAAGTGCATCTATCATCATAAAAGTGCATCTAACATCATAAAAGTGCATCTAACATCATAAAGTGCATCTACCATCATAAAAGTGCATCTATCCATCATAAAAGTGCATCTATCCATCATAAAAGTGTGTCCATCCATCATAAAAGTGCATCCATCCATCATAAAAGTGCATCTATCATCATAAAAGTGCATCCATCCATCATAAAAGTGCATCTATCATCATAAAAGTGCATCCATCCATCATAAAAGTGCATCTATCCTTCATAAAAGTGCATCTATCATCATAAAAGTGCATCTAGCCATCATAAAAGTGCATCCATCCATCATAAAAATGCATCTATCATCATAAAAGTGCATCTATCCATCATAAAAGTGCATCTATCCATCATAAAAATGCATCTATCATCATAAAAGTGCATCTATTATCATAAAAATGCATCTGTCATCATAAAAGTGCATCTATCCATCATAAAAGTGCATCTATCCATCATAAAAGTGCATCCATCCATTATAAAAGTGCATCGGTCCATCATAAAAGTGCATCCATCCATCATAAAATTGCAACTATCATCATAAAAGTGCATCCATCCATCATAAAAGTGCATCTATCCATCATAAAAGTGCATCTATCCATCATAAAAGTGCATCCATCCATTATAAAAGTGCATCCGTCCATCATAAAAGTGCATCCATCCATCATAAAAGTGCATCCATCCATTATAAAAGTGCATCTATCCTTCATAAAAGTGCATCCATCCATCATAAAACTGCATCCATCCATTATAAAAGTGCATCCGTCCATCATAAAAGTGCATCCATCCATTATAAAAGTGCATCCGTCCATCATAAAAGTGCATCCATCCATCATAAAAGTGCATCCATCCATCATAAAAATGCATCTATCATCATAAAAGTGCATCTATCCATCATAAAAGTGCATCTATCCATCATAAAAATGCATCTATCATCATAAAAGTGCATCTATCATCATAAAAATGCATCTGTCATCATAAAAGTGCATCTATCCATCATAAAAGTGCATCTATCCATCATAAAAGTGCATCCATCCATTATAAAAGTGCATCCGTCCATCATAAAAGTGCATCCATCCATCATAAAAGTGCATCTATCATCATAAAAGTGCATCTATCCATCATAAAAGTGCATCTATCATCATAAAAGTGCATCTATCCATCATAAAAGTGCATCTATCATCATAAAAGTGCATCTATCCATCATAAAAGTGCATCTATCCATCATAAAAGTGCATCTATCCATCATAAAAGTGCATCCATCCATTATAAAAGTGCATCCGTCCATCATAAAAGTGCATCCATCCATCATAAAAGTGCATCCATCCATTATAAAAGTGCATCCATCCATTATAAAAGTGCATCTATCCATTATAAAAGTGCATCCATCCATTATAAAAGTGCATCCATCCATTATAAAAGTGCATCTATCCATCATAAAAGTGCATCCATCCATTATAAAAGTGCATCTATCCTTCATAAAAGTGCATCTATCATCATAAAAGTGCATCTATCCATCATAAAAGTGCATCTATCATCATAAAAGTGCATCTATCCATCATAAAAGATGAACCGCGAGAGGTGTTACACTTTCTGCTTAAGTTGAATACGGACGGCGGTCATAGACATCCCAACTCCTCAATTCCTCCATTCTGCTTGCGGTTTGTTCTGTTGTTGGTGTTTCTGTGTGTGGACACAAACTCAGAGTTTGGTATTGAAGAGTGCAATAAGAACAAGTATGAGTTGCTTTATTTCCAATATTATAGTACAACAGACGTCCGCCCATGTATAAATCTCTATAGAGGCGATGCTAATTGTGACATCTCTTTTCAGGTGACCTTCTCTGAGCCTTTATCTTACATCGGGGCAACAGCGTCTGAATTCGAGGATGAGCCCGTCCAAGGCCGGAAGGTCAGCAAGGTCGTCAAAACTATGGTAGTGCAAGGTGAACGGATGGAAAAACTAATCGGGGACCCTTCACTGTCAGCGGATCTCCCATCAGCCAAAGACGACTTTGAAAAGGTCTTTGCATTTGGCATTTTCAAATTTTACATTTTGTGTATTCAAATACATTTTTGGTCAGAGTTGTTTATGCAGTGCATCATTTTCTACCACTAGCTCAAGTGTACACTAGTGATGGGAGAAACAAAGCATTTCAGAGCTTTGAATCAATTGACAGTTTCGGAGCGCTGTAAACGGCTCACTGGCGCCCCTGCTGGTCAGAACTCTGTAAATGCAGCCAAACTCAGTCAAAACATGCATAAAAACAGCTTTTACACACCAACTGCAATGTTTCAGTGAAGCTGACATCATTAAATGCAATTAAATCTGATACCACTAAATATGACGAGCCTATAATATGAGTTATTTTATTAATTTGAAGGGCTTGTTTTGTTTTATGGAGAGTTTGGTTAAGGGACTTTTAACTGCAACTCTTCCTTTTTTTACACAAATGTGTCATTAAATCTCTATAAATGTTTAAAACTGATCCGAAATTAGGTTAATATCATATGTAGACACTGGTTCATAGGTTCACAGAGAACATTGCCACCTAGTGGTGAAACATTGATATTTTGAAACTATGATGATTTATTAATTTACTGAAATCCCGTGACTTTGACAGTTTGATGCGTTTCGAATCACTGATTCAGAACAAGTGATTCTCAAAGATTCAATGCTCCCTGAAGTGTGTTTCGTCTCTAGTGTTCACTGAACTGTGTTGTGTCTTGTATTGCTGAGTCTTTTCTCTCCTGTATGTCTAGGCTTTGAGCTATGTAGGAAGCTTTGGGAAAGTGCACCTTCCTCGTTTAGTTGAGAGAGAGACGGTGAAAGAGGACGGATCAGTGGTCAGAAGGTCTGGACAGTGGCATGTCCATCTAACATGTAGTTGATTAGGAGAATGGTGTGATGATGATGATAATAAAATCCACCAAGAGTTGCAGCATAATGCATTTCTCAAGACGACAGGCTGATCTTTATCTGCTGCATGAGTTTTCATAATTTACTCAAAGTTGAGCATTTTAAAATATGAGCGGCTGTGCGGGTCAAGAAGGAATCGAGAGGCGTGTGTGTGTTAACCTGCTTTATTCCATTTACTAACACGTTACAGTACTCACTCCACTCTTGGCTTCCATTGGTGACTCTGCAGACTCACAAGCTCTCCAGAACATCAAACTGAAATGCATTCTTGCATTGAAAATCTCATATTTCTCCAACTAAAATCAGACATCAGTTAGTTGGTTCAGGCTGGAGAAAAAGTCTGGCTCATTATGAGAAAAGTGCACATCAACATCCCATATGGAGGTTTTTACTAAACTACTCAGTGCCTGTCGCCTCTATTCTGACCTGCATAAATGCATCAGTTAATTAAAGGTAAATAGTTAACATTAATTTACCATAAAGTCATAACTGCCTACCGTATTATTGTACATCCTGTCATTTAAAACTGTCCAAACGCACACGACTTCTATAATCTCACATTTACAAAGCTTGTCTAATAACATTGTAGTCAGCAACAAGTCAGCACTTTTAAAGAGCACCTGCTTTCTTACATGTGTGATGTTTGAGCATGAGTTCTTCTCTCTATCAGTGTCAGTGTTTCTGAACTCCTGAAACGCCTCCATTGTTGTCTTGAGTTTCTTCCGGGAACCAACATGTCCCAATATTCCTCATTATAATAATTCATACACAGAATAAAGGGGCGGGGCCTGGTTGAGATAGTTAGTCGTGTGTTGAAACTGCCGGTTGTGGTAAGGGGTGGGACATTTCCCAAACACCAATCACAACACACTGCTCCAGCCGACCAATCAGAGCACAGTGTGCTTTTCAGAAGGAGGGGCTTCACAGAGACAGGAACTAAAAAGAGCGTTACTGACAGACTGGGAAGAGAGGAGCTGCAACAATGGAGAATATGAGGAATATTCAACATTCAAGCAGGAAAACTTCCTCTAGTAGAGCCAGAAAACAAGACACAACACAGTGTCGGCCCAGATCCGGTACATGTGGACTCCACGCTTCCCAGATGTGGGCCGGATCTGAGCCGACACTGTGTTGCTGTGTGAGAAGGGCCTCTTTTAAAGGGTCAGTTCACCCAAAAAAGCCTTTGTTCATCTTCAGGACACAAATGAAGATATTTCTGATGAAATCCCAGAGCTCTCTGACCCCTCCATAGACAGCACTGTAATAAATACTTTCAAGGGTCAGAAAGGAAGTAAAGACATGGTTAAAATAGACCACTCCAGTGACTTAATGTTATGAAGCCATTAGTGCGCACAAACAAACACAAATAACCACTTCATTCAATAATCTCTTCTCGTCTGTGTCAGACTCTAACGCTGTTGACATCATCACACGCATGCGTCATGTGATCAGCGTCGGCCAATGGCGAGCCGGCGTTCTGGCGTAAAACCTGGAAGCTCTGCACTGTATTTACTACGTCAGCAGCGACTGACACAGACGAGAAGAAACTGTTGAATAAAGTGGTTATTTGTGTGTGTTTGTGCGTACTGAAGTATTCTCATCTCTTCATCACATCAAGGCGGAGCCACTGGAGTCACATGGGCTATTCTAACCATGGCTTTACTTCCTTTTTTGGATTTTGAAAGTGTCTAAGGTCTGACGGGTTTCGAACGACATGAGGGAGAGGAATTAATGGCACAATTTTACATTTCGAATCATTGCATTTCAAAGATGCTCACGGGTGTCGTGACTCTGTTGGTTTGTAGGACCCGCATGCATAAGACACGCACCCAGAAACGGACGGTAGTGAAGGACGGCCAGACCAAACAGACACACCTGGAGCGGCTGGAGGACGGCCCGGACGGCCCGGACGGCCTGCGACCCGATGACCTTCAGCAGCACCTGCACCGGCTGCTTCAGCGCTACTGTACGCCGGAGCCCAGCCAAGATCCCCACGCCGGAGAGCAGGACACACAATAACTCAACACAAACCTCTGCAGCGTCTCTAGGCCTTTCTGTAAATCTTCACCTGGTTCCCACACAGTGTCGGCCCAGATCCGGCCCACATCTGGCATGTACCAGACGTGGCCCGGATCTGCGATTTTGGGTTACCAGATCCCATTTTATCTTTTCTTATTTATTATTGCTTGATCTTCTCATTCACGGCAAATCATGTAAACATTTGAACTGCTTTATGGCTGAATGTCTTTCTTATTTTCCTGACTGAATTTATTTTCTCATCTTGTGACCAAAGATAGGGTTTCCTTCCGAATCGCTGAGTGAATTGTATGAAGACATAGATGTTTGTGTGTGTGTGTGTGTGTGTGTCATTTCGGTTGCTGTGTTATTGTAGAAGCAGAACTAAACATAATGAAAAATGAGAATATCTAAACAAGACATTTGTAAATACTGGACTTTGGTCATATACTCTTTTGTGTCCTGTACGACTGCATCGATGGACTGCTGTAATTAAAAACATGTCAGATTACTTGCTTTAAATCTCACCACAGACCTGATCAAATATCATGCGAATATCTCTGGGCATGTGAGTTTGTAACCGCAGTTAATCAAGTGCAAGCGATCAGATATCTGAAATAATAACTGGCTATGTATTTATACTGAGATTTAAAAACAACCAATAAATATCATGCTGTAGTCTTTCCTAATCCCAGAATGCTTCCGAATGGTTTTTAATTAGAGTGTGTGTGGATGAAACTCCTTGGTTTTTCATATGTTCACAAAGAGTGCTGTTATTACACACATCCGGTTATTCTGTTTGTCGATTATTTGAGAGTGAGTGAGAGAGTGAGTGGTGAGGAGTGTGAGAGGTGAGTGAGTGAGTGAGGTGAGTGAGTGTTTGAGTGGTGGTGGTGGTGGTGAGGAGTGTGAGTGGTGGTGGTGGGTGGTGAGTGAGAGTGTGAGAGAGTGAGTGGTGGTGGTGGTGGTGGTGGTGGTGGTGAGTGAGTGGTGAGGTGAGTGAGAGTGTTTGAGTGGTGGTGGTGAGTGAGAGTGTTTGAGTGGTGGTGAGAGTGTTTGAGTGAGTGAGGTGAGTGAGGTGGTGAGAGTGTTTGGTGGTGAGTGGTGAGTGAGGGAGAGTGTTTGGTGAGAGTGTTTGAGTGGTGAGAGAGTGGTGAGTGGTGGTGAGTGAGGTGAGTGAGAGTGTTTGAGTGGGTGGTGGTGGTGGTGAGTGTGGAGTGAGTGGTGAGTGAGTGTGTGGTGTGAGAGTGGTGGTGGAGTGGTGGTGGTGGTGGTGGTGGTGAGTGAGGTGGGTGAGAGTGAGTGAGGTGAGTGGTGAGAGTGTTTGAGTGGTGGTGGTGGTGGAGTGAGTGAGTGGTGGTGAGGTGAGTGAGAGTGTTTGGTGGAGTGGTGGTGGTGGGTGGTGGTGGTGGTGGTGGTGGTGAGGTGGTGAGAGTGTTTGGTGGTGGTGGTGGGTGAGAGTGTTTGAGTGGTGGTGAGTGGTGAGAGTGTTTGAGTGAGTGAGGTGGTGAGGTGGTGAGGTGTTTGGAGTGAGAGGTGAGTGGTGAGTGAGGAGTGGGTGAGAGTGTTTGGTGGTGGCGGTGGGTGAGGTGAGTGAGAGTGTTTGAGTGGTGAGAGTGGTGGTGAGAGTGTTTGGTGGTGAGAGAGTGAGTGGTGAGTGAGTGAGTGGTGAGTGGTGAGAGTGTTTGGTGAGTGGTGAGGTGAGTGAGTGAGTGGTGAGAGTGTTTGGTGGTGGTGGTGGTGGTGAGTGAGTGAGGTGGTGAGAGTGTTTGAGTGAGTGAGGTGGTGAGTGTGTGGTGAGAGTGTTTGAGTGGTGGTGGTGGTGAGTGGAGTGAGTGAGTGTTTGAGTGGTGAGAGAGTGGTGAGTGGTGAGTGGTGAGATTGTTTGGTGGTGGTGGTGGTGGAGTGGTGAGTGAGTGAGTGGTGAGAGTGTTTGAGTGGTGAGAGGAGTGGTGAGTGGTGAGGTGGTGAGAGTGTTTGGTGGTGGGTGGTGGTGGTGGTGGTGGTGAGAGTGGTGTGTGTGGTGGTGGTGGTGAGGAGGTGAGGTGAGTGGTGAGAGTGTTTGAGTGGTGGTGAGTGTGGGTGGTGGTGAGGTGGTGAGAGTGTTTGAGTGGAGTGTGAGTGGGTGAGTGAGTGAGTGAGTGAGAGTGTTTGGTGGTGAGTGGTGGTGAGTGAGTGGTGATGAGTGAGGTGAGTGGGTGGTGTGAGTGAGTGGTGAGTGGTGGTGAGGTGAGTGAGTGGTGGTGGGTGGTGTGGTGGTGGTGGGTGAGGTGGGTGAGTGGTGAGTGGTGGTGAGTGTTTGGTGGTGTTTGGTGGTGGTGGTGGGTGAGGTGGTGAGTGTTTGGTGGTGAGGAGAGTGGTGAGTGGTGGTGAGTGGTGAGTGGTGAGTGTTTGGTGGTGGTGAGTGTGTGGTGGTGGGTGGTGGTGAGTGAGTGTTTGGTGGTGAGTGAGTGGTGGTGGTGGTGGTGAGGTGAGTGAGTGTTTGGTGAGTGGTGGTGGTGGTGGTGAGTGGTGAGTGAGTGGTGAGTGTTGATGAGTGTGTGGGTGGTGAGTGGGTGGTGGTGGGAGAGTGAGAGTGAGTGGTGAGTGTTTGGTGGGTGGTGAGGTGAGTGAGGTGAGTGAGAGTGTTTGGTGGTGGTGGTGGTGGTGGTGGTGGTGAGGTGGTGAGGAGTGTTTGGTGGTGGTGGGTGTGTGGTGAGGTGGTGGGTGGTGAGTGTTTGGTGGTGGTGGTGGTGGTGAGTGGTGGTGGTGAGAGTGTTTGGTGGTGAGTGGTGGTGGTGAGGTGAGTGAGTGTTTGGTGGTGAGAGTGGTGGTGGTGGTGGTGAGTGAGTGAGTGAGGAGTGTTTGGTGGTGGTGAGTGTGTGGTGGTGGTGGTGGTGGTGAGTGTTTGAGTGAGTGAGAGAGTGAGTGAGTGGTGAGTGGTGAGGTGAGTGAGAGTGTTTGAGTGGTGGTGGTGAGTGAGTGAGGTGAGTGAGTGTTTGAGTGTGTGGTGGTGAGTGGTGGTGGTGAGAGAGTGAGAGTGAGTGGTGAGAGTGTTTGGTGGTGAGTGAGTGAGTGAGTGAGAGTGGTGAGTGTTTGAGTGGTGGTGGTGGTGGTGAGTGAGAGTGGTGAGAGTGTTTGGTGGGTGAGTGAGTGGTGAGTGAGGTGAGTGAGAGTGTTTGAGTGGTGAGTGAGTGGTGAGGAGTGTTTGGTGGTGGTGGAGTGGTGGAGTGGGTGGAGTGGTGGTGAGTGAGTGAGTGGTGAGGTGAGAGTGTTTGGTGAGTGAGAGAGTGAGTGTGTGAGTGGTGAGTGAGTGAGAGTGTTTGGTGGTGAGAGGTGGTGGAGTGACTGAGGTGAGTGAGAGTGTTTGGTGAGTGGTGAGTGAGTGGTGAGAGTGAGTGAGTGAGAGTGTTTGAGTGTGTGGTGGAGTGAGTGAGTGAGTGAGAGGTGAGGTGGTGGTGAGAGTGTTTGAGTGAGTGGTGAGGTGGTGAGAGTGGTGAGAGTGTTTGAGTGGTGGTGGTGAGTGGTGAGGTGAGTGAGAGTGTTTGGTGGTGAGTGGTGGTGAGTGGTGAGAGTGAGAGTGTTTGAGTGGTGGTGGTGGTGAGAGGTGAGAGTGGTGAGAGTGTTTGGTGGTGGTGAGTGGTGGTGGAGTGAGAGTGTGTGGTGGTGGGAGGTGAGTGAGAGAGTGAGAGTGAGTGGGAGAGGTGAGTGAGTGAGTGAGTGAGAGTGTTTGCGTGAGTGTGTGGTGAGAGAGTGAGTGAGAGAGAGTGAGGTGAGGTGAGTGAGAGTGTTTGAGTGAGTGTGTGGTGGTGAGAGAGTGAGTGAGAGAGAGGTGGTGAGTGGGTGGTGGTGAGTGGTGAGTGAGTGGTGAGTGAGTGGGTGGTGAGTGTGTTTGGTGGTGAGTGGTGGTGGTGGTGAGTGAGAGTGAGGTGAGTGGTGAGAGTGTTTGGTGGTGGGTGGTGGTGGTGAGTGGAGTGAGGAGTGTTTGGTGGTGGTGGTGGTGAGGTGAGGTGGTGAGTGTTTGAGTGGGTGGTGGTGAGTGAGTGAGAGTGTTTGGTGAGTGTGTGAGTGGTGAGAGAGTGGTGAGAGGTGAGGTGGTGAGAGTGGTGGTGGTGGTGGGAGTGTTTGAGTGGTGGTGGTGGTGGTGGTGAGAGTGAGGTGAGTGAGTGAGAGTGTTTGGTGGTGGTGGTGGTGGTGAGTGGTGAGTGGTGAGTGAGTGAGTGAGAGTGTTTGGTGGTGGGTGGTGAGTGAGGTGGTGAGAGTGTTTGGTGGTGGTGGTGGTGGTGAGAGGTGAGAGTGAGTGAGAGTTTGGTGGTGGTGGTGGTGGTGGTGGGTGGTGGTGAGTGAGAGTGAGGTGGTGAGTGAGTGGTGGTGAGTGGTGAGTGAGTGAGAGTGAGGTGAGTGAGTGGTGAGAGTGAGTGAGGTGGTGGAGAGTGAGTGTGTGGTGAGTGAGTGAGTGAGTGAGAGTGTTTGAGTGGTGAGAGTGAGTGAGTGAGAGAGTGAGTGAGTGAGTGAGTGAGTGAGTGGTTGCCGTGACAACGTTCTGAACAGACGCAATAGTTATGAGCTCCTGTTAATTCACAAAAAGTACTGCTGTTGATTGAGGAAAAAACTCAAAAACCTGTGTTTAACCGGTGTTTAACACTTATAGAAGTATAAAACTACAGAAAACGACGCGAGAAACGAAGAAAAACTTCAGTCGCTTCATTGAAAGAGCCGCAACTGCGAGTTCCAGTGTGATCATCAGCGGCCGCGAGAGAGAGAGCGCCGCACACACACAGCTGACCGCGATCACAAGAACAAGAGAGACACACATCAGCACAACACAAAACAGTACGTTTACGAGAAGATTAAGAAGATTTGTGTTATAGTACTATTTGTTTTCATTAATAACAACTGCCGACATCATCCCAACTGTCAATAACGGACGCATTCAGCGGTTGCCATGGAGATCGTTTATCCTGCCGGCATCAAAGGAGATCAAAGAAAAGCGTTCAAACAGTCCGTGTTACATGAACACCCTGAAGCACTTTATGTTGATATGACTTCTCAAAATCAGAAGACTAATCTGATTTTCTATACTGAGAGGAGCCACATATGGAAAAGTGCTATTAGTAACTATTTCCCATACACTAAGAAGAGGGGAATCTGTAAAGGTTGCCAGATCAGTGTTTTTGACTCAGCTGAGCACTCCTCACAGCTCCAAACCATCAATCTCTACAACAGTGGGATGGTCTTAATTCAAGGGAACGCTGGTCTCCATGTGTTCGAGAAATCCTTTCCCCGTGTAAAACAGACAGTCCGGGATGAAACAGCTAGCGCCGAGGAGGAATCTGAAGAGGAGGACGCACTGATGCCCTGCTCTCCAGTCAGCACATCTCCTGCTCCATTCCATGAACTGATGATCCAGCAGGACTCACACACATCCGGTTATCTCCGCTGTCTCCCTGAGAAAATGACTCTTCTAGAGATGGAGCTGTCAGAATTAAAACAGCTCATTCTTAGCCGCCCAGATGAGTTCACTATCAAAAATCTCATGGCTGAAATTAAGGATTTGCACAACATCAACATGATAATGAAGACTGAAATGTCAAAAATGAAAGAGGACTCAGTGCAGAGAGAAAGAAAGTTAGAGAGAAACATCCAAGAGTTGAAAGAAAAGCTGGAAGAGCAGAATGCAGTGTGTTTTCATCTTAAAAACAAGGAAAGTGAATCTCCCAACAACATCAGCACTGAGAGCGATCCCCAGCTCCAGCATGAAGTGCCGTCACACCGCTCTACAGCTGCAGACCTCGCTCACACACCTCCAGCCTCCCACAGGACACCAGTAGTGCTCCTGATGGACTCCATCGGAAAACACATCGAGCCAGAGAAACTGTTCCCCAGACAGAGAGTCCTCGCGCTCCACTGCAGGAACACAGAACGGGCTCATCAGCTGCTCACTACAGATCACCTCGGCAGCCCACAATGCATCATCATCCATTCAGGCACGAATGACCTCCACAGCCTAAAGGAAGGCACAGCCAAGGCTATGATGAAAGAGATGGCAGAGAAAGCCTCGCAGACGTTCCCCACTACACGAGTGTTGGTCTCCGCTCTGCTCCCACGGCTCGACGTCCCTCCCTCGGTGATCGATCAGATCAATGAAGAGCTCCGTCACACCTGCTCCAGTCTGCCCAACGTCCACTTAGTCCCCCACAGCTCTATAAGACCATGGCACCTGCATGACGGTCTCCACCTGAACCAGGATGGAGTCAGGATTTTTGCTAAAGCTATTAAGGATGTTGCCCTTGGACGCTTCCCAACAACTGGCTACAGAGGAACTAAAAGAAACCAGATGAGACTGCAGCCGTTGGATCCATCTGGACCTTCATCTCGCTCCAGACCTCCACAAGACCTCCAGAGACGACCCCTGACTTCAAGATGGTCTCACAGACAACAAGAGAGACACCTGTACGCTGAAGCCCCGCCCCGCCCGTCCACCTGTGCCGTCCCAGCAGAGGCGGAGCCACGCCCAGGTAGAGTCTCATCAGCCCTCCTCCTCAGCTCAGGATCTCTCCTCCAGCGATGTGGGGGAAATTAAACAACTGCTGCATCTCCTGTGCAACAAAATGCTCAACTAACATGCACAAAATCTATTAATACCACAGCTGATGACATAATCTATATAATTGGTTATTTAACAGCCACAACACATAATTACATTGTGATTTATTTATCTATTTATTCATTCATTCATTTTTTAATCCTTATTCATACATAAGATTTATTTATAACTTAATGGGTTTTACTACTGTTACACTTACTGTTACATATTATTTCTTTATTATTATTATATTTATTTATTTATTTGTAAAATGTTTTTGGTTTTGCCTTCAGATAAACAGCAGTATTTTAATCTCTGATCAAAAATGTTAAATCTTAGCTTTTGGAATATTCAGGTTTGTGCTCTAAAACATTCGGACTGAAAAGCACAAACACAGAATTCCTGAATAGCATCACAAATGTAGACATATTGATCCTAATAGAAACCTGGTGTAGATCTGATGTGTCCACTCAGTGTCCGGCAGGATACTCTGAGATCATCCTGCCCTCCGGGAAACTCAACTCAGTACATCATGGCAGAGATTCTGGAGGATTAGTTATATGGATAAAAAACGATCTTGCCCCTTTTACATCACCAGTACAGCAAGGCAAAAATCACATATGGTTAAAATTGGATAAAAACTTTGGAATTCTGGATAAAGACCTTTTTATCTGTGGAATTTATATCCCTCCATCAGATTCTCCATATTACGACGACGAGATATTTCACATTTTACAGGGAGAAATGAATCAATATCAAACCCAGGGGAAAATTTTACTATGTGGAGATTTAAATGCTCGTACTGGTTTAGAACCAGATTACACTGATAATTCAGGTGATAAACATCTGTTCACACAAATGCCCCGAGATCTCTTTAATACCCTACCCAGAAGAAATAACCAGGATACTGGAGTCAACAGACATGGGAAGGAGGTAGCCCGTCTGTGTCAAACTTTAGGTCTTTATATCCTGAACGGTAGAATCAAAGAAGATTCCTGTGGTCACTTTACCTACAGCTCAAATCTCGGGAACAGTGTTGTAGATTATGCCCTATCAAATCTAAGCCCCTCCAATTTCAGAGCATTTACCATCAAAGCTCAGTCTCCCCTGTCTGATCACAGCCAGATCAATGTTTCCATTAAAGGTGAAAACATCAGACCAAGAGACATGCATAGAAAGCCAATTCATCTCCATAAACTCAACACATCATATAGATGGACTCATAGCACTGCTGAAACATATATTCATGCATTAAACTCAAGTCAAATAGTCAATTCCATAACAATGTTTAGTAATTCAATATATGCCAATAACCGGAAGGGAATTGATTTAGCAATTAAACATATAAATGACATTTTTGAAAATATAGCAAAAACAGCTCATTTAAATAAATTGACACCATTTAAACACAAAAATCCACAAAACAAAACCCTTCTGAAAAATGGTTTGACCATGACTGTAAAAGAATTAGACAAGAGCTACGATTCATTTCAAACCAAAAACACAAAGATCCAGTCAATTCTGAGCTACGCTAAAACACTCAGACCTTCTGAAACAGTACAAACACACACTGAGACAGAAGAAGCTGGATTATTACAACAGCACGCTTCAGAAGATTGAACACACAGTTGACCAGGGCCAGTTCTGGAGTATGTGGAACAGTTTAACTGCTACAAAGCCACAAGAACCGCCATACAAGATGGCCAGATTTGGAAAGATTACTTTGAGAACATCTATACCCACCAAACTGACCCTTTAAATAATCCCAACCAATTAAAAATCCTTGAAAAATTAGACACTCTTGAGTCATGCATCAAAAACAACCAAAATCCACTAGATTATCCAATAACCCAACAAGAACTTAGTGGAAACTGCAATCCTCAAATCTAAGAAATCCTGTGGCCCGACAACATAAAAACGAGATGCTTAAGAACAGCTCTCCTGAACTTCAGAACGCTTTGCTCAAACTGTTCAACTTGATTCTGACTTCAGGTGTTTTTCCAGAGGTCTGGAATACAGGGCTCATCTCTCCCATCTTTAAAAGTGGAGACAAAACAGATCCTAATAACTACAGAGGAATCTGTGTAACCAGCAATTTGGGAAAAGTATTTTGTTCTATAATCAACTCTCGGATTTCATCCTTCTTAAAGCAGCACAATGTCATCAGCAAATCTCAAATTGGCTTTCTCCAAAACATCGAACCACTGATCATATTCACACACACACACATTAATAAACCAACACGTACACCAAAAGAAAGACAGAAAAATATTTGCTTGTCGATTTCAGGAAGGCTTTTGATTCCATTTGGCATAAAGGATTGTTTTATAAAATCATTCAAAGTGGTATTGGGGGAAAACATATGACTTAATTAAAAACATGTATAACAAAAATAAATGTGCAGTAAAAATTGGTCAACGAAGAACAGAATATTTTTCCCAGCAGCGAGGTCAGACAGGGCTGCTGCCTCAGCCCGACTCTATTTAACATGTATATTAATGAACTGGCAGATCTACTGGACCAATCAGAGAGCCCAGGACTACAACTGTTCGACACAGAAGTCAAATATCTACTGTATGCAGACGACTTACTAATTCTGTCTAAAACACCAGAAGGTCTCCAGAACAACTTAGACATCTTAACCAAATACTGTCATGACTGGTCCTTAGAAGTCAACTTCCAAAAACTAAGGTCATGATATTTCAGAAGAAACCCAGGAATCTGGAACATAAACATATTTTACTGTAAACAACACCACAATTCAACACACTTTACATTATAATTATCTTGGTCTGGTTTTAACACCCACTGGAAACTTTAAATTAGCAATTAAAACATTACTTGCAAAAGCCCGCAGAGCACTGCATGCCATACGATTGAAATTATTCAAAATAAACATCCCCATCAGAATCTGGACAAAGATCTTCGATAGCGTCATTCTGCCCATTGCACTGTATGGAAGTGAGGTCTGGGGTCCAGCGGGAAACTACAGCCATAAGGTCTGGGACAAACACCCTGTGGAAGGTCTCCATGTGGAGTTCTGTAGGAACATCCTCCGCGTCCACAGAAACACTCCTAACAACGCATGCAGGGCGGAGCTGGGCCGACTTCCCCTTAATCTAACGATTAAAAAAAGAGCCTTGAAGTTCTGGATCCACCTACACTCAAGTTCTGAAGATGATCTCCATTTTAAAGCCCTAAAAACACAGAAGAGTAATCTTTGTGTAATGGTGTCAGAACTGATGAACACAGCGTACAACACCACTGCTCCTGTAAAATCTGCAAAAATCAAAGAAATAATGACAAATGAGAGAGAGTCGTATCTGCAGCATTGGAAACATCAAACCAAAGAGCAAAGCCGTCTCCAATGTTACCTGGGACTGAACAGAGAATACAGTCTGGCTAACTATCTGGTCTCGGTCAGGAACACAACACACAGAGCGTTATTAACGAAGTACAGACTGAGTGACCACACGCTGGCCATAGAAAGAGGTCGACATAAGAAGACATGGCGGCCTCCAGAAGAGCGTATCTGCAGTGAGTGTAGATCAGGAGCAGTGGAGACGGAGGCACACTTCCTCCTCCACTGTGATAAATACACACCGCTGAGAGACTCACTGTACAGTCAAATCCAGCACATTATTCCTGACTTCCAGTCACTCCATGATCCTGACAAACTGAAGGTCTTACTCGGTGAAGGACCTGCTTCCCCTTATATAGCACATCATATCTATAAATGCCACAAATTAAGATGTACTGAGTGAACACATCCAGATCAATAATACTATTAATATATATATTATAATTTATGTATATATAAATATAAATGTGAATGTGTTTTATGCATGTATTGGTTTTGCTTTGTGAAATGCTTTGGCAATATGTACCCATGTATGTCATGCCAATAAAGCACAATTGAATTATTTATTTCTATTTATTTATTATTGAGGAGTGAGATTTATTTATAAGAGTTATTTATTTAATATTTAGGATTTTATTTCTATTTATTTATTTTATTTATTTGTTTATTTATTTATTTACGATTTATTATATGTGTGATTATTGAGTTATTTTTATTTATTATATTATTTATTATTTATTATTTATTTATTTATTTATTTTTTTATTTTTGATTTATTTATTTATTTATTTATTTATTTGCCATTTATTTATTTATTATTTATTTATTTTTATTTATATTTATTTATTTTATTTATTTTATTTATTTATTTATTTATATTTATTTATTATTATTTATTTATTTATTTTCCATTATTTATTTATTTATTTATTTATTTCATTTATTTCCATTTTTATTTATTTATTATTTATTTATTATTTCATTTATTTCATTTATTTATTTATTATTTCATTTATTATTTCATCCATTTATTTATTTATTTATTTCATTTGATATTTATTTATATATTTTTATTTGCTTTATATTATTTATTTATTTCATTTATTTGATATATTTATTATTTGATATTTATTTATTTATTTATTTATTTATTTATTTATATTTCATTTATTTCATTATTTATTTATTTATTTATTATTTATTATATTTATTTATTTATTATTTATTTATTTATTTAATTATTTTCATTTATTAGATTTATCATTTATTTCATATTATTTATTTACATTTCATTGACATTTATTCATTTGATCCATTTATTATTTCATTTCATTTATATTTCATTTATATTTCACATTATTTATGATTTCATTTATTTATTTCATGAGTGAGTGAGAGTATTTGATTTATTTGATTTATTTATTTCATTTATTTATGTGATATTTATTTGAGTGAGATGAGAGTTTGAGAGTGTTTATGATAGTGAGATTGAGTGAGAGAGGATGGAGAGGAGGAGAGTGGAGGAGGAGTGAGTGGAGTGAGGAGGGAGTGAGAGGAGTGAGTGGAGAGTGTTTGAGTGAGGAGTGAGTGAGGGAGAGAGTGAGAGAGTTCTGAGTGATGGATGGAGTGAGAGAATGAGGAGGAGTGAGTGGAGGAGGAGTGAGAGAGTGAGGAGGAGGAGTGAGAGTGGAGAGGAGTGAGAGTGAGTGAGGAGTGAGGAGAGTGAGAGGAGTGGAGGAGTGAGAGGTTTGAGGAGGAGGAGGAGTGAGGAGTGAGGAGTGAGGAGGAGAGGAGGAGGAGAGTGTTTGAGTGAGTGAGGAGGAGTGAGAGAGTGAGTGGAGGAGGAGTGAGTGAGTGAGTGAGGAGGAGTGAGAGGAGGAGTGAGAGTGTTTGAGTGAGGAGTGAGTGGAGTGAGAGTGAGAGTGAGGAGAGAGTGAGGAGGAGTGAGGAGGAGTGAGAGTGTTTGAGTGAGTGGAGGAGGAGGAGGAGAGGAGTTATTTATTGGACATATTTATTTATTTATTTATTTATTTATTTATTTATTTGACTATTTATTTATTATTATATTTATTTATTTATATTTATTTATTTATTTATTTATTTCATTTTTTATTTATTTATTTATATTTCATTTATTTTTTTATTTATTTATTTATATTGTATTTATTTATATTTCATTTATTTATTTATTTATTATTATTTATTTACATTTATTTATTTATTATTTCATTTACTATTTGATATTTATCCATTTTATTTCATTTATTTCATTTATTATTTCATTTATTTTTATTTATTTATTTATTTCATTTATTTACATATTTATTTATTATTTATCCATTTCATTTATTTATTTATTTATTTATATTATTTATTATTTATTTATTTATTTATATTTATCCATTTATTTATTATTTCATTCATTATTTATTTATTTCATTTATTTATTTATTTCATTTATTTATTTGTATTTATTTATTTATTATTTATCCTATTTATTATTATTTCATTTATTTATTTATTTATTTTATTTATTTATTTATTTATTTCATTTATTTATTGTCTCATTATTTATTATTTCATTTATTTATTTATTTCATTTATTTCATATTTATTTATTTATTTATTTCATTTATTTCATTTTATTTATTATTTATTTCATTTATTTATTTATTTATTATTTATTTATATTTCATATTTATTTATTTATTTATTATTTATTTATTATTTTATTTATTTATTTCATTTTTTATTTATTATTTATATTTATTTACATTTCATTTATTATTTCATCCTGATTTATTTCATTTATTTATTTATTATTTCATATTTATTTATTTATTTATTTATTTATTTATTTCATCCATTTATTCATATTATTTATTATTTATTTTGTTTCATTTATTTATTTATTTACATTTATTTATTTATTCATTTATTTTATTTATTTTATTTATTTCATTTATTGTATTTGTTATTTATTTATTTATTTATTTATTATCATTTATTATTTCATATTTATTTATTTATATTTATTTATTATTTATTTATTTATTTATTTCATTTATTTTTATTTATTTATTTATTTATTATTTATTTATTTATTTATTTATTATTTATCCATTTATTTCATTTATTTATTTATTTATTTATTATTGTCCATTTATTTATTTATTTATTTATTTATTTCATTTATTATTTCATCATTTATTTATTTATTTATTTCATTTATTATTATTTATTTATTATTTATTTATTTATTTATTTATTTATTTATCCATTTATTTATTTATTTCATTTATTATTTCATATTTCCATTTATTTATTTATTTATTTATTTATTTCATTTATTTATTTATATTTATTTATTTATTTATTATTTATTTCATATTTATTTCATTTATTTATTTATTTATTTATTTATTTATTTTATGATTTCATATTTATTTATTTTATTTCATTTATATTTCATTTACTATTTATTTATTTCCATTTATTTATTTATTTATTTATTATATTTATTTATTTATTTATTTATTTATTTCATTTATTATTATTTTATTTATTTATTTATTTATTTATTATTTATTTATTTATTTCATTTATTTATTTCATTTATATTTATTATTTATTTGATTTATTTCATTTATTTATTTATTTCATTTATTTATTTCATTTTTTATTTATTTATTTATTATTTATATTATTATTTATTTATTTATTTCATTTATTTATTTATTTATTTATTTCATTTACATATTTATTTCATTTCATTTCATTTATTATTTATCCATTTATTTCATTTATTTATTTCATTTCTATTTATTTATTTTATATATTTATTTATTTATTTATTATTTATTTATTTATTTATTTATTTATTTATTTCATTTTATTTATTTATTTATTTATTTATTTATTTATTTATCGACATTTATTTATTTATGATGAGATGATTTATTTATGATGATGATGATATTTGGAGTGAGAGGAGTGGAGGATTTATTGAGTGAGGAGGAGGAGGAGTGATTATTTATTTTATTTATTTTATTTATGATGGAGTGAGGATGAGTGAGGAGAGGAGTGAGGAGTGAGGAGGAGAGGAGAGTGAGTGAGATTTGGAGAGGAGTGAGGAGGAGGAGTGAGGAGTGAGAGGAGGAGGAGTGAGTGGAGTGAGGATGAGAGAGGAGTGAGAGGATGAGAGAGTGAGAGAGGAGTGAGAGTTTGTGAGTGAGAGAGGAGTGAGTGAGTGATGAGGAGGAGAGAGGAGGTGACATATTTGAGTGATAGAGAGGAGGAGTGAGTGAGGAGTATTTGAGTGAGTGAGAGATTTATGAGATTTATATTTCATTTATTTATTTATTTATTTGAGTGATTTATTTATTTATTATGATTTACTTATTTATTTATTTATTTATTTATTTCATTTATTATTTCATTTACATATTTATTTTATATTTATTTATTTATTTACATATTTCATTTGGGAGATTATTTTATTTATTTATTTATTGGGGTGAGATTATCATTTATTACATATTTATTTCATTTATTTATTTCATTTACATTTATTTATTATATTTATTTCCATTTATTCATTTATTTATTTCATTTGAGGACATTTATTTATTTCCATTTATTTATTTATGATTTCATTTATTTATTTATTATTATTTCATTTATTGATTTATTTATTATTTATTTTCATTGACATTTATTTATTTATTTGATGAGATTTATTTCATTTAATGACCATTTATATTTATTTATTTATTTCCATTTATGATGGTGATTTATTTGAGTGAGAGAGTGAGTGATTTATTTATGAGGAGTGAGTGAGAGGAGTGGAGGAGTGAGTGAGAGGAGTGAGAGAGTGAGGAGGAGTGAGGAGTGAGTGAGGAGGAGGTGTGGAGTGAGAGAGTGAGTGAGAGAGGAGTGAGTGAGGAGTGAGAGTGAGTGAGAGAGGAGGAGTGAGTGAGAGAGTGAGTGAGTGAGTGAGTGAGGAGTGAGTGAGAGAGTGAGTGAGTGAGTGTGTGCGTGTGATCTAAGATCTCCTTTGTGACATTGCATCAATGTCTGTGTTTATTGAAAACATGCTATAATGAATGAATGAGTTTTTAATTCCGTCTGATTTTTCCAGGTTTATTTATGATCTGAATCGGCTCTGTTTGTGACGCTCATCACAGTGGATGAGCGATTCAACGTTTCATAGTTTTATTAATTTCCCCTCTGCTGTTGCTGATGATGTAAAATAAAAACTGAAATGTTAATCTCACCATTACCTTATTTTCTATCAAAGCAAATATGGATAATTCGAGAATCAAATTTGGATTTGGTGTAAAGTTGGGATGAACTTGAATAGACACTGCATGCACATTCAAGAGTTTAATTCAGGATTCAGAAATGGTTTAGGCAAACTCTGGATTATTCAATCCCATCCCGACCTGTACGTTGTTTCACTTTTTAATCCAAAGTGAGATTTAAATCAAACTAAACTAAAAAGAAATTAAAAAGAGAAGAACACATACACGAGGAGTGTACGTTCTTAACACAAAAGCCTTCATTCTTTATATCTGATGTTTTTGTTAACCAGCAGACATTAAACAACTTAAGCAAGTTACTAAGAGTACACTACAGTAATAAATCACTATACAGAAATGTTATTTGATCTGCAAAGTTGTTTAAATCATCTTATGAAGTTCTGGTCATGTGTCAGATGTGTGTAAGAATCAATAAGGCTTAAAATGTATGAAATATTAATTTACCACTAAACAGAAACAATGTATACACATGATAAGGTATAACTATAACCAATTCTTCCACAAAGTTTGATGCAGATCAGATGGAATTAATTGCTGATGAGCATAATATCAAAATAATGTCAATACAAGCATTTTGCAGAAATCACACATTTTATTAGATGCTTTAAAGTATTTAGAAACCTATCAAGTCTTCCAGTAATATTATGCTATAATGTTGTATGAGGAAACTAAAGAGAATCCAGAGGGTATTGTGGAGCAAATTATGTGTATAACATTAATTTATTCTACTTGACCAATGCAAAGAAGATCTTCAAATGAGGTTTGGCTATTTCCGTCGATAGTATGCTTATGAGTGATGACTACGAGTGAAAAGTCATGCACTATTCATAAAAGATTACAATGATTTTTCTTTGAGGAGTCCCACAAATTCCAATGAGAGGCAGCAACTCAATTAAGCTCCCACAACAAACCCAAATTTCCCACAATTCATTAGCATCTGAGCATGTCTGGTATAGTATAGTTTGTTATATTCATTTCCCACACATTCAGTTGTATGATATCTGCATGTGAATGAATAAGCAAAGAAATTAAAACTCTAAACCTTTCTGCTTATCAGATGTTTGGATTAGCCAAGAAAACAGCACAATGCTTCCTATCTGCACTAACAATTAACTATTAATACTCCAAAGTGTAAAGCAGAAATAGCACTTCACGACGTCACGAAATGTACATCACTGAAAACCATAGGCAAGCTCATATTTGTCATCTTCAGAAATAAGTAAATTATCTGCCATTTTATATTTGTTATCAATGACAAATTCAGTTAAAACTAGTGCTGTCAACTCGATTAATCGCATCTAGCATAAAGGTTTGTGACTAATTGTGATTAATCAATGTGGCAGTGCGATTGTTCGCGATTAATCACATCGCCCATTTTTGCTTGCAATTAATCATGGTTGCTTGCTTTGGTAAGTCAATTAATCATGATTAATCACATCTAGCGTGTTTGTGATTGATCACGATTAATCACATCTAACATAAATTTTTATGTTTAATCTGGATTTGTTTATTTGAAAATGCGATTAATCACGATTAATCACATCTAGCATGTTTGCGATTAATCGTGATTGCTCATTTGGCAGCGCAATTGAACACGACTAATAACATCTAACATACATGTTTGAGTTTAATTTTGATTGATTGATTTGACAACACAATCGGGATTGATCACATCTAACATGTTTGCGATCTAACATACGTTTGCAATTAATCCAGATTTGTTTAACAACGCAATTAATCATGATTGTGTCTAACATACATTTTTATGTTTAAAAGGGAATGATTGATTTTCACAATTGATCACATCTACCATTTTTGTGATTAATCGAGATTGATTTAGCGGGATTAATCACGATTAATTGTGTCTAATGTTGCTTTCTACATTTAAGATGGACTGATCGATTTTCCAACATGATTAATCATAATTGATCACATCTAGCATGTTTTCGATTCATCGAGATTGATATAACAACTCGATTAATCACATCGAGCATGTTTGTGATTACTCGGGATTGGCAGCATGATTAATACAAGTAATCACATCTAATGTACATGTTTGCTTTTAATTTTGATTGATCGATTTGACAACACAATCGGGATTAATCACATCTACCATGTTTGTGATTAATCATGATTGGGCGATTTAACGTGATTAATCACGATTAAATCACATCTAATGTACAAGTTTGCATTAAATCATGATTTATTGATTTGACAACACGATTAATCGTGTTTAATCATATCTAACATGTTTGCGATTAATCAAGATTTACAGTGTGATTAATCACCATTAATCACATCTAACCTACATTTTTGCGATTAAACGATTTGACAACACTATTTAAAACAAAAAAAAACAAAATTTTCCGATATACAGTACCCCTGTACCTAAACACCACATATTACTAACAAATGGCTCCGTATATTTTGTTATACAAAAAAATGTAACCGTTTAAAAAAGATTATTATTAAGTAAGAACATGCTTTTCACATAAATGAGTACAGTGTGCAAACAGCATACTCAATACATGTAAATGTACTCGCATATAAACACGCCACATCCTGATATGAAATGACTCCCCGACTCTCTCTCTCTCTCTTTATATTCTATAAGTCCAGCAGTAAATGTAAACAAGACTCTGGTACAGCAGAGCGAACTGTGAAGATCATGGTTGAGTCGGGCGGACACTCGATGAAGCTCAGCTGTGCTCCGGAGGCCATATTAACTGAAAAAGTAAAGAAATATTAGTTATTGCAATTTTATACAAAGATCAACTGCTAACAAATTCCTTTGAATTGTGGAAATGATTACCACAATCTCTGCTATTTTTCAATCTACACTAAAAACTAGTGGCGATGGTTATCAATGGTTCCAACAAGAACCTTTAACGTCTATTCCTCTGCACAAAGTTACTAGCCACTTATCATGGGGAAAATCTGCCATCCAGATATTTCTTATACTATCACATCATTTGGCATATTAGGCTGCTGTTACTTTAAGAGCTGACGCATGGATTACTTACAGTTTAAGGCTTAAACTGTTACACATGCGTTTTCTTTCTCAACTGTTTACCTTCACTTCAAACAGAACTGACTGTGTTTACGGGAATACTCGACATATTGACATTATTGTGTGTGTATTTGACTGTTTAAGCGCCATAAGCAGCGATTATAGCAATAAGAATACATGCCCAGCATGTACATATGATGGTATTTTGAGTGGCTGAGAACTCGTGAAGAGCTTATAAAATATGTAAAGGGTCAAATCAGTGGCCGGAGACGCGGTTCTGACCCCTCTACCGAACCGTGATAAGAAGAACCAGGTGTGCTGGAGCATTCTGTGACATCATGTCCTGTTTTTGGTTTGTTTGGATGTCTTTAGTCTGTGTTCTCTTCATATTTGTTTGAGATTGTTTGGAAGTGGAGCGAGACCCATCATTTCAGGGTTTTGCTCCACTTGTTTGGTTCAGATGGCAGCGTTCACACTTAATCAAATGAGCCGCACTAACAGTTCACTTGAGCGGACAAATTCATCAAAAGTGATGTCTAGTAAACGGTTATGTCTTAAATGATGTAAACAGTTAGTAAACGCGTGTGTATCAGTGCATTGGATCCGTGCATTCACTCTTAAAGTGACAGAAGCCTAATATTCCTGCTAAAGTAGTGTTCCAAAAGTTAATCAAACAACAAAACACAAATAGAAAATCACCACATGCTTGACTGAATAACTTTAATATATGTATTAGGAATCTGTGTACAGTTAATTTATTGAGTGAAGACTAAGCTGTTTTTATTTATTTCTTTATTTTTATATATTTGATTATTTAATTTCTCACTTGAATGCTACTGTTAAATAAACTGTAATTGAAAATAAAGCACTGTTTTTGTCATATTGTTTGTAATTTGCATTTTTGCTTATTTTTTAAAACAAAGATACAATTAAAAATAAACATCTATATTGTAATTATAAAATTACATTAAAAAAATAAAATAAATGACTTTTATCATGAAATAAGATTTTGGTCATCCCAACCTGTTGAGAAGTGAAAGGGTAGTGAATGTCAACATGACTGATAGTGTGATGTGATGATCTCTATAAGGATGTGTTTGGTCAAAAAGCAGGGAAGGCCAAGTGAGGGTTTTTTTATACGTTTATAAAACAATGAATAGTATGCTCTGGCATATTCAGTATCGGTATCGAGGTATTTTAGTCTGGTATCGTGACAACACTATGCTAAAGTTCATCAAACAACAAAAGACAAAGAGAGAATCACTCACTGCTCTTGACTCAATAACTTTAATAAGGAATAAATAATAAGGATGTTTTATTTATACAGTGCAGTGTTATTTGACATTTGTTTACTTTATTCCATTCCTGTGCCTGAAAACTAATGTAAAGCACTGAAAGCACGTTTTATTTAATTTGTATCTTTGTAATATTGTATTTATTTGTGATTTTGCTTGTAATTTGATTATTTGAGTAGTTTTAGCTGTGATATCGAGAATTGTCAATTTTCACCGGTATCTACATTTGCGGTGTCATGGCCGGTGAAACATTTATAGCTGGCACATTTTCTTAAGCCACTGGTCAGTGGCGGGTGTGGTTAGTTCGTTTTAGGCCCTGTTTGGAGCCATGCACGCACTGTAAAGCTGCTTTGAAACAATCTGTGTTGTAAGAATTGTGATTTAAATACAGTAAAGGTGGCTTGACAAACACAGACCTCACTTGGTGGGCACAGTTGGCGAGCCAGAGCGGTGGAAGTGGATGTTCTGCCATTTTCCATCCCGGCGGTGCCAGACACGCGTTTCCTCCGACTGCATGGTGCGAGGCACATTGTTGACGTCCATGTATTGGGTGAGCCTTATATAAGCGACGCATGCAGCATCCTCACCGATCAGGTGCACGTGAGGGTTCAGCAGGATGGTGTGGATGGGTTTGTGGCCTTTGGAGAGAGCTAGAACAGAGGGACAGTAGTGAACAAACTTCATGTATTTCTCAGCGAGTTTCATTCTGTAACCACCAGGTGTAATACAATCTCCAAGACATTAAAGTCATGTTGCAGCTCAATTTCATCATTCTGTGTGTTCAGTGGAAGAAATAAGGATTTGGAAACACACGTAAATGATGACAGACGTTTGGTTAAATGATTCCTTTAACCCGTAACATCACGTCTTACCGTTTTCAAAGTAGAACCTGTGGAAATCCGTCCCCTCCACCAGGTTTCCCAAAGCTTCAGGTTCAAAAGATGTCAGCCCGGGGTCACAAATCTTCCTGTGGAATATTATTAACATATTATTAATGCTAAAAGACAAGACAGAGTGCAGGAAAAATGATGAGATGAAAACACTCACGTGTACGCTTCAAAATCTCCATTATTGATGGCTTCAATCAGCAGCTCTGTGACTTTGATGATCTCCTGTTTCCGCGCTAAAACACACAAATTGACAAAAAAGACAAAGAACAAAAAGTGAAACCCGGTGTAACACACATTAGTAATCTTAACAAAAATACAGTCCCAGACAGAAACATAGTCATCCCATGATTTCCCCAAATGTCATGTGTGTGGAAGTATTATTAAGTGTGTAAACATGACGTTAACACAGGCCAGAGACTATACTGTAGCAAACACAGCAAGCTCACCGTTTGTGATGCTCAGAGCTTCTTTAGTTATTAAAAACAACTTGAGTCCGACTGTGCTCTCTACAGGGAAACCTCTCTCTCAGTGCAGATGTTTTCACTGGCACTAGAGGGCACTAATGCACCTTAGACATCTTATCACACACCCACATCTCAGGGGACACTTCACAATGAAAATTACAGACGAAACCAGATGTTTGCAGAGCGCTGTGGTGACACTGACAAAATGACAGCCTCAAATGAACACACACACTCATCAAACTCGAAATAAGATGAGCGGGAGAACGGTGTGTGCATTAGAGTGTGGAAGGCTTGTGTCCAGTTTATAAATCATAATAAATTGTATTTCTTCCATAGTAAGGTGAGAGATTTGCAGAGCAAACGGCCAGGAAGTCATTCTCAGTCCAAGAGGGTTGGTGATTTGACTGATGCAAATGAGAAGAAACAGCAACACAATACTCAGACAAGCCATGGCAGTGCACACGAACACTGCTGATTGTGAGCCAGATAAGGTAATCATAGCTCATAAGGCAATCGCAAAATGGATTTTTTATGTTCAGGTCGCACTATACATTACGCACTATTGAATATATAACCTCTTTCCTCTCCAGAAAGGGAAACAACTGATAGATTGGCAAAATAGAAAGGCATCTTATTTTGTGGTCAGTGGTTCAATCCCAGACAGCAACACAGTGTCACATCTGGAACATGTGGATTCAACGCGCACCAGATGTGGGCCGGATCTGGGCCGACATTATGAAGTTGTTTGGGATAGTTATGGTTTTTGCAGCCCCCACACACACATAGAGAGAGAATGAGAGAGAGAGATCAAAGGATCAATCTGAGACTGTTTTCCCCACTAGAAATCTTACGTTCCCAGAACGTTCTCCGAACATCCCCACTGGTGGATCGCCTAGTATCGTTCCCAGAATGTCCTGAGACGGTCATGATGTCATGATGTGAGTTCTTTAAAGGGGTGTGGGAAAGCTTTTGTAACAAATGTACTACTGTTCAAAAGTTTGGGGTCATTAAGATTTTTTTGGGGGGGGGGGATTAATACATTTATTCAGCAAGGACGCATTAAAGTCAGTTTGGAGTTCAGGAGATTGTCTTGACCAGGACCACACCCCTAAATGCACTGAAGCAACTGCCATGTGATTGGTTGATTAGATAATTGCATTAATGAGAAATTGAACAGGTGTTCCTAATAATCCTTTAGGTGAGTGTATATATATATAAATATAAACAATATATGTGCAACAACTGTACAAATTAATCAATGAAAAGAATACCCTAGGCTACTTGTTCAAAATAAATCATATAGCCTGCATGGTTTTTCACAACTTTGTTAGCATAATTACACAGCATTGCATTATTTAGCAGGACCCCGATTTCGGTCTCACTAAAATTATTTTTCTTGCGCTCGCCATTCTCAAGTAAAACATTTGGATGTTGAATTGTGCTCTTTTACATGCTAATGATATTAATTAGGAGGCGTTTACAAGGCGGACCTTCAGGGAAGATTCAGGACGTTCTGGGAATATTTAGGAGCATTAGTGTAGGGCGTTCCCTCTAGGTCTCTACGCTACACTCCCATAACGTTTGCAGGACCTGTAGGGGATTAACCTAGAATGTTATTTTTCAGAATCACAAGTTTACATCTCACAATTCTGACATTATAACCCACAATTGTGAGAAAAAGAAATGTGAGATAAAAAGTTGCAATTACCTTTTGGTTTATTTTATTTTGTGTCGGAAACAAGCTTCCATAGAAAATTGAATCCAGCATCTAAAAATACGATATCGCTTGGCTTAACTAACAACAGCTGAGGTCTTGTCTGTGCAAATCGCAGAAATAATAATAATAATAAAAATAATGTCTGCTTGGTATATGCTTTAAGCTATTTTTAGCTGTTTGCAATCATGTGGCTGGTTCAGCCAATCTCACAGGAAAACGTAACTGTTTTACGAGGTGGCGATTTTGTATGAATTTGTACAATCTGAATCGTACAAAAACGTATGATTATTATTATAAAAGTAAGCATGAATGTCCACCCCTAAACCTACCGATCAACAGATCATATGAAAACAAGATCATACGAATTAGCCATCAATTCGCCAAAACATAAAATAGTTACGAACTGCCATGAGATTGTGTTGGGTTGAAAAGTGTGCGTTGACTTCCTGTCTCTCTCCTGTCACTTACACTGAATGGTGACGTGGCTCTGGATTAGCTGAGACCGTTTGGGAGCAGCCTTGGGATTAATGCACTGGCCACAATCGGCTGTGGAGTTGATGTGGAGGAAAGCCGAAAAGGCCGATAGGAAAACAAGCAGGTAGAAAGCCAGGAGGGCTTTGAGAATGCGGTTACAGCAGACTTCCTCAGGCCACGCGTTTGGGAAGTACCAGCCGCAGGACACAGAGGAGGAAGAGGAAGAACTAGACTGCTGGGAATGAGACCGTTCACGCTCGTACATTCTAGCTGGAGCGGCAGACAGGCGGTAAACTGACCCGAGCAAACGGAGGATTTATTTATATGGGAAGAACATCAAGAGCAGGATAGATGGAGGGATGGGAAAGCAAATAAATGTAATCATGGATTGATAATGTGCAGGCAAAAAGCAGGAAGGTGAGGTTGATAAAAACAGGGGAAATGACACAGAAGATGAACAACAGATTTAGACCCCTGAAAACAGACATGAATGAATGACAATGGCACAGAGACATCTGGCTTGCATACGTTTGCTCTTCACATGCAAACGTTTACAGAACATTCAGAGCTTTGGCAGAATTTAGATTATGAACTGTGAGTGAGGGGTTTGCATGAACAAAAAAAAACGTCTTTAACTAAAATACTGTTATTACTCAAGCAATAGATCCTATTTACACTGTAAAAATGCAATAAGTGTGAATTAGATGATACACCCGTTAGCTAGATGATATTTACACTTATAAACAGTGGCTGTGCACATCAGTGTTGCTGTACATTAAACTGCATGCAATAATAACAAGAGTGTAAATGATTATATTTATTAAAATTATTAAACGGATGCCGCCTTATTAGGACATATTAAGCCTCCATACACCGACCCCTAACCCTAAACGTTAGACACTTTATTTACACTTTTTTAATATTTTCTTCATTTTTATTGAAAATAAACGCCTTTCTGATCTGACACATGATGGGGAAAGGGAGCGAGTTCAGCAAAAGGCGGATTCAAACCCGGGTAAATTTTCATCATAACTTTCTGCCACACCTTACCCCCGCACTATTGCAACTGTCGATAATCCAGCATCTTCTGTATGGAAGTAAAATAATGCCAAATGTTTTTGAAATAAAAGCCTGTTGAATTGCACTACTTGAAAAAATATGCATTGCATTAACCATGATTGCATTTTAATGCATTGTATTTTAGGGCTTGCATTTATATGGGCTGAAATTCAACATGGTTGTATATTTAAGCTGTGAATATTTCAATTCAAAACATTTCAAACACATTTTCATTAATAAAAATTCAATAATCCATATTCTCCTTTCATATTTCACTTCGAAATATTCAAACTGTTTAAAAATACAATCTATAATATTCAACAGGCAATTTTTGGTCTGTTTTATTTAGCTTACAAATTCGCTCCACAATTCAGTGGTTCAAATTCGGCAAATTCGACATTGAATCAGGGACTGGAGGAAAAGCAATAGAACTACCGATGCATTATATCTATCTGCTGTTAGTCGCCCTCACCAGTAGGTGGTGCAAGCGCAACGCGTGTTGACAACATCAAAGCAACAGACAGAGGCGAAACTTTCATAAAACATCATTTGCTGAAATGGACCGGCGGTGAGTACGAGTTATTATGAGTGTATATATAGTATATAACTTACATGATGAAAAGGCTGATTAAGACACAAATCATCACCACGGCGTTTACTCAAGTGTCTTATGATACGACTTTTTACAGCGTTCAAAAGGAAGGTGATTTTCTGATTAATCCAGAATTCCTCCTTTAGCATTGATATAGGCCTAAATACTTTGCAGTCATGTCACTAACATGGATACCTGGCGCGGCAAAAGGCAAACACTGAGAGAATGAAGTACTTGCCAGCCAGTACTATCACGTGATATCACGTGCAAAGTATGAATTAATAGGATCTTGCCAGGACGTCTCCAGTATTAATATACAAAAGTTGGTGTTTTGAGGTGTAAACGATCGTCGCCTGCATGCCAGATAGTTGTGCGATTGGATGCACAATAACCAAACTTTGTCAGCGTTTGTTGCCCGCCAGGTATCCATGTTAGTGACGTGACTGCAAAGTATTTAGGCCTATATCAATGCTAAAGGCGAGGGAATTCTGGATTAATCAGAAAAATCACCTTCCTTTTGAACGCTGTAAAAAGTCGTATCATAAGACACTTGAGTAAACGCTCGTGTGATGATTTGTGTCTTAAACAGCCTTTTCAACATGTAAGTTATATACTATATATACACTCGTAATAACTCGTACTCACCGCTCGGTCCATTTCAGCAAATGAAGTTTTATGAAAGTTTCGTCTCTGTCTGTTGCTTTGATGTTGTCAACACGCGTTGCGCTTGCACCACCTACTGGTGAGGGCGACTAACAGCAGATAGATATAATGCATCGGTAGTCTATTGCTTTTCCTCCAGTCCCTGATTCAATGTCGAATTTGCCATCGAATTTGCCGTCGAATTTGAACCACTGAATTGTGGAGCGAATTTGTAAAGCGAAATAAAACAGACCGAAAATTGCCTGTTGAATATTATAGATTGTATTTTTAAACAGTTTGAATATTTCGAAGTGAAATATGAAAGGAGAATATGGATTATTGAATTTTTATTAATGAAAATGTGTTTGAAATGTTTTGAATTGAAATATTCACAGCTTAAATATACAACCATGTTGAATTTCAGCCCATATAAATGCAAGCCTAAAAATACAATGCATTAAAATGCAATCATGGTTAATGCAATGCATATTTTTTTCAAGTAGTGCAATTCAACAGGCTTTTTTATTTCAAAAACATTTGGCATTATTTTACTTCCATACTTCTGTCATTTCACCTGGCCCAATCAGACGTCAGTGGGCGGAGTTTGGACCATTTGTGCTTAGTGTAAACCAATCGGCTCCTCCCGCGGTCTCTCCTGAAGCCGATACGGAAGTGACTTAAACTGCAGTTCCTCGACTGGCCACTAGAGACCGGCTGAGCAGAATCTCATTGAGCTCATGTTAAAATGCCCAACTTTACAGCAGAATAAAACATGTTTACAGCCTGGGACAAATTCTAGTTTTGGTCTAAACGGCTGATTTTGCCCTTCATGACGACTGTGAGGGGGTGAATGTTTTTATAACTCATCCGTTTACATTATATAAAGCCTTAAAGTTCTGCATAATTAAGGGCGTGGCCACTTTGAGTGACAGGTGGGTAGCCGTTCGTCTGCTGTCTGTTAGTCATCATGTCAACTTAGCCCCGCCCACGTCCCGCCTCTTTGCCTAGTTTCTGTTATCCGGGAGTGATGCGCGATGGTCAGCTCGACTCTACTTTACGCTTCAGAACTGCTCTTCAGAATCCTATAAGTCACGGACACTACCTCCATATTTTTATAAAGTCTATGGTGTAAACAGACACTCTGAATATTATTTATTTACTTCTCTTGACAGATGTGATTCACCCTTATACGACTCAGAATAAATAACAAGTGAAAATACCATTAAATATCAAACACACAAACACACACACACACACACACACACACACACACACACACACACACACACACATGTTGTGTTTCCATGTTTTATGGGGACATTCCATAGGCGTAATGCATTTTATACTGTACAAACCGTATTTTCTATCCCCTACACTGCCCCTGCCCCTAAACCTACCCATCACAGGAGACATGCTGCATTTTTACTTTTTCAAAAACATCACTTAGTGTGATTTATAAGATGTTTTCCTCATGGGGACCAAAAAATGTCCCCACAAGGACAAAAATTTGATATTGCCATCTTTGTGGGGACATTTTGTCCCCATACCGTAGGGATTACCAGTCCACACACACACACACACACACACACACACACACACACACACACACACACACACACACACACACACACACACACACACACACACACACACACACAAAGTCACATGACCACCCGCATTTACTGTATGTCACAACCTAATCTACACATATTTATACACAACCGTTGCTTCAAAGCTCAGGATTGCAAAAAAGAGGAACAGAAAGTTAGAAGGCATGTGAGAAGAAAGCTTAAAATAAAAATCTTCATCTCAACAGATATTAACCAACCGCAACCACAAATTATAGAGTACGGTGGGACAAACTAATAATACATGCAGAAAACAGGGGATCAGACTCTGTGTTTTCCACTTTCATAGCAGGACACAATGAAATGCTGCGCTCAACAGATCTACTGTCTGAGAGAAACAGAACCATAAAGGCCTGATAATTGACTTCGAATCTCAGAAAAGATCTTTTTTAAATGAAATATTTCTTGAGGATAATAAAGTTTTAATGTTTCCTGTCTGAGAATGACCCTTCTACTGTTCACTGAGTATGTGGTGAATGTGAATATGACTATAAAGGTAAAAGTAAAGCCATAACTACAGACCTTACATTGCTCAACTGAAGTCTGTGTTAGGTTCAACTCTACCTTTAATGTCCTCATCTTCAATTGTGGTGTTGGCACTCTCTGATGATTCCTGAAAGAGAACACACATATGAAGGAAGGAATATAAATCAAAGTAAAAGCAGTCAGTGGAACAAGGTTCAAAACCTCTGATACGTTCTAACATTAAAACTGATCTGAATAGGACAGAGAGTATGTATGTTGATGTGACGATTGACCAAGAGATTATGACATTTGGATATCATGTGGCATTTTGTTTTATTTCCTAACCAAGCAAGAACAAAAAGGATTTTTGGCTGTATAAAGTGAACTGAACTTCTGAGACAACATTTGAAACACAAAGACAAACACAAATATGATGGAGAAAATGTGGAGAACTGGGGCCTATTGCACAAAACTAGGATAAGGGATTAAGCCGGGATATCTTGATGATCTTGTCATCTGTATGCAAAATTAAGTACACTGTTGTCATGCAAACTTACCCTGAAGGCACACTCACACCAAGAACGATAACGATAAAGAAAGATAACTGTATATTAGCTGATAAATTGAGCCAGGATCACCAAGATATCCCGGCTTAATCCCTTATCCTAGTTTTTTGCAATAGGCCCCTGATCTGGATTTCCTCTGCATTTATTACTTATTAAATGTGGTCTGATCTTAATTTAACTCGGGTCCTGTTTACACCTGGTGTTTTAATCCGACTCTTTTGTCCACTTTTAACCACTTCTGTCCTGATTTGTTCAAGGGGAGGGTCTATGAACGGGTTCTTTTTCAGATCTTTCGTTCTAATGGACGAAATAAGCTCACGCAATTTACATATGAACACGCCCAGAGACAACAGAAAAACACAGGGAAAGCATCAGCTTTAGTTTCTGCTCTGACAGCCGCAAGACCAGCCGAACACTGTGAGTAGTGTTAGAAATCAGGAATGGAGAGAGTGTCTTTGGGACAGTTTTCCTTTTCAAACCAAACTTGGGTTTACAGTTGACAAAGTTTTAATCCCGCCTGACTAGCACGCTTCCCATAATGTTTATGCGTTCGGTCAGTAGACGGAGAGTTGGTGGTATTTTAGAGGCAATGCATTCGACCACATGAGTTTACTTAGGCCCCATTTACACCTGCGTGTGGTCGGATCAAAGAAAATGCATCTTAACCTCCTTAGCTCTGGGACCATTTTTGGGGATTTCCATCTGGATTAACTGCAAAAAGTGATAATCATTTAAGTATTTGTTGTCTAAGCTGTAATAACCAACCCCCCCAAAAAAAGAGGTGCTTTTGGATTTTTTGGTAATCGATTAATTAAGTGTACATCTCAGGCCCTGTGTGTTCTAGCACCCTGCAGACAGTTTTGGCTGTTTCTTGCAGATTGCAGCAATATTTTTGATATTTGTCTGTATCATGTTGTATGCAAGATTTATTTTTAAATTCCCTACCCAAATCTCCCCATATACAGTGGCATAAATGCAATGTCCCTGTGTCACACAATTTAGTTTTCTAGTGTTTGCTGACATATGCTGGGAAAAGCCAAAATGGTCTGCAGGGTGCTAGAGCACACGGGGCCTGAGATATACAATTCCAAAAATGAATTTATCTATATTTTGGGGTTTATTACAGCTCAGACAACATATACTTACATGTGTATCACCTTTAGCAGTGTTTAATGTAACTTTAAAGGGTTTCCTGTAAAATGACACCACCATTTAGAGACCACTGTGTGTGTGGGAAGCTTTTCAATTTGAGTAGGCCAAATCCAGGCGGGAATGGTCCCAGAGTAATTTAGAGTAAATAAGCTACTCTGTGTAAAACAAATGCCAAAGTGATGCATTTCTCCAGAAAGTAGGCATTAAGTTTTCATGGTACCACATATGAGGTCAGCGCTCCTCCACAGACATTTAACATTTTAAATAAATACTTATTGACGTCATTCCAAACACTTATCAGGGTCCTTGGAGTTTAAGAGGTTAATACCAGGTGTAAACAAGGCCTTACAGTTACAGACAAGCACAATCTGACTAAAACACAAACTATTGTAGTGGGTGGAGAAAGTAAGAGAACCCTTGAATTTAGTTACTTAAAGATATGCCTTTAGCAGCAAAACCTCCTCTAAATGTTTTCCAGCTGATTATAAGTGTTCTTTCATGATGGCCTCATTTGCTGTGATTGTTCCCCCACACTATTGGTCTTTTTTATTTATTAATTTGCAGTATTAAGAAAGGTCATGGCACCTCTGCAACATACACTATTTGTGTTATGTTAAGTCAGATAATGTTTGACTATAATTCACTTAGGATACGTTTACATGACATTGATGTACTAAAATCAGAAATGTTTTTCCTTTGCGCTTATCATGTTCAGATGACAACGCCGTCAAAATGATCACACAGATCCACGAAAACGATTAAAAAAGCTGTATTCTGCTACCTGGCCAGTAGATGGCGATGTCACTTTGTAAACAAATCACTACACACCTGTAGACTGAACATTTAATACAAATGTGCATGACGACACCGTTTTCACAAATTCCTGTTTTTGTAGTGTTTACACTGAGGCGATGACTGTATCGTTTTCAGGAACCTGCACTTAGATTCCCGTTTTTTTAAAGTTTGCATTTTCCTCATTGACATTTCATTGTATTGATATACACTATATTGCCAAAAGTATTGAGCCGCCCCTCCAGATCCCAGAGTTCAGGTGTTCAATCCCTTCATGGCCACAGGTGTATAAATCAAGCTCTAGGCATGCAGACGCTTCTACACACATTTGTGAGAGAATGGCTCGCTCTCAGGAGCTCAGTGAACTCAAGCGTGGGACCGGGATAGGTTGCCACCTGTGCAATAAGGCCATTCCTGACATTTCCTCACTACTAAATATTCCACACTCAACTGTTAGTGGGATTATAACAAAGTGGAAGCAATTGGGAACAACAGCAACTCAGCCACGAAGTGAAATCCCAGAGCGGGGTCAGCGCATGCTGAGGGTCACAGTGCGCAGAAGTCACCAACTTTCTGCAGAGTCAATCGCTCCAGACCTCCAAACTCCTGTGGCCTTCAGATGAGCTCAGGAACAGTGCGGAGAGAGCTTCATGGAATGGGTTTCCATGGCAGCTCATCCAAGCCTTACATCACCAAGAGCAATGCAAAGCGTGGGATGCAGTGGGGTAAAGCACGCCACCACTGGACTCTAGAGCAGTGAGACGTGTTCTCTGAGTGACCAATCACGCTTCTCTGTCTGACCATCCCATGGACGAGTCTGGGTTTGGCGGTTGCCAGGGGAACGGGACTTGCCTGACTGCATTGTGCCAAGTGTAAAGTTTGGTGGAGGGGGGATTATGGGGTGGGGTTGTTTTTCAGGGGTTGGCCCCTTAGTTCCAGTGAAAGGAACTCTTAATGCTTCACCAAGACATTTTGGACAATTTCATGCTCCCAACTTTGTGGGATCAGTTTGGGGACGGCCCCTTCCTGTCCCAACATGACTGCGCTCCAGTGCACAAAGCGTCGCTCCATAAAGACATGGATGAGCGAGTTTGGTGTGGAGGAACTGGACTGGCCTGCACAGAGTCCTGACCTCATCCCGATAGAACACCTTTGGGATGAATTAGAGCAGAGACTGCGAGCCAGGCCTTCTCGTCCAACATCAGTGCCTGACCTCACAAATGCGCTTCTAGAAGAATTCCCATAAACACACTCCTAAACCTTGAGGAAAGCCTTCCCAGAAGAGCTGAAGCTGTTAGAGCTGCAAAGGGTGCCTAAACCTAACTCTATATTAAACCCTACGGATTAAGAATGGGATGGCATTAAAGTTCATGTGCATGTAAAGGCAGGCGTTGCAAAACTTTTGGCAATATAGTGTATATATTATTAACTTTACAAACTGAATGATTTTTATTGACAGCTCTTGTCTGTGATAGTAGACAACATTCATCAGATGCAGTAAGCCACATTTATTGCCCTTTTATCTTCTTATTTTAAGATCACTTAATGCTCATGAACACTTAATACCTTGTTTCCATCAGTGGGATTGTGGATAACAGTAGTTTGAGGCTCCTGAGGTGCATAGGGAAAGAAAAGAAGATAAAACAGAGCAACCAGAGATCAGAGTAAGTAGCAGAGAAGAGTTAAAGGACACCAAGCATTACATGTCGAATCAATGGCAGTCTAGATGTAGCCATCCTGAATGTGCTAAATATGGCCTGAAACTTGTTTTAAACAAATAGGGCTTAACCTTCGGAAAAGGCTGAGAGGTCAAACAAAGAGCTGTTTTGTTTTCTATTAATTTTTGTGACGTCTAAAAATCTGATATTATATTATAAATTAACTTTAACAAAGCTTGGTGAACTTTAGAAAGGAAAAAGAGCATAGTGGTTGAAACAGTTAGTAATATGTAATTGTGAGATTGCAATATGGGTAATTTCTACAGAACATTGTCACTAAAGCAACAGTACAGGATACTCAGCCAAAAAAACATGCAGTAAAACAAGGAAGTATCGGATCATTTCGGTCGCTGGGTTTGATTCAGGTGTTGGTCATGTTTTGTTATAGGTGAAAAGATAAAGTGTTAAAAATGTAGGGGGACAATGAGAGCAATTTAAAAGCAGTATCTTGAATAGTTTGTTATTGAATTAAATAATAGTAACATTCTGTTCTGGTGAACACCATTCACCAGTGTTTTGATTATAAAAATAAAAAAAATTATCTATTTTTTGTCACAATCATATTTACTTGTTGTCAACAGAAACATTCAAAGAAGTATTAACAGCAGGTTTTTATTGAAAGGTGTGGCGAGGTGGACGAACGAGCGACATGGGAGGAGTGAGTGGAGACAGGGACAGGTGAGTGTTAATGAACGTCACCTGTGGCGAGACACACCGGTCTCATCTCCTCTCATGAGGGAGCTCGGAGACATTAAAGGACGGGCGAGTTCAGGAAAGGACGAGAGAGGACCAGGCCTGGATTTTACGTTGAGTTTTGTTTATGTTTTGTTGTGTGTGTGCGGGCAGTCGTCCGTGAGGGGCTGCCCGCGATTTACTTTCCTTTTGTTTATTTATTGTATTTATTGGTAGATTATTCAGAATGATATCTACCAATACCGATTATTCAGAATGATATCTACTGATACGATTATTCAGAATGATATCTACCAATAACGATTATTCAGAATGATATCTACTGATACGATTATTCAGAATGATATCTACTGATACGATTATTCAGGGTGATATCTACCGATATGATTATTCAGAATGATATCTACCGATACGATTATTCAGAATGAAATCTAGCAACACCGATTTTTCAGACTGATATCTACCGATACGATTATTCAGGGTGATATCTACCGATACGATTATTCAGGGTGATATCTACCGATACGATTATTCAGAATGATATCTACCGATACGATTATTCAGAATGATATCTACCGATACGATTATTCAGGTGATATCTACCGATACGATTATTCAGAATGATATCTACCGATACGATTATTCAGAATGATATCTACTGATACGATTATTCAGAATGATATCTACCGATATGATTATTCAGGGTGATATCTACCGATATGATTATTCAGAATGATATCTACCGATACGATTATTCAGAATGATATCTACTGATACGATTATTCAGGGTGATATCTACCGATACGATTATTCAGAATGATATCTACCGATACGATTATTCAGAATGATATCTACTGATACGATTATTCAGACTGATATCTACCGATACGATTATTCAGAATGATATCTACCGATATGATTATTCGAATGATATCTACCAATAACGATTATTCAGACTGATATCTACCGATACGATTATTCAGGGTGATATCTACCGATATGATTATTCAGAATGATATCTACCGATCGATTATTCAGAATGAAATCTAGCAACACCGATTTTTCAGACTGATATCTACCGATACGATTATTCAGGGTGATATCTACCGATATGATTATTCAGACTGATATCTACCGATACGATTATTCAGGGTGATATCTACCGATATGATTATTCAGAATGATATCTACCGATACGATTATTCAGAATGAAATCTAGCAACACCGATTTTTCAGACTGATATCTACTGATACGATTATTCAGGGTGATATCTACCGGTACGATTATTCAGAATGATATCTACTGATATGATTATTCAGAATGATATCTACTGATATGATTATTCAGACTGATATCTACTGATACGATTATTCAGACTGATATCTACTGATATGATTATTCAGACTGATATCTACTGATACGATTATTCAGAATGATATCTACCGATACGATTATTCAGGGTGATATCTACGACGATTATTCAGAATGATATCTACTGATATGATTATTCAGAATGATATCTACTGATATGATTATTCAGAATGATATCTACTGATACGATTATTCAGAATGATATCTACTGATACGATTATTCAGAATGATATCTTCTGATACGATTATTCAGAATGATATCTACTGATACAATTATTCAGAATGATATCTACTGATACGATTATTCAGAATTATATCTTCTGATACGATTATTCAGAATGATATCTACCGATACGATTATTCAGAATGATATCTACCGATATGATTATTCAGAATGATATCTACCGATACGATTATTCAGAATGATATCTACTGATATGATTATTCAGAATGATATCTACTGATACGATTATTCAGAATGATATCTACTGATACGATTATTCAGACTGATATCTACTGATACGATTATTCAGAATGATATCTACTGATACGATTATTCAGAATGATATCTACTGATACGATTATTCAGAATGATATCTACCCGATACGATTATTCAGAATGATATCTACTGATACGATTATTCAGACTGATATCTACTGATACGATTATTCAGAATGATATCTACTGATACGATTATTCAGAATGATATCTACCGATACGATTATTCAGGGTGATATCTACTGATACGATTATTCAGACTGATATCTACTGATATGATTATTCAGGGTGATATCTACTGATACGATTATTCAGAATGATATCTACTGATATGATTATTCAGACTGATATCTACTGATACGATTATTCAGAATGATATCTACTGATACGATTATTCAGAATGATATCTACTGATACGATTATTCAGAATGATATCTACTGATACGATTATTCAGACTGATATCTACTGATACGATTATTCAGAATGATATCTACTGATACGATTATTCAGAATGATATCTACTGATACGATTATTCAGAATGATATCTACTGATACGATTATTCAGAATGATATCTACTGATACGATTATTCAGAATGATATCTACTGGTACGATTATTCAGACTGATATCTACTGATACGATTATTCAGAATGATATCTACTGATACGATTATTCAGAATGATATCTACTGATACGATTATTCAGAATGATATCTACTGATACGATTATTCAGAATGATATCTACTGATACGATTATTCAGAATGATATCTACTGATACGATTATTCAGAATGATATCTACTGATACGATTATTCAGAATGATATCTACTGATACGATTATTCAGACTGATATCTACTGATATGATTATTCAGAATGATATCTACTGATACGATTATTCAGAATGATATCTACCGATACGATTATTCAGAATGATATCTACTGATACGATTATTCAGAATGATATCTACTGGTACGATTATTCAGACTGATATCTACTGATACGATTATTCAGAATGATATCTACTGATACGATTATTCAGAATGATATCTACTGATACGATTATTCAGAATGATATCTACCGATACGATTATTCAGACTGATATCTACTGATACGATTATTCAGAATGATATCTACTGATACGATTATTCAGAATGATATCTACTGATACGATTATTCAGAATGATATCTACTGGTACGATTATTCAGACTGATATCTACTGATACGATTATTCAGAATGATATCTACTGATACGATTATTCAGAATGATATCTACTGATACGATTATTCAGAATGATATCTACCGATACGATTATTCAGAATGATATCTACTGATACGATTATTCAGAATGATATCTACTGATATGATTATTCAGAATGATATCTACTGATATGATTATTCAGAATGATATCTACTGATACGATTATTCAGAATGATATCTACTGATACGATTATTCAGAATGATATCTACCGATACGATTATTCAGAATGATATCTACTGATACGATTATTCAGAATGATATCTACTGATATGATTATTCAGAATGATATCTACTGATACGATTATTCAGAATGATATCTACTGATACGATTATTCAGAATGATATCTACTGATACGATTATTCAGAATGATATCAACTGATACGATTATTCAGAATGATATCAACTGATACGATTATTCAGAATGATATCTACTGATACGATTATTCAGGGTGATATCTACTGATACGATTATTCAGAATGATATCTACTGATACGATTATTCAGAATAATATCAACTGATACGATTATTCAGAATGATATCTACCGATACGATTATTCAGAATGATATCTACTGATACGATTATTCAGAATGATATCTACTGATACGATTATTCAGAATGATATCTACTGATACGATTATTCAGAATGATATCAACTGATACGATTATTCAGAATGATATCAACTGATACGATTATTCAGAATGATATCTACTGATACGATTATTCAGAATGATATCTACTGATACGATTATTCAGGTTGATATCTACCGATACGATTATTCAGGATGATATCTACTGATACGATTATTCAGAATGATATCTACTGATACGATTATTCAGACTGATATCTACTGATACGATTATTCAGAATGATATCTACTGATACGATTATTCAGACTGATATCTACTGATATGATTATTCAGACTGATATCTACCGATACGATTATTCAGGATGATATCTACTGATACGATTATTCAGAATGATATCTACTGATACGATTATTCAGAATGATATCTACCGATACGATTATTCAGAATATCTACTGATATGATTATTCAGAATGATATCTACCGATACGATTATTCAGAATGATATCTACTGATACGATTATTCAGAATGATATCAACTGATACGATTATTCAGAATGATATCTACTGATAAGATTATTCAGAATGATATCTACTGATACGATTATTCAGGGTGATATCTACTGATACGATTATTCAGACTGATATCTACTGATATGATTATTCAGGGTGATATCTACTGATACGATTATTCAGAATGATATCTACCGATACGATTATTCAGAATATCTACTGATACGATTATTCAGAATGATATCTACTGATACGATTATTCAGAATATCTACTGATACGATTATTCAGAATGATATCTACTGATACGATTATTCAGAATGATATCTACTGATACGATTATTCAGAATGATATCTACTGATACGATTATTCAGAATGATATCTACTGATACGATTATTCAGAATGATATCTACTGATACGATTATTCAGAATGATATCTACTGATACGATTATTCAGAATGATATCTACTGATACGATTATTCAGAATGATATCTACTGATACGATTATTCAGAATGATATCTACTGATACGATTATTCAGAATGATATCTACTGATATGATTATTCAGAATGATATCTACTGATACGATTATTCAGAATGATATCTACTGATACGATTATTCAGAATGATATCTACTGATCGATTATTCAGAATGATATCTACTGATACGATTATTCAGAATGATATCTACTGATACGATTATTCAGAATGATATCTACTGATACGATTATTCAGAATGATATCTACTGATACGATTATTCAGAATGATATCTACTGATACGATTATTCAGAATGATATCTACTGATACGATTATTCAGAATGATATCTACTGATACGATTATTCAGAATGATATCTACTGATACGATTATTCAGAATGATATCTACTGATACGATTATTCAGAATGATATCTACTGATACGATTATTCAGAATGATATCTACTGATACGATTATTCAGAATGATATCTACTGATACGATTATTCAGAATGATATCTACTGATACGATTATTCAGAATGATATCTACTGATACGATTATTCAGAATGATATCTACTGATACGATTATTCAGAATGATATCTACTGATACGATTATTCAGAATGATATCTACTGATACGATTATTCAGAATGATATCTACTGATACGATTATTCAGAATGATATCTACTGATACGATTATTCAGAATGATATCTACTGATACGATTATTCAGAATGATATCTACTGATATTATTCAGAATGATATCTACTGATACGATTATTCAGAATGATATCTACTGATACGATTATTCAGAATGATATCTACTGATACGATTATTCAGAATGATATCTACTGATCGATTATTCAGAATGATATCTACTGATACGATTATTCAGAATGATATCTACTGATACGATTATTCAGAATGATATCTACTGATACGATTATTCAGAATGATATCTACTGATACGATTATTCAGAATGATATCTACTGATACGATTATTCAGAATGATATCTACTGATACGATTATTCAGAATGATATCTACTGATACGATTATTCAGAATGATATCTACTGATACGATTATTCAGAATGATATCTACTGATACGATTATTCAGAATGATATCTACTGATACGATTATTCAGAATGATATCTACTGATACGATTATTCAGAATGATATCTACTGATACGATTATTCAGAATGATATCTACTGATACGATTATTCAGAATGATATCTACTGATACGATTATTCAGAATGATATCTACTGATACGATTATTCAGAATGATATCTACTGATACGATTATTCAGAATGATATCTACTGATACGATTATTCAGAATGATATCTACTGATACGATTATTCAGAATGATATCTACTGATACGATTATTCAGAATGATATCTACTGATACGATTATTCAGAATGATATCTACTGATACGATTATTCAGAATGATATCTACTGATACGATTATTCAGAATGATATCTACTGATACGATTATTCAGAATGATATCTACTGATACGATTATTCAGAATGATATCTACTGATACGATTATTCAGAATGATATCTACTGATACGATTATTCAGAATGATATCTACTGATACGATTATTCAGGATGATATCTACTGATCGATTATTCAGAATGATATCTACTGATACGATTATTCAGAATGATATCTACTGATCGATTATTCAGAATGATATCTACTGATACGATTATTCAGAATGATATCTACTGATACGATTATTCAGAATGATATCTACTGATACGATTATTCAGAATGATATCTACGATACGATTATTCAGAATGATATCTACTGATACGATTATTCAGAATGATATCTACTGATACGATTATTCAGAATGATATCTACTGATACGATTATTCAGAATGATATCTACTGATACGATTATTCAGACTGATATCTACATCGATTATTCAGATGATATCTACTGATACGATTATTCAGAATGATATCTACTGATACGATTATTCAGAATGATATCTACTGATACGATTATTCAGAATGATATCTACTGATACGATTATTCAGAATGATATCTACTGATATGATTATTCAGAATGATATCTACTGATACGATTATTCAGATGATATCTACTGATACGATTATTCAGAATGATATCTACTGATATGATTATTCAGAATGATATCTACTGATACGATTATTCAGAATGATATCTACTGATACGATTATTCAGAATGATATCTACTGATACGATTATTCAGAATGATATCTACTGATACGATTATTCAGACTGATATCTACTGATACGATTATTCAGAATGATATCTACTGATATGATTATTCAGAATGATATCTACTGATCGATTATTCAGAATGATATCTACTGATACGATTATTCAGAATGATATCTACTGATATGATTATTCAGAATGATATCTACTGATGATTATTCAGAATGATATCTACTGATACGATTATTCAGAATGATATCTACTGATACGATTATTCAGAATGATATCTACTGATACGATTATTCAGAATGATATCTACTGATACGATTATTCAGAATGATATCTACTGATACGATTATTCAGAATGATATCTACTGATACGATTATTCAGAATGATATCTACTGATACGATTATTCAGAATGATATCTACTGATACGATTATTCAGAATGATATCTACCGATACGATTATTCAGAATGATATCTACTGATACGATTATTCAGAATGATATCTACTGATATTATTCAGAATGATATCTACTGATACGATTATTCAGAATGATATCTACTGATACGATTATTCAGAATGATATCTACTGATACGATTATTCAGAATGATATCTACTGATACGATTATTCAGAATGATATCTACTGATACGATTATTCAGAATGATATCTACTGATACGATTATTCAGAATGATATCTACTGATACGATTATTCAGAATGATATCTACTGATACGATTATTCAGAATGATATCTACTGATACGATTATTCAGACTGATATCTACTGATACGATTATTCAGAATGATATCTACTGATATGATTATTCAGAATGATATCTACTGATACGATTATTCAGAATGATATCTACTGATATGATTATTCAGAATGATATCTACTGATACGATTATTCAGAATGATATCTACGATACGATTATTCAGAATGATATCTACTGATACGATTATTCAGAATGATATCTACTGATACGATTATTCAGAATATCTACTGATACGATTATTCAGAATGATATCTACTGATACGATTATTCAGAATGATATCTACTGATACGATTATTCAGAATGATATCTACTGATACGATTATTCAGAATGATATCTACCGATACGATTATTCAGAATGATATCTACCGATACGATTATTCAGAATGATATCTACTGATACGATTATTCAGAATGCAATCTATTGATACGATTATTCAGAATGATATCTACTGATACGATTATTCAGAATGATATCTACTGATACGATTATTCAGAATGATATCTACTGATACGATTATTCAGAATGATATCTACCGATACGATTATTCAGAATGATATCTATCGATACGATTATTCAGAATGCTATCTACTGATACCGATTATTCAGAATGATATCTACCGATGCAGATACCAATACTAAAAAATTCTCCAAATAATGCGGTAAACTATAAATGGAACCATCTACTATGTCTTTACACTCCTAACATGCATGTTCAGTGATGCACATTGTGAAAACATGGTTAGTTCATGTACGCAAAATCCTCAGTTAGTAAACACACAAGTACCCGGGCAAAGGCTGCATGGAGTCCCTTAAGCACCATATGAAATTATCTTCCCAAAATATTAAGGACATCAAAAAGGTTTCTTGTTGTGAGGTCATCAAAACCATAACGAATCTATTATCGGTCAAATTCACCAATATGTGGAGAAAATCATGTATGTTGCATTGAAACATTTCAATAGTACTCTAGTCCACTGTACACATTTATGTCACAGCAATTGTTAGAATTACTTGACATATTGAATAGTCCACACTTGAAATCAAATGTTTCATACTCACTTTCTTAAAAATGCAGAATAATACAGTCACACTTTCAGAAGATGGCTAATTATTTGACTGACTGCATTATCTTAATGCAGGAGTTAACACAAGTAAACATGAATTGAACAGAGAAAGGTAACAAAGTGCTAACAAAGAAAAAAAGGTAACATTGAAAATGAGAAATGTGAAGCCAATGGGAAGAAAAAGCATTAGACAAACAGTCATAAAGACAAAGTACCAGAGCAGGAGAGGGGACGGGTTCTTTAGGGCTGGTGATTACGTTGGTTTTGTTGTTGATCTATAGATGGGAGGGGACAGAGGCAGACAAGCAAAGCTTTAGACCAGCAAATCATCTAAATCACTCAATTACACAGCTTGCATTACTTGGATGTTGAGGGAATAGTTAATTCGCATATTTTATCATAATGATATCCCTTGACAACAATTAACTATTCCTCAACTTCAGCAAAATGGACTGTCAAATAATCAGAACTGTCATTTGCAAAATGGCATTTTACACAATGCACATATTATGTCTGAATTATGCTGTGGAAATGAGAAGTTATTTAAAAGCCACAAAAGTGACTCCGAGAACAAAAGAAAATTGTCTCCTAAGAGAATAATCCTGTAGATGAGAAACAGGATTGAGATCACTAAACAGCATGAAGAAGCAAAGACTTTTCATTCGGCATCAAATGATCCTAACAAACATTCCAAAATCCTCTTCCCTTTAGGCAGCTATTGTGTTTTTGAGAGAAACAGCCCAATTAAATACAAAGAAAGTTCCCTACAGAGACTGAATTGAAGGTAACCCTGAATATAATATTTCATCTTCAGTAATAATCACTTCAATGCTTGTTTCAGTCTTGTTAAGCAAATTAAACGTGCCCGTATTATGCTGTTGGGATCAATGTAAACCAAAAAACATCAGAAAACCACAGAGGATGTAACAGACACGTAATAAATGTAGCAGGCATTATGCCATGGGTCCTTATGATATTAAAAAACATGGATGTTCTACACAATTAGAGAAGCCCACATGTTAATGAAATTCAAAACCCTCAATCTTCTAGTAATGTGTCAATGGCTACAAATATGTTAATACCATTTCAGGTTGAGCTGTTATAACTTGCAATGTTTTCAAGTAAAATACACAATTTTACAAAATGAATGAAGGACGGGCTCATAAATATATAGAGCTGGAGAAGTTTGCAGTCTACATCTAAACACTGAACTATGAAACTACTAGAGCATTAGGTGAATACTGATATTAGCACATCTCACCATTGCAACTTCTGCAGAGTTAGGCTTCCTTTTCTGCAGTTAGGTGCAGTAAAACATAAAAATGAAACTTAATTTTAACCATGACACTAGATAATGATGAATTTCTCATTGTGCTAATGCTACTGCATAATTGGCTGAAATGGAGCAAAGAATCTAGCAATAATAATCATATTATCCTCTCATACATGAAAAGGAAATTATCAAAGGAAAAACATGATAAAAAGAAACATATTTTTTTCAGCTCTGCTAGTTCCCTTTCAAAGTGGAACTTTGACGCTGTGTCATTTATTGATGCCAATAAATCCCTGGCAGACGGCAGTCACACGTGAGTATAAAAGGTGCCTGTTATACACCTCATCAGATTTTTGTATTCAGGATCCGTCTCTCGTGGAAGTTGAATGCATTATTTGTGATGCATTCCCTATGGGAAGCTCCACCCATGTTGAATAAAACTTCAGATGTTTCCAAACAGCACAGCAGTAATGAGTTTATGAACTTCTTTACACAAGATTGATATAACTATGCAGCCGTCTACTACAGTATCGCATCAGACAGTCAATTGTAATATGCAATACAAATTCCACTCATTCACTGCTATAGGAGAGGAAGAATTGTCTAAACTCGTTAATTCATCTAAATCAACAGCATGTATGCTCGACCCTATACTAGGCTATTAAAAGAGATGCTACCAGAGGTCATGGATCCTCTTCTTAATATCATTAACTCATCTTTGTCATTAGGAAGCATGGAGTTAGTTTTAATTGTTATGTTGACGATACTCAGCTCTATATTTCTTCACACCCTGATGAAACTAACCAATTCACAAGATTAACAGAATGCATAGCTGATATAAAACATTGGATGACCAGTAATTTCCTGCAACTTAATTCTGAAAAACAGAGTTTCTAATTATTAGACCAAAAACCTCCACAAGTAGTGCCCTAGAACACATTTTAACCCTCGATGGCTGCTCTGTCAAGCCCTCGTCGTCAGTGAGGAACCTGGGTGTGCTCTTTGATTCCAGAGCATGTGAGTGGAGCGCGAGCGAGCGGGCGGCTCTTGGACAGAGCGGCATTTTTTTCCCACTCCAATTTCGCTCCGCTCACACCACGAGTCTGAAGCATGCTCAGTCAAGCCTGACCCAGAATCCATCTGTCTTGCACTGTCATCAACAGACTATTTTCATTCAAACCTCGACTCATAACGGAGTTCAAAAAGTACTTCAAAAAAGAAAATGAGAAATCATACAGGTGTACTATTAAAAAAATAACTAACCATGATAATGGGGTACAAGAAAACGAATGTGGAGACATTGTTTCAGTAAGTAGGCTAAAGATTCCTTTTGGAATATAAAAAGGCACATCTCCCGAAAGCATGAAAGTGTGCTACGTGAACACGCAGGGAAGGAAGCAAAAGGGTAGCAAATTGAACTTGTAACAAAGTGTAAATTACAAAAAACAAATTTGTTTTGTCATTCAAATAGGCCTAATGGTTCGTTTTATTTAACCCGGATGCAGATGTCATTCGATTTTGGAAAGAAAGCTCAACGCTGTCTAAAGTGGCTCGCATTGTGTTCAGCATCCCAAGCGGGTCGGCGAGCGCAGAGAGGGTTTTCTCCACTGCTGGCCTGCTCTCAAGAAACCCCCGCATGAGTCTGAAGCCTCAGACATTGTCCAAACTTGAGTTCTTGAAGGTGAACTCAAAAGAACTGTAGATAGGAAAGCAATTATTTGTATTTATTTTTTGCACTCTTAGGCCAAAATTCTTAACCGAACTTTTGCGCATAGTTCATTTTAAAACTTTGATGTAGGCCTATAGTCTGTATATTTTTTTAATATAATTAGGCCCATTAATTTGTTTAATTTTACAGCATTTTTTTTTGTACAATTGATATAAGCCAATTTAAATTTAATTTTACATTTCCTGCGTGCTGCGCAAAAATCAATTACAAGAATAGTTAATTTACTTTTAAAACGTTTGTGGATTTTGTATATTTTTGTTTATATAGCCTACATTTTATTTATATTATTAGTCTCATTTATTCATTTAATTTTACAGCAGTTTGTGTGTACAATGGATGGATATAAGCCAATTTAAATTTTAATCATGCGCATTGCGCAGAAGTTCACTAATCAAAATTATTAGGCCCATTTATTAATTTAATTTTAAAACAGTTAGTTCATGTGTTCAAGAGCTCAAGGCTAGATTATTGTAATGCTCTACTGGGTGGTTGCCCTGCTCGCTTAATAAACAAACTCCAGCTGGTCCAAAACGCAGCAGCTCGAGTTCTTACTAGAACCAGGAAGTATGAACACATTAGCCCGGTTCTGTCAACACTGCACTGGCTCCCTATTAAACATCGCATACATTTTAAAATCTTGCTTATTACTTACAAAGCACTAAATGGTTTATCTCCCCAGTACTTGAGTGAGCTCTTAACACATTATACTCCATCACGTCTACTGCGCTCTCTAAACTCTGACCTGCTGATAATACCTAGAATATCAAAATCAACTACAGGCGCTCAATCCTTTTCCTATTTAGCTCCTAAACTCTGGAACAGTCTTCCTAGCATTGTTCGGGAAGCAGACACACTCTGCCAGTTTAAATCGAGACTAAAAACACATTATGTTTTTGCAGCGCTATCCTGTTTTTCAAGGCTCTCGCCTTGCCAATGGCTCTCAAGGGAGCTGAGCGTGCTCACAGTACTGAGTCACAGTGCGGGAGGCTGACTTTGATCTTGAGGGATGAGAGTCAGGTGTTTGAACCTCGCTGTTCAGGTCTGGTGGCTTCACTCGTGGGGTTGCAGGTAGGCAGAGTAGAGCCAGATGTCATCAAATAAGTCGCCTCCTCTGCTTGCCACCTTGTGGCTCATAGCAAGGCACAAGCGGAGGCAACACAGACCTGTGGGGCAAAGCAATTGTGCTCAGCAGTGCTGTTGGAAGGTGCTATCTATTCTTGTCTAGAGCCATGCTTTGGTTCAGCATATTCTGGGACTTAGGTCCAGCGTCGGATCCATCGTATGTAGAGGACCTCGATATACAGACCGTACCCTTATATATTCATTCATGGCCCCCACCTGAGGGAGGATTTAGCTAGTGTTATACTTTCCACGTGTGTGAGTGCGCGAGGCTCTGTGTAACGTAGAAATCGCCACAGGACGGTGTACGCAGAGGCTCTTGGTGGACATCCGCATCCCTCCCATTTTTTTGTGTATGCACTGAAAAAACAACATGGCCGTCGAATTTGAAGAGAGGCTGTGTGAAGAAGTCCGACGCTGAGCAGTGCTTGCTTGATTATGCATGCTGGCATAAGTAAATGCAGGATTTAAGTAAAGCTGAAGCTCCCCTGCGGTTTCCAAAGGGGTTGAGTTTTCATGTGAAGTACAGAGTCAATAGCAATTATATTATGCCGCTCACCTGTTTGCATCCCTTCTGATGAAGTTGAGGGTTGCATTCTCCCCTTGGAAGAAGTGGTAATATCGAAGGTTATAGTTATGTACTACCTTTGGTAGGCTATTCCCTAAGGGCTTTGACCCTAAACTGAGCCTTTTTTCTTAGATCTCTTCTTTTGGGGCCTTATAGGGCTGATGCCTGTCACCCAAGTGAGAGAGGAAGGTTGTAAAGGCCGGCACCTCCCTTGCTATAGAGCATAGAAGCTTGGGTCTCTTCTCCTACTATTGGAAGATGTTGGCTTAGGGAGTGGCACAACTATATAGTCCAAATTAGTCATTATGAATGCGCCCTTGGGGCTAACAAGCTCTGACACTGGCTAAGTAATACATAGGGTCAGTTTATGCTATGACCATTATGTTGATGCATAGTCAATGCTTAGTGAGGCAGGTATTCCCTCAGCATGGCGTAGTGGGTATTGGTTCCCTCAACTCCATGACACGGAGTCGAAGTTCCACTTCCAAAGAGAACAAGTATGTATCCCGGTTCCCTGGGAAGGGGAACAAGACAAGGGCGTATAGTTGCTATACCTAGGGCTTGCCTACGTCTCCTTCAGACAAAATAATTGATGACATGTATTACAAGCACCCTATTATACTCAGGGGCACGCCGAGTGTGACGTCATAGACTGCCATCTGCCAATGTTTTATTGGCGAGTGTTTACACATGCTTCAGACACTGGTCACACTGATTGCATTGCCATAGCATCAACTCTATGACGCAGCGTCTTGTTCCCCTCCTCAGGGAACCAGGGTACATACCTAACCTAGATATTTTATCAACAAACCAAGTGGCTATGGGACAAGGATACTGCATTCCATTTTGTATACTTTTAACAAAACTTATTTGACTGGCCCAGACTTTTAAATATCCGAGTGATTCTTTTTAAAAGCAATTATTTATTATTTTGTTTGGCTTCTGCAACAATTTTGTGGACATTGTGACCGTTCAAATCCAGCAATGAGCAAGTCAATCCCACCCAACTTAAATCCTTGCTTGCAGTGGACAGCTCTTTCCCCTGCCATTTTCACTAAAACCCAGAAAATAACTAATAATACAGCGAACACCTGCCACAGTGATTGACTGAATTATAGGATAAGTGGAAGCTTTGTATGACAGCTTGGCAATACACAATCACAAATGAAACAATGATCAGATTTACACCACTGGCTCATGTGGTAACTGTATTTGTAATACCCTCACAGGACAGAGCCTTTGCAGTCTCATGTGACTCAAAGGTAGGCAACCTAAAGAAAAGCCTTCACCTGGCCAGGAGCAAAATCCATAACGGATGGGCTCACCAATAAGCCTTGTAAATCAATCCTCTTAAGGGTTGTCAAAGCCAACAACAAAACCATCTTAAGGGTCAGAACTCTGACTTGAGTGGTTCGAACAGAGGCCCCGTTAAACCTTCTAGGACTACAGATGAGTTCCAGAAGGAACACAAGTGAGATACAAAGGTCTCGGCAGTCGAATCCCACACAAGAAACGAGAAACAAGTGAATGCCTTTTCAAAGAAACACAAAGAAACTCAACAAGTGCATGCCACCTCCAACATACACCTTAAGTGTAGTTAAAAATACTCCTAAAGGACTCAAACTGTGCTCTCTGCACTTGAAAGCATAGAGCAGGTGTCGGCAACCTGTGGCAGAGGTAATCGCTGGCACATAAGCAAAAGCGAGAGAGGTGTATGTATTTCATTCAGATAAAGTACCTTGAACCTTCATACGGATCTACATGTAGGTAATCATTCCTAATAGTAACAGAGCGTGACCGCTGTGCATCACGCGCACAAGTTACCGATTGACAGCTTAAGGGGGGTCTAATGATATTTCATGCATTCTGACTTACTTCCACTGATAAAGAGTTGATTCTCATGCTAAACATGAACTACATTGAAAAAAACCGAGTAGTATTTCTGTGCCAAATACACTCCTTCAGTATTCAAACAAGTTTCGGAAAGTTTTTATTTTTAGTATGGCCCTGTATGACATCATAAAGGGCGGGATTCCTTATATGGGCACTTCCCCCGGATAAGCACACACACACACACACACACACACATTACCCAGAGCAAGAGCGTGTCCATATGAGCTTGGTTAGGGTTACGGGGGCGCTGGCGTTGTGTTTTTAGACACAAGATCAGCAATGTCACTAAAGAAGTGTGTGTGTGTGTGAGGGAAAGATCAGCTCCACAAGCTCGGCTGTTTTCTGAAAGAATCGGTGCAGTTTGTCTGTCTTTTAAATATGATAAACTAAAGACTCTTGGGAGATATGAAGGATCAACACTACTCTACAGATACTCCAGATTAACACGAGACTGGCAGAAACGGTGTGTGTTATGACCCTTTAAAGCTTCCACTGTACATAGTTAATGCTAGTCATTTCAGGGAGTTTTCAACCAAGTGTATTGAGCCCTATTAAACATTCCACACACATCAAAATGACTGACAAAATTGGACAAAATGCATCTGGTTGTTGAAGCCACACACTGTATGTAAATTTGACTTTGAGCACACATATATAAACCTAGTAAAATAAAAATCTGTGCATCCCCACTGGAGCTAACCAACCCTCCACAATCGCTTTCTGAAGCCATGACCCAAAAGAGCACTAATGCGTGCACATGCTCACCCATTAAACACGCTAAGCAAACATGTATGTGCAATCGCTTTAATGTAAATGTGTTTATATGGATGAGTATGTATGTAAGACTGTAAAGATATGTAGGTTGTAGAGAGTTAAACAGGATTGTAAGTGTAAGGTTAGGAACTATAGAAGTAATGAGGCTGGTTGTCATTAATATATGTGTACAAATACACACTGTTTTTTAATAATAAGAAAATGTAAGTGTTTTTTGTCAGCGCACTCACTTCCACAAAGCTACAGTGTTGTGTGTGTTAGTCAGGGTGTTTTGCTATGGTGTGTTTTGTGTGATACTTACTGGCCCAAGTCAAAACAGCTCAACCCCAAGTCTCTGAGATACACATTAGATTAATGCTGGTCTCTACATACAGCTCGAGTCGCTCCTCTAGAGTAAGGATGTAGCAACCATTATAACAGGGGAACACCTTTAGGCCCATTTCTCATTTAACGATTGATGTTATCGGTAATGGACTGAACGAACCCGAAAGTGGTAATACTACTGTGCAAATCAGTTACGAGTATTACTGGAGGAAAGTTAAATCACCAAAAAATATTCACAAGTCAAGCTGATGAAGTTTATAATGTTCAGATCAAGTCAAATCCGTGGCACATGAAGAGTCAAAGTTAATAATTATGTTTATTTAACTTACCTTAACACCATCAGGCTTCTTGTACGGATTCTTGCCTGTTGAGGGAAATGAAAAGAATGAACGTGAACATAAAGAGGGATCAAAAGAGGGAAAGATTAGGGAAAAAATAGTCAGAATCACTGTTCGTTACGGATTCATGATCCATTGGCCTCTGAATGAATCGTAATTAAAGATTTGCATAATATAATGAGATATGATTGAGAAGCATATCAAATATTTATTTGTCAGTGGAGTTAAAAAACTGAAATGCTACTTATGAGACATTTTGTTATAGGGCTGCACAACTTGATAAAAAAATACAACGTTCAGGCATAACATTATGACCAGCATGGGCACCCTGACTGTCCCCAATTCCTCAGACCAGGCCACCTTCTTCCATTGCTCCGTGGTCCAGTTCTGATGCTCACGGGCCACTGTTGGTGCTTTCGGCGGGGTCAGGGGTCAGCATGGGCACCCTGACTGGTCAGCGGCTATGCCGCCCCATACGCAACAAACTGCGATGCTCTGTGTATTCTGAGCCCTTTCTATCAGAACCAGCATTAACTTCTTGAGCAGTTTGAGCTCCAGTAGCTCGTCTGTTTGATCGGACCACACGGGCCAGCCTTCGCTCCACACGTGCATCAATGAGCCTGGGCCGCCCATGACCCTGTGGCCGGTTCTCCACTGTTCCTTCCTTGGAGCACTTTTGATAGATCCTGACCACTGCAGACCGGGAACACCCCACAAGAGCTGCAGTTTTGGAGATGCTCTGACCCAGTCGTCTAGCCATCACAATCTGGCCCTTGTCAAACTCGCTCAAATCCTTACGCTTGCCCATTTTTCCTGCTTCTAACACATCAACTCTGAGGACGAAATGTTCACTTGCTGCCTAATATATCCCACCCACTAACAGGAGCCGTGATGGAGAGATCATCAGTGATATTCACCTGTCAGTGGTCATAATGTTATGCCTGATCAGTGTATACTGCAATTTTTTTAATACATTTTGTGGTTGCTATTTGAACTGTGATATGATAAATATGCAATTTTACTTCTGCTTTAATATCAAAGGCTATTAGCACAATAAGGCAAAAATCCCACTGAAATCACCCATGTAGTGCATGCACACTATACAATTTTATTTAATTACATCCTAAATCAACTAATTTTGCAGCCCAACTTAAATTAAAATATTAAATCTTTTGCAATGTAAAAAATATGTTCATGCTTTGTTGTCACAACATCTATCTTTTGCCCAACTTAGATAATTAATGTGGTTCAGATAATATCATATTTTGAGGTTTCTGTTTATTAAACCAATCTTTTAAGGCAACCAGGTAACTCTTTTGTAAGTTAAACCAACACATTTTTTACAGTGTGTAACATCTTCTGAAACATAAAGAAATGCATAACTCCAACTTTCTTTACATGATTAAACAAACAAACAAATATCAAATGCAACGTAAAGAGAGTTTCTTACTTGAGAAGTTCCGTGTGGCAAGCATGGTAGTGAGGATAGCGCCCTAAAAACAGTCAGAGAGAACAGAGAGGCAAAGCTCAACTCAATCCAGAGTCTTGGAAACTGTAAATTATTAGTCAATGCTAGTGGATAACAATTAATCCAGCCTTCTAAAGTAGGGCATGTTTGAGAATTGTGCCATCCTGGCTATAGCACCAAATAAACTAAAGTCAATATGAAACAAATATTTATTTTCTTAACGTTCCTGATCTTTTTGTATGTGATAAAAACGGTTTATCTTCATAATCTTTCATCAAAATTCAAACCTCTTTTTACAATCCAGTTAATTTGAGCATGTTTCTAGCATGATTTAGCACATTGCTAGCATTTAACGTGTTGTTAACAAGATTTAGCACATTGCTAGCATGTTCTAGCATGTTTCTAACATGATTTAACACATAGCTGGCATGTTTTAGCATGTTGCTAACATGATTTAAAATTGCTGGCATTATTTAGCTAATTGCTGACATTTTTTAACATGTTGTCATTTTTAAACAAGTTGCTAACATGATTTAGCACATTGCTGCTATGTTTTTACATGTTGGCATTTTTAACATGTTTCTAATATGATTTAGGCCAATTGCTGGCATGCTTTTAATATGTTAGCTTTGTTTTTAACATGTTTCTGACATGATTTAGCACATTGCTGGCATGTGTTTAACATGTTGGCATTTGTTTTACATGTTTCTAATATGATTTAACACATTGCTGGTATGTTTTAACATGTTTGCTAACATGATTGAGCACACTTCTGACATGTTTTAGCATTTTGCTAACATGATTTAACACATTGCTGGTATGTTTTAACATGTTGGCATGTTTAAACATGTTGCTAACATGATTTAACACATTGCTGTTATGTTTTTTAATATGTTGGAATATTTTAACATGTTTCTTACATGATTTAGCACACTGCTGACATGTTTTAGCATGTTTGCTAACATTATTTAACACATTGCTGGCATGTATTTAACATGTTGGCATTTGTTGTACATGCTTCTAATATGATTTAGGCCCATTGCTGGTATGTTTTTAACAAGTTGGAATATTTTAACATGTTTCTTACATGATTTAGCACATTGCTGGTATGTTTTAACATGTTGCTAACATGATTGAGCACACTGCTGACATGTTTCAGTATGTTACTAGCATGATTTAACACATTGCTGGCATGTTTTAACATGTTGCTAACATGATTTAGCACATTGCTGGTATGTTTTTAACATGTTGGCATTTTTTAACATGTTTCTAATATGATTTAGGCCCATTGCTGGCATGCTTTTAATATATTAGCATGTTTCTGACATGATTTAGCACATTGCTGGCATGTTTTAACATGTTGCTAACATGATTTAGCACATTGCTGGTATGTTTCAGTATGTTACTAGCATGATTTAACACATTGCTGGCATGTTTTAACATGTTGCTAACATGATTTAGCACATTGCTGGTATGTTTTTTAACATGTTGGCATTTTTTAACATGTTTCTAATATGATTTAGGCCCATTGCTGGCATGCTTTTAATATGTTAGCATGTTTCTGACATGATTTAGCACATTGCTGGCATGTGTTTAACATGTTGGCATTTGTTTTACATGTTTCTAATATGATTTAGGCCAATTGCTGGTATGTTTTTAACATGTTGGCATTTTTTTGTACATGTTTCTAACATGATTTAACACATTGCTGGCATGTTTTAACACGTTGGCATGTTTTTAGCATGTTGCTAGCATGAATTAGCACATTGCTGGCATACTTACTTTAAGCTTCCTCCTGGCGTTGAATTTCTTCAGACATTCCACCGTCTCCTGTCTGTGCATCATGGAGGCCACTGTGGAGCGTTGCTGTGATACACACAGGTAAACAATAAACGAACAACGGTTTAAGATCTTTCATTAATATCACATTATTTTGATTTGCACCATCCGCAATTCAGTATTAAATATGGCATTGTGCCATAAAGTCATTATCATTCTTTCCAGAGCAAACAAACCCCTTATTTAAAGCTGCACTGTGTGATATTTCCCCCCATCTAGCGGTGAAAAGGTATATGACCATCCAGTGAATATTAGTTTCTGTTCCTCTCAATTCCGATTTCGTTTTAACTCCTACGGTGGCTGATTTAGTCCAAGATTAATATGGCTTCCAGTTCGATCAAGTGATGAGGTTACTTTAGAAAACTATTATAATTTGCAGTTATTTAATTTGTCAGTTAACATGTTGGTTATGACATCTATGTAAAATGAATAATAGTTTTACCTTTTTGTTATTTTTGACCATTTCATTGCTAACATCAGCGATCAGGTTCCCAGACGAATGCAAGCTAATCTTAGTAAAGTAACTTTTATCGGTGCTATCGTTATTCTGTATATTGTACGACATCACTAGCGTAAGGCAAAGTTTACATTGTAGGCTATATCAGTCTCAAGCAATCCCCCTCTTCACATTCGACACGGTGCCATCGAGTGTTAAAACACCAAAGGCGGCTTGAATTTACGTATGTCCCTCTTTGGCTACTGTACTTTCAAGATGGAGGGGCAACATGGCGACGCGCATTCGAACCCCTCACCCGTATGTATTTTCAATGGCATATTATACACTTACGAGAATACTTTATTACTTGAAAGAAGTAAATATACATTAATGAGCACATATATTTTTGAAAGAACTAAGTGTTTTTAGCTAAGAATAAACTAAAAAAGTTACACAGTGTAGCTTTAAGAAAATATCAGCACTGAGTTATTACCACTGAAAATATCATGAATAAACGTCTAATTAAAAGACACATGTTTGTAGATTTTCAAGCGATCCTATTTCAATAAATGATCGCAAAACGACTGAGAAAAACATCACAAGATGGCCGGTCTCACTGCACAAATTGCATTCAGTGCTAAAATCTCAGAGCTACGCGAGCTTTACTTCGGAGCTAACATTGGGAGGTTATGTAATGTCCCCGTTTGGCTATATCAGTACATGTGTGTGTGTGTGAGAGAGTGTGCAGACATACACAGATCCAGGGGTGT
>CM040912.1:1145000-1152500 GCA_023029165.1 Gobiocypris rarus
TATAAAAGGAAACATTAGGATAATATTTTAAAAAATTGTGCTTGGACATATTTTTGAACCAAGTCTTCCAAAAAGAAAAGTCTCTAGGGTTACGCAGCACTTCAGGAAGACTGAGAATAAAGCCTTAAAAAACAAATGGTGTTTGTTTCATTAGAAATCTCCGAAAACATATTTTAGATGTGATTGTGATTTTGTTCACAAATGTAATAAATATGCATGAATGTCTGCAAAAAAATAATTTGTAAAAATGTTAATATATCGGAAGCAATCTCTGCATAACCCATTAAGACTCGGCACATGACTCATGTTATTATAGAGTCAACTACAAACCTAAAGACTTCAGACATAAACACACTGGAAACCTTCAGACAACCCCGTTCATAGGAGCCTTGTTCACGAATGCATACATTCATAATCACTGATTTACACACTTTTTTGTAGTAATCAACAAATAGCTTCTCACAGTGGTGGAAGTTTCTCTTTATGTTTTAGTTCAGAATTGAATCGCATCAATACGAAGGGACTCTTATGTCAGGGGAGTCTAGAAAGAGCAGTCCAGACTTTCTCAAACCCATAATAACACCAAGAGGACACCAGGCTAGTTTGTCAGGTGCAGTTAGTTGCATTTTGTTAGATCAAGGTGCTAGCATGCTAGGGAGTCATGCAGTCATTGCTTTATCAACACACACTTTAATATTACAGTGGACAGTCGATCATTCAGTGTGAGTGTATCCGAGTCGAATGAGCCTAACCCTACTCTTAGTCTCCGCTCCTGATTCGGAAAGCCAATGCTTTACCATATGAGACCCCGGAGCCCAACAGCAGTCCTGATCTCACGGGAATATCAGTGGGAATAGCCAACAATACATCGTATGGATCAAGATTATCCATTTTTCTTTTATACCAAAAATCATTAGGATATTGAGATCATGTTCCATGAAGATATTGTGTAAATGTCCATATCAGAAATATATTATTAGTAGTAATATGCATGGCTAAGTACTTTATTTGGAGAACTTTAAAGGAGATTTTCCTCAGTATTTGCACCCTCAGATTTCCAAATATTGTCCTAACAAACCATACATCAATGGAAATATTATTTATTAGATGATGTATGAATCTCAGTTTTAAAAAATGGACCCTTATGACTGGTTTTGTGGTCCAGGGTCACATATATTAGTCATTTAGCATGGTTGTTAATGGGGAAGGACGTCATCATTGCAGTCTTCTAGTCTTGACTTAGCAAACCCCACCGAGGCCAGGGCGGAAACATTAGAACTGCGGAAGATAATTACAGGGGTGTGGGGATCATATAAAGAACAGCCGGATGTTGTCCTTTGTTAGAGAAGCGAGAGATAATGACGAATAGAGTAGATTAGAGAGCAGATCTATGATTCTCATTTGAGCAGCTGAGTCTGCTAGCACGTATTACAGGCGCTCGTTTGTTGCCCTACATATTAGCGTGATAAAACCCTAAGGTCTGCCCTACATGACTAATAATGTGTCCTCGTAAGTGTAGGATATTGCTTTTTGTAAATGGTTGTTGGGTGCTCTGTAAAACTTTAATACGATTCAATCAAATGACTTTCTGAAAGCAAACCACCAACATTCTTCAGATTGCTGGACATGTCATAAGCTAAGATAGACTTTCTTTTTGCTAATAAGAGACATTCCTTCGTTCTCAGAAGAAATGTGTAAAAACTGTAGCTTTAGGGGTACAACAGTCTCTGCACATTTCTTCTGAGAGTGTTAAAAGGGATAAATGAGGAAGGAGAGCATTTCACATGTACAATTGCGATTGATTTTGCTGGTAAGGATAAAAACTCTTTGCATTGAATCCATTGCTTGCCACTTTGTCATATTGTGTTGTGCCTATTCCAACAAATCTTCTGCCAAAAATATTTTCTTAAAGGAATCAGAAAAAACCCTCCCCGTAGCCCTTAAATCTCATTTGTACGTATTCAAATCTCAGTCTTGTAATCTCAATGTGCCAAATCTGCCCATTTGTATTGCAGATTAGAGCTTTTGTTCTATGTAAAAGAAATACTGTATAAACACTTTTTAAAGGGGTCATGAACTGAGAAATCAAGCTTTTGATATATAAGAGGTCATCATACTATAAGAATATCCTCCAAGTTTCAGAACTGTTAGTCCAAAAACAGCTTTTATTGTAACCTAGCCCAGAGAACGACTGGTTGAATCTATAAGGACCGCCTACTTCATCATCGTAACTTTGGCCCCGCCCACTGGAGTGTTAGTGAGATGACGAGGAGAGAAGAGCGACTAAAAATAACATCACCATCCAAAGGATCCTAATGCTAGGAATGTGCTTATTTATTCTCAACACTGTGAGTGTCTCAGTTGAGCATTATTTATTTGTGTTCGCTACATTTCACTGTGGATTCTTTGGGAAATCAGTCGCAATTTTAGCAAAGGCTTTGCAGACAGACTTTTAAGATATGGACCCGACAGTAACGCCACAACATGTGCCTGATCTGAGACCAGGGATTTCTGATATATGATTCATGTACAATCTTTGTCTGTGTGTCAGTAAATCAAACCAGTGACTACACGCTCAACTTCACATTGTTTCTCTTAGTAGGTGAAAATAATCTGTTATTTAAATATATATAGAAAGCCATCAAAGAACGCTCCCTTTACAATCGCTGGAGCTGTCAATCAAACAGCAGCAGTGGGCGTTTACACTGAAGTCTCACAGCGGCCAATCACAGCAGTGGGCGTTTACTGAAGTCTCACAGCGCCAATCACAGCAGTGGGCGTTTACACTGAAGTCTCACAGCGGCCAATCACAGCAGTGGGCGTTTACACTGAAGTCTCACAGCGGCCAATCACAGCAGTGGGCGTTTACACTGAAGTCTCACAGCGGCCAATCACAGCAGTGGGCATTTACACTGAAGTCTAACAGCGGCCAATCACAGCAGTGGGCGTTTACACTGAAGTCTCACAGCGGCCAATCACAGCAGTGGGCGTTTACACTGAAGTCTCACAGCGGCCAATCACAGCAGTGGGCGTTTACACTGAAGTCTCACAGCAGCCAATCACAGCAGTGGGCGTTTACACTGAAGTCTCACAGCGGCCAATCACAGCAGTGGGCGTTTACACTGAAGTCTCACAGCGGCCAATCACAGCAGTGGGCGTTTACACTGAAGTCTCACAGCAGCCAATCACAGCAGTGGGCGTTTACACTAAAGTCTCACAGCAGCCAATCACAGCAGTGGGCGTTTACACTAAAGTCTCACAGCGGCCAATCACAGCAGTGGGCGTTTACACTGAAGTCTCACAGCAGCCAATCACAGCAGTGGGCATTTACACTGAAGTCTCACAGCAGCCAATCACAGCAGTGGGCGCTTTTGATGTAAAAATCATACTAATATCATAAGTGAACCACAGGAAACGTTATAAAACAATGCAGTTCATGACCCCTTTAAATATACAGTATATTTTACTGTTTTGTGTCAATTTGCTTTGTTTTCTCTTTCTTTGTGTAGAGGTCACCATGTGACAGTATGGCAGCAGCCAATCACAGAGCAGAATCCAGGCTGATGCAAATTCAGATTACAAGAGGAGGGAAACCAATCTCCTGGCTGCACCTGGCTCATTTGATTGGCAAATTAGCAGCGACAAGAGCCAGCGCTGGTTTGTGTTTCAATCGACAGAAAACACATTTGTCATTACTGATGCAAAAACATAATAACATTGATCACTTGATTGAAAACTGTGACTCATATGTTACTAAGCACTTGTATAATCTGTAAATATATTTTGCAAGCCTAAAGTCCACAGGTCTTGGATCAGTACAAGAGGACAAAGAAGAAGGTCTTGGTGTTTTAAGACCCTCAGCATCTCTACTCACCTTCAGGTCCCGATGGACCACTCCCATCTGGTGGCAGTGGAGAACAGCCTCAAGGATCTGCTGAATGCAATGACTGCATGCAAACACCAGGGGGTGTGGGTTAGTGACAAGCACACACTCACTATCTGTGCACAGCATTGAGAGCAAGGGAGCATGAGCCTGGAGGCGATGAATAAGACTTACATGGGCTTCACGTTACTTAAAGTTTTAGTGTTGCATTTCAAATGAGTATGCAGTAGGGCTGGGTGGAAGCACACCAACATTTGACCAGTCCATCTCTACTAATGAGCTGCTGAGTTCACTCAGGTGTGTTTGACTAGGAAGAGTAGTATAAACTGGATGTGAGCATCGCATTAAACAGAAGCCATTATAATGACTGACGCTGTCTACACTGATACAGATGTGAGTTCAGTTTCTGACATCTGCCGAAAACAGGACAAATGGAAGAGTGAAAGAACGTTGGCTTTGATCGTCTCGTTTAAAGCGGGGGTGAAATGCTGTTTCATGCATACTACGTTTTTTACACTGTTAAAGACTTGGATTCCCATGCTAAACATGGACATGGATAAAAATCTCTGCCAAAAATACTCCTTCCGGTTTCTCACAAGTTTAGGAAAGTTTTTTTTCGAGTATGGGTTTGTGTGATATCAAATGGCCGGAATTTTCTTGTATGGCCCGTACGGGCTCTTCTCCCGGAAGAGAGCGCGCACGACCAGATTGAGAGGGCAAATGCACGCCCATTAACATGCTTTTATCGGAAAGGCCGGCTGCACTGCAGTCACAGGACATCACCAAATCAACAATGTCACCAAAGTGTGTTTTTGATGGAGCGGTCCCACCGATAAAGGTTCACGTCGTGCATTGGAAGCAGGCGGCGAGTAAAACTGCTTCAGATGTCTGTGTTGTTGGCTATCATCGCGTACATATAAAGGTAAACAACATGATCGTTTATCAATGGAGCATGCGATGTATGGTGTGGGTTTAAATACATTTGTTTAGCTGACCAATATAGCTGTTGAACTAAATTAATTATTTCATATTAAACCTAGGCTAGGCGCCGTTCACACAAAGCGCACTTCATTCAAATTAATTTTCTATGTAAACATGCAGTGGTCTGACGTGCAAAACTACTCTATAGCTACTCAAGATTAACATGAGATTGACCTCCCCTTTAAACAGCTGGTTTGAGTATCTGTACAGACTTCAGAGGGGTTTATTTAAGGATATATTGAAGGATTATATGTTTGTTCTGAGCATTTTATTTTGTAAACGAGGCATAATGTAGTAATGGAGAGTTCGACAGATGAAGCAGCTGCATCACAAACCATAAGTAAATTATTTCATAATGCTTTCTCTGTAAAATACCATTTTTCCACATATATATTTGTATTTTATTTTTTTGTATGTGCAAGGAACAGATCAATATGACATGGTATTTCCCAGCCCTACCGTGCAGTAATAAAACATTTGTATACAGTTATATATCTATCCATTGCCCATCTCCTGTCATCATTACCTCTCTTGTCTTGCTCCCGAAAATCTCAATCCAGAAGTGGTGTTTGCTTGGGCGACTGTGTGCTTGACCCACTAAAGCATTGACTTAAGGGTTCTGATACCCATTTTGCATTTCAATCAAAAAGGGCACGGTCACCATCAACACACACAAACAGAAAAGACAGTCCTACAGGGTCAAACACACAGTTCCCAACTAGGTGCTACATGCACAACCTTCGCTCTGAGGTCATCATCTGCGTTCGTACCCCTCAGCCCACCGCCACACACACACGTCTCGGTGTGTAGCTGTGTTTCGAGGGATCAGGTTGGGGTGAGTAGAGGAGGCTTCCACAATGGGAACCCGCGGATTATTATGGGTTCAAACAATGGAGGTTTGAGCCTGTCATACTAACCTTCAAGTCTCGATGTACAATGCCATTTAAGTGACAATGATTAACACTCTCTAGAATCTGCTGTATGCAATGACTGTGAGAGAGAGAGAGAGAGAGAGAGAGAGACACAGCGACGAAGCCAAAGGAGAGAGAATGAACAGTTCAGCAAGCACAGTCAGAAAACAAACACAGCTGACAGACAAACAGTGAAGACTGAACGCCAGTTTAACTGGGACTGGAACAAATACTGTACTCCATTCAGTGCAAGACTGTAGAAAATATGATATTTGCTATAAATTATTTACAATAATATTCCAGGCAGAAATGAAAATCCCCCTCATGTCATTGGAATCCCTGTTGACTTTCTTTTCTTTCTGTCTGTTTTTCTTCAGAGGAACACTGAAATTTGAGCTGCTCGCTGTTTTGCATTCCTATGAATGTGGACTGTAGCTTTCAATAGGACTTTAAAACTCTGACAAAAGAGGTCCATAAAACCTATGCACACCATTCCTACACTTCTGAAGCCATATGATATGTTTATGTGGTAAACAACCTGGAAATTTGACCACTGCTATCAGACTGGATCAGTGAGTTGAACTGGAGAACCAGGACGGCATTTCCCAAAGAAGATTGCATTGGCGCCAAAGGTCTCAACGATCGGCTTGGGCTTACGATGCACTTGTAAAAGCAGATTAGATCAGATGTGATTCAGATTCAGAGTTGTTTTGTGAACTGGTCTTCTCAAAATTGTATTGAAGATATTGAGTGATCACTGACAGCACATGATGAGTAAAGTAAGTGAACCTCTGTATTATGACTTCTCTAAATGCTGGAGTCAGTTAAGTGCCCTAAATAAAGACACAAAGCCGGTTAGCGGGAACCCTGCCTTGATCCTTAAAAAACGCATTAAAGCGATGCAAAAAGCTAGAAATTGCTACAAAGGCATTGTTTAAAAAACCTATTATGCAAAATTCCCTTTTACATGGTGTTTGAACATAAATGTGTGTCGGCAGTGTGAGTTCACAGCCACCCTATAATGATTAAAATCAACACACTCTTTTTAATCCCCATAAATCATAAGCAGTGTCTCAGAACAAGCGTTTGCAGATTCTAGCTTTTGTGATGTCACATTGCACAGGCCCCACCCACTACTGCCATATTAGCATAGACTCTGCCCATGACTGCTGACAGACTCCGCCCTATTAACATAGACCCCGCCCTCAACTGATGATAGACTCCGCCCTATTGTCATTGAACCCGCCCACGCCTGCTGACTGACCCCACCCTTTTTAGCAGAGATCCCACCCACGGCTACTGACTGACTCCGCCCTATTAACATGGACCCTGCCCACAACTGCGGAAAGACTCCGCCCTATAAGTATAGACCCCTTCTACAACTGCTGACCGACTCCACCCTATTAGCATAGACCCCACCCACGACTGCTGACAGACTCCGCCCTATTAGCATAGACCCCACCCACGACTGCTGACAGACTCCGCCCTATTAGCATAGACCCCACCCACAACTGCTGACAGACTCCGCCCTATTATCACAGACCCCACCCAAAACTGCTGACAGACTCCACCCTATAAGCACAGACCCGCCCATGACTGCTGACGGACTCCGCCCTATTAGCATAGACCCCACCCACGACTGCTGACAGACTCCGCCCTATTAGCATAGACCCCACCCACAACTGCTGACAGACTCCGCCCTATTAGCATAGACCCCACCCACGA
>CM040912.1:1157500-1230000 GCA_023029165.1 Gobiocypris rarus
CCCCACAAGCTCATCTTTGATGATACCAGCCCAAACCAGTACTCCACCTCCACCTTGCTGGCGTCTGAGTCGGACTGGAGCTCTCTGCCCTTTACCAATCCAGCCACGGGCCCATCCATCTGGCCCATCAAGACTCACTCTCATTTCATCAGTCCATAAAACCTTAGAAACATCAGTCTTGAGATATTTCTTGGGGCCAGTCTTGACGTTTCAGCTTGTGTGTCTTGTTCAGTGGTGGTGGACTTTCTGCCTTTCTTACCTTGGCCATGTCTCGGAGTATTGCACACCTTGTGCTTTTGGGCACTCCAGTGATGTTGCAGCTCTGAAATATGGCCAAACTGGTGGCAAGTGGCATCTTGGCAGCTGCGTGACTTTTCTCAGTTCACGGGCAGTTATTTTGCGCCTTGGTTTTTCCACACGCTTCTTGCGACCCTGTTGACTATTTTGAATGAAGCAGCTTGATTGTTCGATGATCACGCTTCAGAAGCTTGGCTATTTTAAGACTGCTGCATCCCTCTGCAATATATCTCACTATTTTTGACTTTTCTGAGTCCTTCTTTTGACCCATTTTGCCAAAGGAAAGGAAGTTGCCTAATAATTATGCACACCTGATATAGGGTGCTGATGTCATTAGACCACACCCCTTCTCATTACAGAGATGCACATCACCTAATATGCTTCATTGGTAGTAGGCTTTCCAGCCTATAAAGCTTGGAGTAAGACAACATGCATAACGAGGATGATGTGGTCAAAATACTCATTTGGCTAATAATTCTGCACTCCCTGTCATCAGCATCATAAAAAATCATCCTACAAAATGACCAGAGCCTCTGGAAGCTGAATCATCCCAGATCCAGGCCACATCCGGTACATGTGGATTCAACACGGGCCGGATCTGGGCCGACACTGTGTTCCTGTCTGGGATGGAAAGGTCATATGAGCAGAGGTGGAAAGTAACGGATTACATTTACTCGCGTTACTGTAATTGAGTAGTTTTTCTGTGTACTTCTACTTTTTTAAGTAGTTTTAAAAAGCTGTAATTTTACTTTTACTTAAGTACATTTTGATTGAAGTATTGTACTTCGCTACATTTTAAACCACATCCGTTACTGAGTAAAAATAAATCATTAATGCAAAGGGGAGGAAAAAACGCGATCCGAAAGCGACTATATTGAATAGAGGCGGGGGCGAAGAGAGAACAAGCGCGCAAATATCAGATGGAGGCGAACAACACAGGCGTCATGGCGCAGACCCAGCTGAGAGCTAAACGCCGTCGGGAGCCCCTGGACAGGATGGAAATACTTTGGATATTGAAAAATATAACGTGGTGTTGTCTTGGAGGATATCAAATGTGCACAAAATGTGGATGCAAATGAAGAAACACATAGCACATGTTCGGACACACATCCCTCTGTGCAGATAAAGGTGTGTTTATAACTTAAGGCCGAATGATTTCTGTAACGCAGAGAATCGGTATCCGGTCATGAACATTACCTTTACATTATAACGTAGGATTCACATCATATACACAAACTGATGGATGAACGGATAACTCGAAAGAATAAATCAAATCGCTACATGGTCTGTAAATATTAAAGCACAAAACATTGCTATATGAATATATGATCTGCTCCGTCTACTACATACAGGACTCTATTATTCTTAAACATTTTAATGAATTAATGACAAAATTAAGTTGTTAATCTAATTCATAATCATTTATTGAATTTAGTTTATTAGACATGTTTTATTGAATTTTTAATAAACAAAACAAGTTTATGATAAAGCATTTGTTCAACCAAAAAAAATAAAATCATTCATTTAACATCATTTTAACTAACCATAATTTAATAATAGGTACAGTTTATTTATTAAATAATTGTTTAATACCGTGATGTTTTCTGAGATTTCGTGAAAATCTCGTTCTATCACAACCCTACAGGGGAGAGTCCCGCACCCCCACTGTTAAAAAAGTAACTAAGTAACTTTTACTCTGAGTACATTTTAAATGAGCTACTTTTTACTTTTACTTGAGTAAATTTTTAGACCAGTAATTTTACTTGTACTTAAGTAAAATTTCATTGAAGTAACAGTACTTTTACTTGAGTAGAATATTTTGTTACTCTTTCCACCTCTGCATATGAGTCTGACGAATGAAATGAATTTTTTTTTTTCGAAAAATGAAAATTAGCCCATGATTTACTCTCCATTCACTGCCATTATAAAGCTTGGAAGAGCCAGGACATTTTTAATATAACTTTAATATAACGCCTGAATGTCATACACACCTAGGATGAGCTGAGGGAGAGTACTTTTTCATTTTTGAGTGAACTATCCCTTTAATGTCCAGTGAAAAACACTCTTTAGTTGTGATTGTGATTATCACATGCACACTCTTGTTTTTAGAAAGCCAGACAATTTGAATATAATATAATTACAGCTTTACGATTTCACACATTAATTTAGTGTGATTAATTATTGAAACAATAATGCATGAAACCTATACGTCATCTTACATTGCATTCAGTTTAGTAACGAACATGAGGAATGCCACTAAAATTCAAGATATAGGGGGGAAAATTCTTATATTTATATCATATGATATAGTTTAGCAATATCGCATGAGCAAAAGTGCAGTTTTTTCCCGAATATCAGCACAATTGCTAATGTGATATTGAATTTATACAACAGTTCAATAAACAAGAAGTTAATATTGTTACATTTTAGACACAATATTGTCTGTCTTTCCTTAATTTCACCTATAAAACATTTCCGAGCGACACGGCTGTGTTTCATTACTGAATGAATCCATGGTTTTTATTGAATCGAGTGAGTCATTGATTCAGTGACTCGTTCATAAAGAGAGTCACTTGTTCCTGAATGAGTGATTCAATGACTCACTCATTAAAGGATGAGTTCACTTCAGAATGAAAATGTCCTGATAGTTTGTCCTGAAATCACTGCAGTTTCAGAGGAAGGGCTTCAGAGTCTCTGACCGATCCCAGAGGAATAGGGTCTGATCCAGACAAACCATCAGACATTTACAAGAACAAATAAACATTTATATACTTTAACCTCAAATGCTCGACTTCGGTGTTGTTCTTCTTCACGGCGTATGACGTCATAACGTAGGAAAGGTCACATGACGTAGCTGGAAGTGCCGCCCCAGTGTTGAAGTCGAAAGTGCAAAATCAAAAATAAATCGAACGGCCTTTACATAAATAAACATAAAACAACGATGGCGGATGATTTTAAAGTTGGAGGAAAACATGAGATGGAGTTTTTCGGCACTGGGTCGGCACTTCCAGCTACGACACGCGTGACCTTTCCAACGTGATGACGTCATACATCTTATAAGTCGGATGGTTTGTCTGGATCAGCCCCTATTCCTCTGGGATCGGTCAGAGCCTCTGAAGCCCTTCCTCTGACACTGCATTGATTTGGACCTTCAGCCGTTGGTTCCCATTGAAGTCCATTATAACCTCTTTCCCACCAAAGCAGTGCTGGCGCTGGTGCGGAGCCAGAGCCTGGTTTCAAATCGATTCTTTGTCTTTCCACAGCCAAATCACCAGCTCCAAACCAGGAAAGGTGCTTCTTAAGTAGCATTGCTGGTCTAGAAGTAAGAGCCGCTTGCGTCAGGGGTTGAGGGTTACTCATGACCGCCATTTTTGAATTAGCAGCTAATCAAGTTAAAAGCTGCTCGATTGTGATATTTAAATCACGACGAGCTGCACGAATGCGCTGGATTCGCTGTGTTTTAATGCCGATGTAGGATCGTAAGGCCATCAATAGTAACGCAGCGTTCGCCATTGTTGATGGAAGGCTTGTTCGAGATGCATCGGCGCTGTGCACGCGACTCCTTATGCGGTGTTTTGATATCATACGCGGATCGCTCTGCACAGCGCCGATGCATCTCAAACAAGCCTGGTGTGTTTCAGTGTGTGTGTTTCCCGCTGCCTCGCTAGCGTTACGGAGAAAGATGAGACGTATGCAGTGACGTCAGACCTGGCTCTGTGGAAAACCAAACCGGCTCTTAGAAGGCTCGCCAGTCGAACCGGGTCTGAACCGGGTCTGAACCGGGTCTGAACCGGGTCTGAACCAGCACGTGGTTCATTCTGCTGGAAAAGAGGTATATGTGGAGAAAACTCCTGGAATGTTTCCCTCAAAAAACATCATTTCTTTTCCACTTAAGAAAGAAAGACATGGACATCTTGGATGAGATGGGGGTGAGTAACATCCGGAGATTTTCATTTTGAACTGATCCTTTAAGACAGAGGCGGTTTTAGTTTTTAAAGCATAATTTCATTTTTAATGCATATTCATATCCCCTGCATTAAACAGTGTGTGTAAATACACCTAAATGAACAAAAAAAAAGGTTATGGCCTCATTGTTGCCTTAAAACTTTAATACATTCAATGTATCAAAATATTTATTTCTAAAGCTACTTTTTGTGATCATCAATCGCAATAATGACTTTATGTTTTGGGGGGTGATTTCACAGCCAAAATTGACGTGCGATAAACTAATCAGCACATCGTGAAATTAATTTGATAAAACATTCTAATAGCTTGACAGCTGTAATATATGTAGTTCATTGCAGCTCTTCTCAGGGGTTTTGCCATTTATTTGGCCAGTGGAGGAGCTCTCATTAACAGGGGAACCGGAGACGTGACCTCACACAGACGGAGACACACACAGAAATATTCACTCACAAATCAAACACGAGGTAGTGAACGCCCTCCTCTGATATGCTGTCATGGAGCCGCACTGTTGAGAGAGAGAGAGAGAGAGAGAGAGAGAGGGAGAGAGAGAGAGAGAGAGAGAGAGAGAGAGAGAGAGAGAGAGAGAGAGAGAGAGAGAGAGAGAGAGAGAGAGAGAGAGAGAGAGAGAGAGAGAGAGAGAGAGAGAGAGAGAGAGAGAGAGAGAGAGAGAGGGAGGGAGAGAGAGAGAGAGAGAGAGAGAGGGAGGGAGGAGGGAGGGAGAGAGAGAGAGAGAGAGAGAGAGAGAGAGAGAGAGAGAGAGAGAGAGAGAGAGAGAGAGAGAGAGAGAGAGAGAGAGAGACTGATTAGACTGTATCGAGCAGCTCATAATCGTTGGAATAAGGGAGTGAGATTTTCACAGACTTGTTAACTCCACAAATTAGAATTATTTCTGCTTCCTCTCATTGTCACAGATGAATAAAGGGCAGACGCATTAAAGCTGAAGTGTGTCATCATAACAGACCTTATCCACTTCGGCTCCGTCTTTGATTTGTAACGGGAATGAAAGCGAGGCTGTGAGGGACAGACACACATCTCTTCATTTATTGTGTTTTTGGATTGTTCTGCTGACTGAAACACTGCAAAAATATCTTTACAGGAAATGTCAATAGACAAAAAGACAACATAAGCTGTGTAAAATTAGAAGTGCTCTAGGAGCTTTATGCATCTTTTCACAGCGGACGCCATTGAAAACACTGTAAGTCTATCCCGCACAGCCTCGCTCTCATACCGGAGACATTCAATACCTGAGCCGTACGCAAGTGATTTCCCTGTAAAGAGAGAACGCTGGCGGTGTCAAAACACTGCTGAGTTGGCACAATGGATTCTGGGATTATATCAGTGAGACTCTATTTATGAACTGGGAAGTAAGTTTTTCCAGTGCCTGTGTGAGACTTAAAAATTCACTGGAAGGTAAATAACTAGAAAATAACTAATTGCAATAAACCAGAAAACTAAATAAAGGACAGATGGAGGAGGGAGGGATGGATGGATGGATGGATGGATGGATGGATGGCCGGATGGATGGATGGCTGAAAACCCAGACACACAGATAGACAGATGGATGGATGGACGAACAAGACGGATAGAAGGACGGATAGAAGGACGGATGGATGGATTGATGATGGATGGATGGATGGATGGATTGATGATGGATGGATGGTTAGACGAACGGGATGGATGAAATGGGAAAGAAAGTTGGACAGATGGATGGATGGATCGATGAAATGGGACAGAAAGAAGGACAGATGGAGAGATGGATGGATGGATGGATGGATGGATGGATGGATGGATGGATGGATGGATGAAAACCCAGACACACAGATAGACAGATGGATGGATGGACGAACAAGACGGATAGAAGGACGGATAGAAGGACGGATGGATGGATTGATGATGGATGGATGGATGGATGATGGATGGATGGTTAGACGAACGGGATGGATGAAATGGGAAAGAAAGTTGGACAGATGGATGGATGGATCGATGAAATGGGACAGAAAGAAGGACAGATGGAGAGATGGATGGATGGATGGATGGATGGGACAGAAAGAAGGACAGATGGAGGATGGATGGATGGATGGATGGATGGATGGATGGATGGATGGATCGATGAAATGGGACAGAAAGAAGGACAGATGGAGAGATGGAGGGATGGATGGATGGATCGATGAAATGGGACAGAAAGAAGGACAGATGGAGAGATGGAGGGATGGATGGATGGATGGATGGATGGATGGATGGACGGAAGGATGGATGGACAAATGGGACAGAAAGAAGGACGGATGGAGGGATGGATGGATGGATGGATGGATGGATGGATGGATGGATGGAAGGATGGATTGATTGATGATGGATGGATGGTTAGACGAACGGGATGGATGGATGGATGGATGGACAAATGGGACAGAAAGAAGGACAGATGGATGGATGGATGGATAGACGAACGGGACGGAGAAAAGTATGGATGGATAGATAGATAGATGATAGATAGATAGATAGATAGATAGATAGATAGATAGATAGATAGATAGATAGATAGATAGATAGATAGATAGATAGATAGATTTTAAAATAAGTGGTTAAAGTCAAGCGCTCGCTCAAAGGCGGATGCATGCACGGCAACATTAAACTGGGCAAAAACAGGTATTTATTTAGTTGCTTCAGGAACAGCCTTCACATCAAGAGCACACCCGATGCCTACAAACACCGTCTCAGAGCCTCAGCAGACACATCTCTGCACATCCCTCCGTCTCAGAGAGGGGAAACCTTCTAATGAAACAGGACACTAATGAAAGTGAGCCGAGGGAATGCCTCATGGCATTTCTCAAAGCAAGCGAAAGGCCTGACCTTTTGAATAAGAAATCCGGCTGGATTACATGAGGAAAAAAAGAGACAGGGAGGAATCCCCCCTGTATAAATATCTCATGCATCTTCTCTCATCTATGATACAGTTGGTTGCTCAAACCTGTTGCCATGGTAACAGAGAGAGAATGGCTTTCCGGCTGATGGCTGCTCCGGAGAGGAGAAAGCCCTCGGTTAGTTCAGGAAAGCCATTGGCTTTATATTCTGAGTGACAGCCATTGACTGTTGAGGGAAAATGCCTTTACCTTAAATATAGAATCACATTTGTGTCAAAAAAGACAAGATAAAAATAAATAAATGTTTAAATGAAGAGCAAAAAGAGACACTGGGACCTAACATTGACAAATCACTGGAATGAAACTGAACAGAACCCGATTGGCTCTGTTCTCCATTAGACGAACATATGTGGGTGGGAATGTGATACTAAATTGTTCATCTTATCTGTAGCTTTGTGTTATGGCCATAATTACTGCTAGAAAAACACCCACGCTTGTAATCTCGCAGCTGGCTGTGATGTAGGTGAGTGTGGGCTGAAAAGCATGGCCATTTTTAGCAGTTCCACCCTACAGGTCAGGCTATCAGGATGAATCACTCAGCGTTCTCAACTTCATGAACCGATATCGATTCCGAAATCACAAGGATCGATATTTCAGTCTGTTTAAAGCTGATGAATGAAGAAAACTTGGTAAAGGTTTTGACACTTTCTATGTGAACACCAAAAAAAATGTGAAAAGGTTAAATGGTCGTGGGAAAATATGGAGGGTATGCACATGATTGGAGTGACTGCGGACAGCTGGAGTTATGCACACTGAGCGGCAGCACTGGTTTACAGCGTAAACTGGTTTCTCACTCAAACCACCGCTGCTTCTGCTACTGATTGCTTTTAGAGGGAAAAGCTGCCCAACACTGCTGGTCTAGGATCTGTTTTCATCATAATAATCGCATATTATTAGACAAAAGATCCTGTGTTTGCGCTCGTCAAATGATTATATTTACAACGAGTTTTCACTTCAGTGTGTAAGGTAGCCAATCACAGACATGTTTGTTGATGTCTTGAACACAACAGCCAATCACAGACATGTTTGTTGATGTCTTGAACGCAACAGCCAATCACAGACATGTTTGTTGATGTCTTGAACACAACAGCCAATCACAGACATGTTTGTTGATGTCTTGAACGCAGTGGCCAATCACAGACATGTTTGTTGATGTCTTGAACGCAACAGCCAATCACAGACATGATTATTGGTGTCTTGAACGTAATGGCCAATCACAGACATGTTTGTTGATGTCTTGAACGCAGTGGCCAATCACAGACATGTTTATTGATGTCTTGAACGCAACAGCCAATCACAGACATGTTTATTGATGTCTTGAACGTAATGGCCAATCACAGACATGTTTGTTGATGTCTTGAACGCAGTGGCCAATCACAGACATGTTTATTGATGTCTTGAACGCAACAGCCAATCACAGACATGTTTGATGATCTCTTGAACGCAGTGGCCAATCACAGACATGTTTGTTGATGTCTTGAACGCAGTGGCCAATCACAGACATGTTTATTGATGTCTTGAACATGGCCAATCACAGACATGTTTATTGATATCTTGAACGCAGTGGCCAATCACAGACGTTTGTTGATGTCTTGAACGCAGTGGCCAATCACAGACATGTTTATTGATGTCTTGAACGTAATGGCCAATCACAGACATGTTTGTTGATGTCTTGAACGCATAATGGCCAATCACAGACATGTCTGTTGATGTCTTGAACGTAATGGCCAATCACAGACATGTTTGATGATCTCTTGAATGCAATCACAGACATGTTTGTTGATCTCTTGAACGCAATGGCCAATCACAGACATGTTTGTTGATCTCTTGAACGCAATGGCCAATCACAGACATGTCTGTTGATGTCTTGAACGTAATGGCCAATCACAGACATGTTTGATGATCTCTTGAATGCAATGGCCAATCACAGACATGTTTGTTGATCTCTTGAATGGCCAATCACAGACATGTTTCTTGATGTCTTGAACTGGACAATCACAGACATGTCTGTTGATGTCTTTAACGCAATGGGCAATCACAGACATGTTTGTTGATCTCTTGAACGCATGGCCAATCACAGACATGTTTGTTGATGTCTTGAACGCAACGGCCAATCACAGACATGTTTGTTGAAGTCTTTAACGCAATGGGCAATCACAGACATGTTTGTTGATGTCTTTAACGCGGTGGGCAATCACAGATATGTTTGTTGATCTCTTGAACGCAATGGCCAATCACAGACATGTTTGTTGATCTCTTGAACGCATAGCGGCCAATCACAGACATGTTTGTTGAAGTCTTTAACGCAATGGGCAATTACAGACATGTTTGTTGATGTCTTTAACGCGATGGGCAATCACAGACATGTTTGTTGATCTCTTGAACGCAATGGCCAATCACAGACATGTTTGTTGATCTCTTGAGCATAGCGGCCAATCACAGACATGTTTGTTGATCTCTTGAACGCAGTGGCCAATCACAGACATGTTTGTTGATGTCTTTAACGCAATGGCCAATCACAGACATGTCTGTTGATGTCTTTAACGCAATGGGCAATCACAGACATGTTTGTTGATCTCTTGAACGCAATGGCCAATCACACACATGTTTGTTGATCTCTTGAACGCATAATGGCCAATCACAGACATGTTTGTTGATGTCTTGAACGTAATGGCCAATCACAGACATGTTTGATGATCTCTTGAACACAACGGCCAATCACAGACATGTTTCTTGATGTCTTGAACGTAATGGCCAATCACAGACATGTTTGTTGATCTCTTGAGCAACGCAATCACAGACATGTTTGTTGATCTCTTGAGCATACGGCCAATCACAGACATGATTGTTGATCTCTTGAACGCAATGGCCAATCACAGACATGTTTGTTGATCTCTTGAACGCAATGGCCAATCACAGACATGTTTGTTGATCTCTTGAACGCAGTGGCCAATCACAGACATGTTTATTGATGTCTTGAACGTAATGGCCAATCACAGACATGTTTGTTGATGTCTTGAACGCAACAGCCAATCACAGACATGTTTGATGATCTCATGCACGCAGTGGCCAATCACAGACATGTCTGTTGATGTCTTTAACGCAATGGCCAATCACAGACATGTTTGATGATCTCTTGAACGCAATGGCCAATCACAGACATGTTTGTTGATCTCTTGAACGCAATGGCCAATCACAGACATGTTTCTTGATGTCTTGAACGTAATGGCCAATCACAGACATGTCTGTTGATGTCTTTAACGCAATGGGCAATCACAGACATGTTTGTTGATCTCTTGAACACAACGGCCAATCACAGACATGTTTGTTGATGTCTTTAACGCAATGGGCAATCACAGACATGTTTGTTGATCTCTTGAACGCAATGGCCAATCACAGACATGTTTGTTGATCTCTTGAACGCAATGGCCAATCACAGACATGTTTGTTGATGTCTTGAACGCAGTGGCCAATCACAGACATGTTTATTGATGTCTTGAACGTAATGGCCAATCACAGGCATGTTTATTGATGTCTTGAGCAAGAGCCAATCACAGACATGTTTGTTGATCTCTTGAACGCAATGGCCAATCACAGACATGTCTGTTGATGTCTTGAACGCAATGGCCAATCACAGACATGTTTGATGATCTCTTGAACGCAATGGCCAATCACAGACATGTTTGTTGATCTCTTGAACGCAACGGCCAATCACAGACATGTTTGTTGATGTCTTGAACGTAATGGCCAATCACAGACATGTCTGTTGATGTCTTTAACGCAATGGCCAATCACAGACATGTTTGTTGATCTCTTGAGCAACGCCAATCACAGACATGTTTGTTGATGTCTTGAACGCAATGGCCAATCACAGACATGTTTGATGATCTCTTGAACGCAATGGCCAATCACAGGTGTTGAAGTGAGAATCCACTCACTGCTGGAGTGCTAATCCTCTCTAAGTGTAGACCTGATGTAAATAAGAGATTCACTGTGTCGTCAGCGTCACTGATTAATAAAGCGGAACTGTGTGAGATTGCATTCATTGAATGAGTAACAGCTTTCAGTGATTCTAAAGGGCGGGAAAGTGACGTTGATGCATACCCTCTATACTCACACCTGTATTGTTCTCGGTCTGCATTGGAAATGAATGGAGATGAATGTCCTCTAGTGGAAGAGCTTGGTACAAACAAACTCTGACTGAAAGCAAATTTTTTTAGATATCAACCTCAAATTTGGAACACAACCAGTTTAGATTTATGGATTAATTTTTTTAATGTAAAATGTTTTTGAAAATTTGTATTTCATATAAAAATTCTAAATAGTATTTTTGTGCATTTTCCATACCAATAAACATAAAATTCTGTAACATCTGTAAATTCACTTTTTAAACTTTTTTCACTTCAGTAATAATCTGCCAAGTGTCTTCTTTAAAAAGAGATCAAACTTCAGTCTGTGCGTTCAAAACATTCAAGATCTACGACAGTTTAAGTTGGAAATTTTTAGGTCTATGCTCAAAAAGTGAATACATGAATTATAACTTCGGCATACATATAACTTAGCACCATACAATCCCCTAAAAATACAAGATTTTGTTGCACCCTCAGATTCCAGATTTTCAAATAGTTGTATCTCAGCCAAATATTGTCCTTAACAAACCATACATCAATGCAAAGCTTATTCATTCAGCTCTCAGATAAAAACACATTAAAAAAGGACTCTTATGACTGGTTTTGTGGTCCAGGGTCACAACTGGGGCCTATCAGGTGTTTTTTCAGGACCATTTAACCTTTTTGTGTGTGTTCACACAGCAAGGGCCAAAAACCTTGACCAAGTTTCGTACCAAAATGTAAAATTGTATCAGTCAAAAGTGACGACAGCACCAGACATTAATGTAGATATTTACTAGTTTATGCACGACACATTAATCAACACTTGGGTCATTTTATCAAAACCCTTCAAACATTTTAGCAGCAAATTATACATCCACAATGCACTAAAACTATTTTTATACATGTCTTAAATCAAGTCATTCCTCCATTCTCTTCTCATTTCAAAAGAGTGTGTAATGTGCAAACTGGCCTGTAGGTTCAGAGCTTTGGTGGTGCTTGTGTTTGAGTGAGTGATGTCATTGAATGCACTTTGTACCAAAGCGATGATAAAGTTTAGTTCACACACAGGTCTCTGTTGTGCTCACTGTGTGAAGAGTTGGAAGCAGTGACATCCACACTCAATACTCCAGCAGTGCAGCTTGAAACGTGCCATGTCACATCTGGTTTGAAAACTTACGATAGTTTAAATGCTGTACATTAAACAGCTCATAAAGCTGTGTGTGTGAGGGTGTGTGTGGCGGCACTCACCGATGTTGGGATGCTTGAGCAGACGACAAATCCGGGCCTCTCGTTCCAGTTTTTGGTGATCTACAACACAAAAAGCAGATGTTAATGTTTGTTAAACACTCGACTGGTCTTTGGATGAACGTTTCTGCTGAATGAAATGTGAATGTTTGTTTCACTGCAATAGAAATGGATCTGAACTCTGGTCTAATGGATTCGATGTTGCCTCTACTCATTCCTCGGAGGTCGAGTCAATGAACAGAATACACAAACAAGCAAACAGGGTCATTGTTGGCTGGTAAAGTTATCTGTGAAAAACAAGTAACTCTGTCTGATCTCTATACTGCGGCTGTAAAAGGAAAGCCTCTGTTATTGTGGCAGATCCCTTCCCATCCCTTATAGAATTAATTTCAGGGACTTCCATCTGGTAAACAGTACAAAGTACCTTTGGTGAAAAAGGCCAAGAATAAGAAGACTTTTATTCCATCTGCCATAGATATTTGTCTTTTTATTGTTGTTGTGTGGATACTTCTTGTATTGTTTTTCAAGCCTTTGTCCAATAGACAATAAAACTTTTGAGTTGAATTGAATTGGCCGAACAGTTGATCTCACCTCAAACCACATCAAACATGTCTCAGAATGAGCTCAATCAACCATAAAACTGACAACAGTTTTCATTCAGAGTGCAGACATCATCACTCTCTCTCTCTCTCTCACACACACACACACACACACACACACACACACACACACACACACACACACAGCTTGTGTGTGTGTGTGTGTGTGTGTGTGTGTATGTCCTTGTTTATATTACATTGTGGGGACCAAATGTCCCCATAAGGATGGTAAAACCAAGGATGGTAAAAAAAAAAAGGTGTGTGTGTGTGTGTGTGACTCTGTGTGTGTGTGTGTGTGTGTGTGTGTGACTCTGTGTGTGTGTGTGTGTGTGTGTGTGTGTGAGTGTGCGTGTGTCTGATAACTGTTACAAACATTCACCAATCACTCCTGATGCAGTTTAGCCAATAAAACTGTTCGTCTCTAAAGTCCTAATCCCAGAGCTCCAATCAGATGTGTTTCCGGCCATGATCTCACCGGCTGGAGTCATTAATGAGTCACAGCTCGTCCGTCTGATCAGTGTTCATCACTGCGGGAACAGACGAGCTCCTGAAGGATTTCTAAAGGGAAGATGGACCGCCTGTGACATTACAGGAGTAAACCGACCGCTCGTGTAAAAGTGTGTGTGGCTTCATGTTAATGTGTGATCAGTTTTGTCCTATCCTCATTATTGGAAAAGTTTGGCCAAACTCCATGTACTTCATTAAATGCCCCAGATGGAGAGCTTTTCATTCAAATCTAGTTTTTGCATATTTTAAGTGTTGCATTGACCCAGTTCAGTCATTTCCCATCTGACAGACACTGAGACAATGCCAGAAATGGGGCAGCTATTTTCAAAGTTGTCAAATCAAGTCAACTGTCCATTGACAGACATAACGCAGCCAAAAACATCCTGTGTGTGTGTGTGTGTGTGTGTGTGTGTGTCTCCTATAGGGCAAATGCCATTGTTCTCTCACACTATTGCAAGATTCACTCATTCAAATATCAGAAGTAAACACAGGCCTGGTGTTTAGTCGCAGCTCGGCAGGCACAAAGTTTGCATAAGAAGCAAATGAGTGCAAAAGAGGCGAAAGAGAAACTTGACACGGGAATGAGAAAAATATAAATATATGGACTCAGGTGGGAGTAAACGTGAAACACGCAGGACTTAACGATAAACATATCAAATAGTAGTGTGCCACACTGTAAATATTGACCTCATTCTGTCTGCATGCTAAACCTGAATTAGACATGAGGTCATGTGACAGTGCCCTATTATCATCTACAGCCCAGGCTCATTGGATAAACATGCCTGTGGCGCCAGAAAACACACACATATAGAGCTGCTTATGTGATGCAAACCTCGACATGTGTTAGTTTACAAATCATGCACTGTGGGGAACGTGTTTCGAGGTCATAATATACTATTGTGCAAAAAATGAGTTATTAATATAGCTGTTATCAGGTTCAAGCGATTTAAGGCCTTTAAGCACTGTGTTTTATTAGCAAGCATGCAACAACTTAGATGGAAAAGATCATTTACAGCCAATACAGGCAATTTACCATATGAAATATATAAAGCTTTTTAACAGTTATTGCGCCACCTATGGGCCGATCTTCATAAAAGTTGGTATACTTGTTTAGAATCTTATTTTGCATGTCCTCACCAATTTTCGTGAAGCTGCAAGTTTTCGTTTAGGAGTTATAGGCTTTTGTGTGCAATTGGCGCGCACATTTTCTAAATGACCCAGTTCTAGCTAGCCAAAGGGTAAAGTTCAGCATCATTACTGATCTAGAGAGTCCAGAGGATTGTACTGCATTGGTTTTATTCGGATTGAGTAAAAAACCTCGGAGTAGTTTGCAAAAGTAGGTTTGTTTTTACATAATCACGATTATTTATTGAATGATTTGATTGACAGCAGTGGTTCCTGAGGCAAAATTGTTCAGTATGAGGAGATCTATCAAATGATAGGTGTATTGTGTGGATGTGCGAAAGACCACGTGATTACAGAGGCTTAAAATTGACCAATTTCTTTCAAACTTCTTACAGTCCTCTTGGGTCATGAGTCGAACAAGCCCATGAGTTTCATCTCGATCAGCCTCAGTTAACCATGTTTAATAGGTGCTCAAATTTCATTGGCTGATGGCAGCCATGTTTTTTGAGATATGCCAATGATCTCATAGTCTATTATGGCACTTTGGACCAAGACACTGCATGCCAATTTTCAAGTAAAGCGGACTAATGGTTGCGTAGTCATTGCTGTTTTCATGTTTTTTTCCCCTGTTATAGCGCCACCAAGTGTCCATTCATCACGATTTTTTCATGTGACCAAAGATTGAGCCTATACACAAGTGTACCAAATTTGGTCAAAATATCTCCTTCTGTTCATGAGTTATAGTTATTTTAGTAAAAGTGGCCCCTCCCATTTGAACGTTTTGCCGCCCCTTAGCAACCATGAATCAATTTTATTTTGATAATCATTGATAATCAGACTCCAGAGAATCTGTGTGCAGTGGTTTGGTTCCGATCAGGCCAAAAATATAGGACTAAATCACAAAAGTAGGTTTTTCATAAAATCTAAAATACCCGGAGATTTCGCCTGAGTTAAGTGCTTGTACCTTTAGTAACAGACTGATTTTTCCCTGTTTGTTACATTAGCAATCACTCGATGAGTAATATAAAAAATAATCAGTGTAATCACAATGGGAATGGGAACTGAAGCGTTCAAGCTTGTAAAAGGAAAGGACACACCTGCATCTTGAAAGTGGCCCATGCGCTGTAGTGCAAATCATTCAAGAGCTCTGTGTAAGAGCTGATTGGTCGAGCGGCGGTGTTGCAATAATCTATAGAGATATTCTAAATGTTACTCAGGAAACAGGTCACAGGTTTAATTCGTTTGAAGTACTAGTGCTAAATGTTACGCTCTTAGATGTAAGAAAGAAAACCGTTTTATCTCTAGCCTTGGCTACTGTATATAGACCTCCAGGGCCCTATGCTGATTTCCTAAAAGAGTTTGCAGACTTTCTCTCAGATCTATTGGTCAATGTCGATAAAGCATTAATTGTTGGAGATTTTAACATACACGTAGATAACACAAATGATGCGTTTTACAGATCTATTAAACTCCTTTGGGGTCAAGCAAAACGTCACTGGTCCCACTCATCGTCTTAATCACACACTAGATTTAATTATATCACATGGAACCAACCCAACCAATATAGATATTATACCACAAAGTGATGATGTCACTGACCATTACATGGTAACTTGTATACTGCATACTGCTGAAATCTGTCATGTTGCGCCACGTTATCGACCAGGCAGAACGATCCTTCCAACCACTATAGATAGATTCTCAAATAGCTTACCTGATCTGTCTCAGCTGCTCAGTGAACCCAAACTAACAGATGAACTAGAGGAAATGACTAGCAGTATGAGCACCATTTTCTCTAGTACATTAGAAATTGCACCAATTAGATTAAAAAGGTTAGAGAGAAAACTAAAGCACCATGGTACAACAGTGCTACACATGTTATCAAGAGAGAAACTCGTAACTTAGAGCGTAAATGGAAACAAACTAATTTAGAGGTCATTAGAATCGCGTGGAAAGATAGTACGTCACGTTATAAAAGGCCTAAAAGCAGCCAGGGCTGAGCATCTCCGCAAACTAATAGAAAATAACCAAAATAATCCAAGGTTTTTATTTAACACCGTGGCTAGATTAACAAATAAACAAGCATCGCCTGAGCAAAATATTCCGTTACAGTTTAGTAGTAATGATTTTATGAATTTCTTCACTGAGAAAATAGAAAGCATCAGAAACAGAATTGTAAATGTACAACCTTTAATGATGTCTTATGATTCAACCTCAATTATCGCCCCTCAAGAACTACTAGACCGCTTTACAACTATAGGACAGGAAGAGCTAAATAAACTTATCATTGCATCTAAACCAACAACATGTTTATTAGATCCAATACCCACTAAACTACTGAAAGAGCTGTTACCTGTAGTGGAAGAGCCTCTTCTCAATATTATTAACTCGTCTTTATCTTTAGGTCATGTTCCAAGAATATTCAAGTTGGCAGTCATAAAACCTCTCATTAAGAAGCCACAATTAGATCATAATAACCTAGCAAATTACAGACCCATTTCAAATCTTCCATTTATGTCTAAAATACTAGAAAAAGTTGTGTCTGCTCAATTGTGCTCTTTCTTGCAAGAAAATGATATCTATGAAAAATTTCAATCCAGTTCAGACCACACCATAGCACAGAAACTGCGCTCGTTAAAATCACAAATGATTTACTTCTAGCTTCTGACCAAGGCTGTATCTCAATACTAGTTCTACTCGATCTTAGTGCTGCGTTAGATACTATAGATCATAAAATACTCTTAGATCAACTTCAAAATTACACTGGTGTTCAGGGACATGCATTAAACTGGTTTAGATCGTACTTATCAGACCGCTACCATTTTGACTGTCTAAATGGGGAAAAATCAAAGATAACGTCAGTAGACTATGGGGTGCCGCAAGGATCTGTGTTAGGCCCTCTGCTATTCTCAATATATATGCTGCCACTTGGTAATATTATAAGAAAACATGGAATTAATTTCCACTGTTATGCTGATGACACTCAATTATATATTTCATCACGACCAGATGAAAACGCTACATTATCTAAACTGACAGCGTGTGTTGAAGATATTAAATACTGGATGGTGTAATTTTCTGCTATTAAATTCAGATAAAACAGAGGTATTACTTATTGGTCCAAAAACGGCCCACAAAACCTCTCACAATACAACTTTAACTTGGAAGGGCGTCCTGTCACTTTATCCACTACAGTAAAGACCTGGGTGTTATATTAGACCGCAACTTGTCTTTCGAAAATCATATTTCATATGTTACAAGAACAGCATTTTCCACCTTAGAAACATTGCTAAGCTCGTAACATGCTATCTATTTCTGATGCAGAAAAGTTAGTTCATGCATTCATGACCTCGAGACTAGATTACTGTAATGCTTTATTAGCTGGTTGTCCTGCATCCTCAATAAACAAGCTACAGTTAGTCCAAAACGCAGCTGCTAGAGTTCTTACTAGGTCAAGAAAATATGATCATATAACACCAATTTTATCATCTCTACACTGGTTACCTATTAAGTTCCGTATCAATTACAAAGTATTGCTACTGACCTATAAAGCCCTAAATGGTTTAGCTCCAGTGTATTTAACGGATCTTCTATCGCCCTACAATCCATCGCTCTTTAAGATCACTAAACTCGAGGCTTCTGGTCGTTCCTAGGATATCTAAGTCCACTAAAGGAGGGAGGGCATTTTCACATTTAGCTCCTAAACTCTGGAATAGTCTTCCTGATATTGTTCGAGGTTCAGACTCACTGTCCCAGTTTAAAACTAGATTAAAGGCATCTCTTTAGCCAAGCATTCACATTATAATTACCTTTCTCCTACAGTTAAATCGGATCAAAAGCATTAACATTCTGAACAGCAGCTATGCTAATTATTTCCCATCTGCTTTTCTGTTATTATCTCGGGACATTTGTCCCCAGGTAAATAGTTGGTCAGCTCCAGTTTGTATCCAGCCTCTCATGGAGACTTCAGATGCCCCAACACCTGTGAAGAGACGACTCAACGCCAGCGCTGTTATAGCCTAAAATAATACATGATTGATTCACTTTTTCTAACATTTTCAATGTACATTTATAAAATGCACTTTCTGTAAAGCTGCTTTGAAACAATGTGTATTGTGAAAAGCGCTATACAAATATATTTGAATTGAATTGAATTGAAGAAGAAGCAGACCCGATTCACTGCGACTGCATGAAAACGAGCCACCAGCACAGCTTTGAGTTCCTCAGGCCTTAAGAACGCCATATGGGTTTAGAACGACAGAATAAATGAAGCGTGAAGCAGTCCATCAAACAATGAAATCAGTTGATCAGTAAAGGGCGTGTGTAACCTTCAGATGCTAGAGATGATGAAATAAATGTCATTTCTAGATGAATTATCAAAGCCCATCCTGTCAGTCCACATCAATGTTCATTGACAAGAGGTTTCCGTTTTTCCATCTGGGCTTGAGTTAAATCTAGTATGTATACCTTAATACAAATATATTTATATATAAGTACAATCAACTTGGATGTTTAAGTCATTTCAACTTAAATTACATTAAACTGACTTTAAAAAATTAGTTGAACAATGTAAAAACATGAGCATATGCATATTCCATTAACCTTCACATTGCGCACATTACAAATCGAAAATACATCCAATGCAAAAAAAATCCCATATATATCGCAAAAAAATCGTTTTAAGCTCACATGAGGTGGATTTTCAGGCGACTCGGAAAAGGAATATTTCGCAAAACTGCAAAGTTTTCCGCATTTACGAAAGTCTCTGCAGTCTCTTTGTAAATTTAGCAGGAAATCACATGATTTTGTCACATGACAATTTCCCCACTGGTTATATTGTGATTGAGCTTTTGTCAGTCTTGACCTTTTGACCATTTGAGTTGATTTATTTTGAATATCTTCTCAGGCCGTTTATTTCCATACATGAATCAATCAGATGAAAGGAAACCCAATCATGTCATTGATTATAACGTCACGTGTTTGATTTGGTATGGTACTTTTTTTGTGTGTACAGTGTTTTGCTCTTGTGCAGAATATATACCATAGGGTGACCAAAAGTCCTGTTTTCAAGTCCTGGCCGTCCTGCCTGGTTTTTTGAAAGTGATAAAAATGTCCTGGTTTTCATAATTTTGAATATTCGAATATTAGTTGCAGCGTCGGCGGTCCTACCACACGCATGATGCATTTGATTTGCGTTAGTGAACCCCCCCACACCGCAGTGCACTTTAGAAAGAGATGCGCGCCGCAGAAGAAGAGAGTAAACCGCCCTTTTATTGGTTTTAGCCCCTGTGTCAATTCAAAAGATTCACTCATATTTCTATAATAGCTTTTAAAAGAGAAACTGATTGTTGCGCAGCATTTGGTTTGTGAACTTCAACGTTAAACATCTTATAACTCAATCTAATCTAATGTTAGTGAATGCGATGTGGACGAGCTGCAGGACTGTGAAGCATTAGAGGGGTTGATGGACTCCATCTCCTCCATCTGATCTGGATGCAGTCTTTCACAAAAACTTGATTTTCTCAGCTTTTTGCTCAAAATGTAGCTTTTTTTAATGAAACTTACTCATATTCAAGAGTTGATAAAAAAGGAATGCATAAATAAGTCAGCTCTTTCTTATGATATATTGCATGCTCAGATATTCATAAAACAAAATATTCAATGGGCTATTACATTTTTGTGAAATTGGTCAAAAACCCTGGCGGTGACTGGCAACTTTTTTTTTCATCTGATTGATTCATGTATGGAAATAAACGGCCTGAGAAGATATTCAAAATAAATCAACTCAAAAGGTCAAAAGGTCAAGACTGACAAAAGCTCAATCACAATATAACCAGTGGGGAAATTGTCATGTGACAAAATCATGTGATTTCCTGCTAAATTTACAAAGAGACTGCAGAGACTTTCGTAAATGCGGAAAACTTTGCAGTTTTGCGAAATATTCCTTTTCCGAGTCGCCTGAAAATCCACCTCATGTGAGCTTAAAACGATTTTTTTGCGATATATATGGGATTTTTTTTGCATTGGATGTATTTTCAATTTGTAATGTGCGCAATGTGAAGGTTAATGGAATATGCATATGCTCATGTTTTTACATTGTTCAACTAATTTTTTAAAGTCAGTTTAATGTAATTTAAGTTGAAATGACTTAAACATCCAAGTTGATTGTACTTATATATAAATATATTTGTATTAAGGTATACATACTAGATTTAACTCAAGCCCAGGTGGAAAAACGGAAACCTCTTGTCAATGAACATTGATGTGGACTGACAGGATGGGCTTTGATAATTCATCTAGAAATGACATTTATTTCATCATCTCTAGCATCTGAAGGTTACACACGCCCTTTACTGATCAACTGATTTCATTGTTTGATGGACTGCTTCACGCTTCATTTATTCTGTCGTTCTGAACCCATATGGCGTTCTTGCGTCTGAGGAACTCAAAGCTGTGCTGGTGGCTCGTTTTCATGCAGTCGCAGTGAATCGGGTCTGCTTCTTCTTCAATTCAATTCAAATCAAATATATTTGTATAGCGCTTTTCACAATACACATTGTTTCAAAGCAGCTTTACAGAAAGTGCATTTTAAATAATGGTGCTGCGATACATACTGACCAACATCCATCTGCACGCTTTTATAAACGACTTAGATGAAGCGCAATATCAGTAATGGGAGTGCGGCTAGTGTAAAAGGAATAAAAACAGAGCGTTTAACCTTTTCCGGTCTCCTCCTGTCACATCTCGCTCTCGCTCAGTGTGGAGAGAGAGAAATGACTTGATGACAGTGTTCGACTGCTCTATCCAGAAACAACTCGTGTAAGCAGGGCGGTAGCTTCATTTCAAACCATCTCTCCATTCATGTGTGGTTTGTTAGGATCGGACAATATTTGAAAATCTGGAATCTGACGGTATATTGAGAAAATCTCCTTTAAAGTTGTGCAAATGAAGTCCTTAGCAATGCATATTACTACTAATAATACATATATGATATATTTACGGTAGGACATTTACACAATATCTTGGAACATGATCTTAATATTCTAATGATTTTTGGCATAAAAGAAAAATGGATAATTTAGACCCATATGATGTATTTTATTGTCCGATATACCCGTGAGACGCAGGCCTGCTGTTGGGCTCCAGGGTCTCACATGCCTCACCGTGAAACTCTGGTGAATAGGAGGTTAATAAGGAGGTTTCATAATGAGCTCAATTCATTTTCTCCGGCCTCGGATCCTCGTTTCTGTTAAGCGTTAGTTTTGCTTCTCTATATCCATCTGTCTGTCGTTCGTCCATCTTCCCTGCGGATGTTCCTTAGGAAACGTCAAGCCTCCAGTCGAACTTCTGCTGTCTGTTTATGTATCTGCGCTTCTTTTTTTACTCTTCTATTTTTGGCAACCTCCCCCGTGTCTGCGTATGCAAATGTGCATCTGATAACTTCAGCCGTATTCAAATGAGCGGAGCGCTCAGACGCTGCATTGTTTTCCACTCATTTGAATAGTTGGATTACATTCACAGGAAATACAGGACACGGCAGGAACGGCTGCAGAAAATGCAACAATACTTATATAGGAAGACTTCTGCTTAAAACAAGTCAAACTATCTGCTCAAATAAAATGAGTTTCATTGTTTATTATTTTAATTTTGTATAAATATTTTATAAAAAGTGCATAGTAGACTGTCATATCACCTTTAACACAGCAGTTATTAATATACACCGATCAGGCATAACATTATGACCAGTGAGTAACACTGATGATCTCTTCATCACGGCTCCTGTTAGTGGGTGGGATATATTAGGCAGCAAGTGAACATTTTGTCCTCAGAGTTGATGTGTTAGAAGCAGGAAAAATGGGCAAGCGTAAGGATTTGAGCGAGTTTGACAAGGGCCAGATTGTGATGGCTAGACGACTGGGTCAGAGCATCTCCAAAACTGCAGCTCTTGTGGGGTGTTCCCGGTCTGCAGTGGTCAGCAAAAGGGGGACCAACACAATATTAGGAATCGGTGTGTATACTGTATATATATATATATATATATAGACTGAGTGAAAGGAAGCTAAATTCAGCCATTCCTCAGTGAGAACAGGGAATGAGACCTCGCTTACACGAGGATGTATTTGCAATAATATACTCAAACAGGATTTAATGTGATGAGACAATACTGCATAGTAGGAAAGACTCAGATATTGTACTTTCAATGCAACATATTTTCCAACTTTTGCTTCAAATAGATATTAGAATCCCACAGTACTGTAGACATGAGCGGAGCCTGAGGCGCTTGAAGCGACGCCCCTGTACAAGATGACGTGTGTGACATTTGTGGCACGGAGGCTTTCTGAATGAGAGCTCTGTGCTACAGTGAAAGCCAAAGTGTGTGTGTGCGTGTGTGTGTGTTTCTGGGATTACGTCACCTAAACCCCCAAAGGAATGTAGTTCATAGTCTCCATAGCAACCATGAGGAAATACGTTGATTTGAAATCACGTGAATGTGGTCGGGCCTCGTCCCCCTTTCAGATCGACTCCATACATATTTTTGGTGTGTGTTTGCATGTCCTGACCTGCTGATGAACGGCAGGAATCCCAGTCATCCTCCACGGGCTGCAGGAGGACATGTTGAGTCCAGCTCAGAAACGTCTGGGATTTAGTTTGAGCGCAGGAGAGAGTCATAGACCGAGGAGCTTGGGTTTGGCATGTTTAGTGAAGTTATGGTCAAACCCAGGACCGCCATCGACGAAAAAATCATGTGTGTAACATTTAATAACAACAGCAATGATGGAAGTTTTAATGCTGCCATTAAAGCTAATATTTGTAATGTTTTAGAAGAAGTATGCTCACCAAGGCTGCATTTATTTTATTAAAAATACAAAAAATAAATAATATTGTGAAATACTCCTCCAGTGTAGATCATCTGTTCTCTATGTGAATATTTAGTAAAGTGTAATTTATTCCAAAGCTGAATTTATCAAATCAAAACCGTATAAACGGCAGTGTATTTATTGACTATAAAGCAGTAAACCAGCGGAAGATTAACGTTTGTCTCCTAAAGCTTCTTCATGAGTGCCAGGTGACCTCCACCAGAACTCAAACTCATTACTGAGAGACCAATTAAACCGCGTCTGAAAACTGAAACGCAGAGCTGTGTAACGCGACGCGGACCCTGTTATGATGATCAGTGTGTTATGGTGTGTTTGAAGCGCTGCGGCTCATTATCTGCTGTTCATCAGCTCTCCTGTCTCTCTTAACATGCCGAGACATTCAGACAGGTGTAATTACCAGAGCCACCACTGCACGCATGTCCGTCTAATTACACACCACAGGCGTAACAGATGGACAAACGTCCATGGAGCCATGTTTCCATACATCTATTTTTATGCATGGATTTAAATGGATGTGCATAAATTCTAAAAATGTGCATACATTTTATTTTTTTTGTATGATAAGACGTGCATAAACAAAAAAAAATTACCCGAATACATTTCTCGATGTGCATCAAAAGAAAAGTCACGATGGGACAGCATAACTGGACACACCAGTGGACCGATCTCATTGTACAGCATCTGAAATGCTGTTTTGGTCGTTCTTAAACAGCAAAGTCTATAAACACAGTGATTCCCGTATGATTCCCTCCAGGAAAAGTATTGAGCCGCCCCTCCAGATCCCAGAGTTCAGGTGTTCAGTCCCTTCATGGCCACAGGTGTATAAATCAAGCTCTAGGTATGCAGACGCTTCTACACACATTTGTGAGAGAATGGCTCGCTCTCAGGAGCTCAGTGAACTCAAGCGTGGGACCGGGATAGGTTGCCACCTGTGCAATAAGGCCATTCCTGACATTTCCTCACTACTAAATATTCCACGCTCAACTGTTAGTGGGATTATAACAAAGAGGAAGCGATTGGGAACAACAGCAACTCAGCCACGGAGTGAAATCCCAGAGCGGGGTCAGCACATGCTGAGGGTCACAGTGCGCAGAAGTCACCAACTTTCTGCAGAGTCAATCGCTCCAGACCTCCAAACTCCTGTGGCCTTCAGATGAGCTCAGGAACAGTGCGGAGAGAGCTTCATGGAATGGGTTTCCATGGCCGAGCAGCTCATCCAAGCCTTACATCACCAAGAGCAATGCAAAGCGTGGGATGCAGTGGGGTAAAGCACGCCACCACTGGACTCTAGAGCAGTGAGACGTGTTCTCTGAGTGACCAATCACGCTTCTCTGTCTGACCATCCCATGGACGAGTCTGGGTTTGGCGGTTGCCAGAGCAGGACTCGCCTGACTGCATTGTGCCAAGTGTAAAGTTTGGTGGAGGGGGGATTATGGGGTGGGGGTGTTTTTCAGGGGTTGGCCCCTTAGTTCCAGTGAAAGGAACTCTTAATGCTTCACCAAGACATTTTGGACAATTTCATGCTCCCAACTTTGTGGGATCAGTTTGTGGACGGCCCCTTCCTGTCCCAACATGACTGCGCTCCAGTGCACAAAGCGTCGCGCTGCAGTTTTGTTGTTTGCACAAAGACACTTTTCACACAAATACTGGTGAACTCAGTGATGTCATTAAAATGACCTTTAAACTTTGAGTTTCACTGTCTGTTCACGTTGGGTTTTTTGACTGTAGCAAGCAATGTGGTCACGGATCAAACTATTATAAGCATGAATCAAAAAATTAAAAGTGCATTAAAAAAATGCTCTAAAAATATACAGAAAACATTTTCTGTAATGTTACAGTACATTTGGCAGGAATTTAATCCCATAAACTAGCCCTCGCTGCTGATTTCCTAGTGTTTCTCTCAAGGTTCTGTTCACACTCATCTCTAGACGGTCCGAGTCCCAGGAAAAGACTGTGTGTGTAACAACATAAACATTCTAGCTCAATCAGGAGAGGTTAGTCCTCAACATCCCATGGATCTGTGAGTCTAGGGTTACACAACACTGACAGTTCCTCTGAACTCCTGAAACGGCTTCTGAAGTCAACATCTCAGACACGGGAAGAATCTAACCAACGCCGTGTGGGAAGAAATACCGGGAAAAGCAGCGTGATCGTGATGTTATTTCAAACAGAGTTTGGTTATGGTAAGAGCAGTGTCTTTGAGTGAAATATCTCTTGGTTTGTCTATAAATGTGCTATTTTAAGACGTCCGACCGGCTGGAACTCTAACCAACGTAAACATCTCTGAGCATCTGATGCAGCATGATCACACTGGAGAGCAGAATTACTCAAACTCTCGCTCGATGCACGTGTAAGCTGTAGTTTCACTCCGCTGAGCTGATCACTGATACGTTAGGTTAGGCGTGTGTGTGTGTGTGTGTGTGTGTGTGTGTGTGTGTGTGTGTGTGTGTGTGTGTGTGTGTATGAAGCAGAGCTCGTCAGATGGTATTTTGAGATCTATTTAAATAAAATAATGGGTATGTGTCTGTAAAGAGCATTTATCACACACCTGCTTACTGCACACTACACACTGCACACTGCTTACTGCACACTACACACTGCACACTGGTTACTGCACACTACACACTGCACACTGCTTACTGCACACTACACACTTGTTACTGCACACACACACTGCACACTGCTTACTGCACACTACACACTGGTTACTGCACACTACACACTGGTTACTGCACACTACACACTGCACACTGGTTACTGCACACTACACTACACACTGGTTACTGCACACTACACACTGCACACTGGTTACTGCACACTACACACTGCACACTGCTTACTGCACACTACACACTTGTTACTGCACACTACACACTGGTTACTGCACACTACACACTGGTTACTGCACACTACACACTGCACACTGGTTACTGCACACTACACACTGCACACTGGTTACTGCACACTACACACTGCACACTGCTTACTGCACACTACACACTGCACACTGCTTACTGCACACTACACACTGGTTACTGCACACTACACACTGGTTACTGCACACTACACACTGCACACTGGTTACTGCACACACTGCACACTGGTTACTGCACACTACACACTGCACACTGGTTACTGCACACTACACACTGCACACTGCTTACTGCACTACACACTGCACACTGCTTACTGCACACTACAGACTGCACACTGCTTACTGCACACTACACACTACACACTGGTTACTGCACACTACACACTGGTTACTGCACACTGGTTACTGCACACTACACACTGCACACTGGTTACTCCACTACACACTGCACACTGGTTACTGCACACACTACACACTGCACACTGCTTACTGCACTACACTGCACACTGCTTACTGCACACTACACACTGCACACTGCTTACTGCACACTACACACTACACACTGGTTACTGCACACTACACACTGGTTACTGCACACTACACACTGCACACTGGTTACTGCACACTACACACTGGTTACTGCACACTACACACTGCACACTGGTTACTGCACACTACACACTGCACACTGCTTACTGCACACTACACACTGGTTACTGCACACTACACACTGGTTACTGCACACTACACACTGCACACTGGTTACTGCACACTACACTACACACTGGTTACTGCACACTACACACTGCACACTGGTTACTGCACACTACACACTGCACACTGGTTACTGCACACTACACACTGCACACTGCTTACTGCACACTACACACTGCACACTGGTTACTGCACACTACACACTGCACACTGGTTACTGCACACTACACACTGCACACTGCTTACTGCACACTACACACTGCACACTGGTTACTGCACACTACACCTGCACACTGCTTACTGCACACTACACACTTGTTACTGCACACTACACACTGCACACTGCTTACTGCACACTACACACTGGTTACTGCACACTACACACTGGTTACTGCACACTACACACTGCACACTGGTTACTGCACACTACACACTACACACTGGTTACTGCACTACACACTGCACACTGGTTACTGCACACTACACACTGCACACTGCTTACTGCACACTACACACTTGTTACTGCACACTACACACTGGTTACTGCACACTACACACTGCACACTGGTTACTGCACACTACACACTGCACACTGGTTACTGCACACTACACACTGCACACTGCTTACTGCACACTACACACTGCACACTGCTTACTGCACACTACACACTGGTTACTGCACACTACACACTGGTTACTGCACACTACACACTGCACACTGGTTACTGCACACTACACACTGCACACTGGTTACTGCACACTACACACTGCACACTGGTTACTGCACACTACACACTGCACACTGCTTACTGCACACTACACACTGCACACTGCTTACTGCACACTACAGACTGCACACTGCTTACTGCACACTACACACTACACACTGGTTACTGCACACTACACACTGGTTACTGCACACTGGTTACTGCACACTACACACTGCACACTGGTTACTCCACACTACACACTGCACACTGGTTACTGCACACTACACACTGCACACTGCTTACTGCACACTACACACTGCACACTGCTTACTGCACACTACACACTGCACACTGCTTACTGCACACTACACTACACACTGGTTACTGCACACTACACACTGGTTACTGCACACTACACACTGCACACTGGTTACTGCACACTACACACTGGTTACTGCACACTACACACTGCACACTGGTTACTGCACTACACACTGCACACTGCTTACTGCACACTACACACTGCACACTCCTTACTGCACACTACACACTACACACTGGTTACTGCACACTACACACTGCTTACTGCACACTACACACTACACACTGGTTACTGCACACTACACACTGGTTACTGCACACTACACACTGCACACTGGTTACTGCACACTACACACTGCACACTGGTTACTGCACACTACACACTGCACACTGCTTACTGCACACTGGTTACTGCACACTACACACTGCACACTGCTTACTGCACACTACACACTGCACACTGCTTACTGCACACTACACACTGGTTACTGCACACTGCACACTGCACTGCACACTACACACTGCACACTGCTTACTGCACACTACACACTGCACACTGCTTACTGCACACTACACACTGCTTACTGCACACTACACACTGCACACTGCTTACTGCACACTACACACTGGTTACTGCACACTACACACTGCACACTGGTTACTGCACACTACACACTGCACACTGGTTACTGCACACTACACACTGGTTACTGCACACTACACACTGGTTACTGCACACTACACACTGCACACTGCATGCTACATACTACACACTACATACTGCATGTTACACACTGCATACTGCACGCTACACACTACACACTGCACACTGCACACTGCATGGCATGCTACACACTGAATACTGCACACTCCATACTGCATGCTACACACTACACACTGCACATTGCATACTGCACACTACACACTGCATACTGCATGCTACACACTGCATACTACACACTGCATGCTACATACTACACACTACATACTGCATGTTACACACTGCATACTGCACGCTACACACTACACACTGCATACTGCATGCTACACACTACATACTGCATGTTACACACTGCATCCTGCACACTACACACTACACACTGCATGCTACACACTGCATACTGAACATAACACTGCATCCTGCACACTACACACTACACTGATTAAACACCAGATACTGCAAAATACACACTGCATAGTGCATACTGTATTTCAAAAACAGCATGTGAACAGAATATAAGACAATATGACATGATAAATGTCTTTAACACAAGTATGCTGTATTATTGTCACATGTTGAATATTGAACTCAGTGAGATTGATCTAAGAAGTAAATACAGTTACTTTACATTTTCAAAACATTTGACAGTTTGATCAAATAATGAGTCAAGGAGGAGATGCAGTTGATTTCATTTGTCACAAAATGCACATAAGGCAAAGACAAGCACGTTGCATTATGGGACTTAGTATGACAATGTTGTCCTTTTATGGAATAATTATTATTTATTATCATATTTATGGCATGAACTTTGGTAAATAATTAGTTATGATATACAGATACAATTTTGAAATTATTAATAATTAGGGCCGGGACTTTAACGCGTTAATTAAGATTAATTAATTGTGTGACTTTAACGCGTTAATTAAGATTAATTACGCAAAAAATTGATAACAATTTTAACGTATTTTTGCACCGCGGAACGTTTTTTAATGAATGAGTTATCGACGGACCGATTATACTGGAACACCAATAGCGTTCTTGACTTCTGAACACAACAAACCACAGTGAACATGAACGGAGAAGCTGACGAGACTGCTTTGCTTGGCCCCGTGGATGGGAAATTTTGTTTTAAAAAACGAAAGGATGGAAGCGTCGACAAGATGGTTGTGTGGAAGCTATGCAAAAAGGAATTTGCGTATCGAGCCCCAAATATCACCTCAACGCATAAAGCGCTGGACATAAATAAATAAACAAAATTTTGTTGATTAAGCATGTATTCAGTCATTATTCAATGGTATACTAAAAATCCATGTGAAAAAAATTACTTCTCACTGTTCTCAGGTCAAATATTTATATGCAATTAAAATGCGATTAATTTCGATTAATTAATTACAAAGCCTCTAATTAATTAGATTAATTTTTTTAATCGAGTCCCGGCCCTATTAATAATACAATTGTGGGATTTACCCAAAGAAAATTCATTCATCTTTACTGGACTCAAACATAGCGTACAAAAAGTGACGAAACATGTCCATCTGTTTCAGGGTCAATGTGAACAGAAATAGAACTGGATCTGAACTGAGACCTGAGCAATCATTACATCAATTCATCGTCTTCTTTAGTTTGTGCATGACACATTTACCTAGGTATGCAAGAGTTTTGTATGATATTTCAATGGCACTTTTCTGATCTTCTCTAGTGGTTTGCTAAAGTATTTATTAATTAGAATATTCAGATAATACCGATCTAATAGAGACCACCTGTGCTATCCATCTGTTGGATGCATCGGTCTTCATGTTCAAAACCTGAGGCAGCCAAACACAGCCTGTTCCCTCTCTAAACGGAAGGATCTGAAGTGGCTGTTCATTTATATTCTTGCTGCTGGATCGCCATGGAGTGCTTGTATTTTGTAATCTAAAGGACTCATGTTTATGCAGAGTCTCAGTCAAAAGATTCTTCAGAATTCATACTCTCAAGGATCACCTCATTTACATTGTGCTTTTGAATATGATCTATAATTTATAACGTGTTGTGTGAACATTACATGAGATTTTCTTCTTTGCATTAAAAGTGTGTACTGCAAACTACACACTGCACACTATACACAGTGCACACTACACTGTGCACACTACACACTATGCTAATAGGGCAGAGTCTGTCAACAGTCGTGGGTGGGGTATATGCTAATAGGGCGGAGTCTTTCAGCAGTCGTGGGTGGGGTCTATGCTAATAGGGTGGAGTCTGTCATAAGTTGTGGGCGGGGTCTATGCTAATAGGGCGGAGTCTTTCAGCAGTCGTGGGCGGGGTCTATGTTAATAGGGCAGAGTCTGTCAGCAGTCGTGGGCGGGGTCTATGCTAATGGCGTGGAGCCTGTCAGCAGTCGTGGGCAGGGTCTATGCTAATAGGGTGGAGCCTGTCAGCAGTCGTGGTCAGGGTCTTTGCTAATAGGGTGGAGCCTGTCAGCAGTCGTGGGGTCTATGCTAATAGGGCAGAGCCTGTCAGCAGTCGTGGCCGGGTCTATGCTAATAGGGTGGAGCCTGTCAGCAGTCGTGGGCGGGGTCTATGCTAATAGGGCAGAGTCTGGCAGCAGTCGTGGGCAGGGTCTATGCTAATAGGGTGGAGCCTGTCAGCAGTCGTGGGTGGGGTCTATGCTAATAGGGTGGAGCCTGTCAGAAGTTGTGGGTGGTGTCTATGCTAATAGGGTGGAGACTGTCAGCAGTCATGGGCAGGGTCTATGCTAATAGGGCGGAGTCTGTCAGCAGTCGTGGGCAGGGTCTATGCTAATAGGGCAGAGTCTTTCAGCAGTCGTGGGCGGGGTTTATGCTAATAGGGCGGAGTCTTTCATCAGTCGTGGGTGGGGTCTATGCTAATAGGGAGGAGTCCATCAGCAGGCGTGGGTGGGGTTTAAGCACATGTGACGTCAAATTGCTTATAATCTGCAAACACTTGTTTTGATTGGCTGTGAACTTTATCTCTCGTGATAGGTCAGACTGCTTGTCACTAGAATCTTGTCGCGTCTGGCTAAGACATGGTGTTAGTTGAGAGGGATTTGTTTTGCCTGACACACACTGTGATATGACCAGTTTCTTTATTTTATTATCAGGCTGTCGTTTAAAGTGATCATTCTCTTTACAAAGCCTCGTAATCTCCTGAAATCCTTCTGATTTTGAACCTTGCTGTCTTGGTTGTTTCTATAACATGCTTCTCTCTCTTCCGTCTCCACTGCTTTTGCAACATGAACTGTTAAAAATCCCAGGAAATGAAACTACACCCTTATCAGTGTACTCTGTACTGTGCCCTGAATCAGGTCAACGACCCGAGAGAACCTTTCACACACACAAACGTCCTGAATGTGTAACGTGTTATTCATGACAGACACAAGGTTATGAATTACCATTTGCCTGTACAGCATAAATAATGAATCCAACAACTAAAATACCTGAATTATAAATCTGGAATGTATATCTTCTACATTATTCTCTACTCACTACAGACCGATGGTTATCATTTGCTGAAACAGAACCGAATTAAAGAGCTTTTGTGTTTTAATAACCATTGGATGCTGAGACACAGGTAATCCTGCACCAGTTTAGACTCAAACTCTGATTTTGCAATCCCTCCATCTCCATCGTTTCTCCACCTCAGCTCACACACACACACACACACACACACACACACACACACACATTTAGCCTGTCAAAGCCTAAGCAGGATTAAGGAAATAAAAGCAGCTCACTGCCATTTCTTTTAACACTAAACACTGCATCAGTCTTTAAGGGCTTCTACCCGTGCATTGACAAAAAAAGAAAGGAGGACAAATTGATTTGTACTCAACATGCCAATAAAATCCCTGTGGTGAGAGGTTTCCAATGAGAGAGCCTTTAATATTCAGAGCGCACACCCTGAAGACGAGGGAATCCCTATTCGGAGGTCACCTTCAGTGGATGATGAAAATCAGACGGGCTTCTCTTGATCTCCCTCGCTGTCTCTCTGACACATATTCAAACAGTGCTTAGACACACATGCTGTGTGTGTTTTGTAAAATATGAAAATTGTTTTCCCTGGGGTCACTATGATGTAATAGGGGCTTTTTGGCGTGTTCGCGCCGCAATGTGGGAATGATTTTAGTTCTAGAAACGCCTAAAGTCTGTGAGTCCTTCAGCAGTCGTGGGCGGGTCTATGCTAATAGGGTGGAGTCTGTCAGCGGTTGTGGGCGGGGTCTATGCTAATAGGCCAGAGTCTATCAGCAGTTGTGGGTGGGGTCTATGCTAATAGGGCGGAGTCTGTCAGCAGTCGTGGGCGGGTCTATGCTAATAGGGTGGAGCCTGTCAGCAGTCGTGGGTGGGGTCTATGTTAATAGGGTGGAGTCTGTCAGCAGTCGTGGGTGGGGTCTATGCTAATAGGGTGGAGTCTGTCAGCAGTCGTGGGTGGGGTCTATGCTAATAGGGTTGAATCCATCAGCAATCGTGGGCGGGGTCTATGCTAATAGGGTGGAGTCTGTCAGCAGTCGTGGGTGGGGTCTATGTTAATAGGGTGGAGTCTGTCAGCAGTCGTGGGTGGGGTCTATGTTAATAGGGTTGAATCCATCAGCAGTCGTGGGCGGGGCATTTGTGACGTCACATTGCATAGAATCTGCAAACTGCTTGTTCTGAGACACTGCTTATGATTTATGGGGATTAAAAAGAGTGTGTGGATTTTAATCATTATAGGGTGGCTGTGAACTCACACTGCCGACACACACATTTGTGTGTGTGAATTTGCATATAATGGTGTTTTATATTTATGAATTTGATAACATACACTGCAATGTGGGAATGATTTTAGTTCTAGGAACTCCCAAATGAGCTCCTTCAGAGTATGGTCTAACCCAGCACAACAAGTGTACGTCGATTGGCTGAACCCATGCAAAACACCGGCACCCGCCATAAAAGCCCACACCGTTTATAACACCGTTTATAGCCTAAATATTTACTCCACGAACATTAGAATCAATAGATGGAGCGACGCCAAAGGCACTTCATATCGCCCACTCCTACAACAAAAGGGTAAAAATACAAATAACAAATGATGTCCTTAGTGTTATCAATTATTAAAGGGTTACTTCAGCGATTATCAGTAGAAATCCAGGAGTATATTGAAATTATCGTACTTTTCCCCCTCATATGACCCTGAGACGATATAATTATGTATTTTATTTCTGGAAAGATTCCTCCGATGACTCAAATATCGTCATTTTGCGTCATCTGAGGAGTTTTTGTCCAGAGGCTGAAGACTACAGCCAGCAGGAGGCGCTATTCCCACATGTTTTCAACATCACACTCACAGCACTCGGCTCGGGAGCTGCGGAGATTCATGTAAACGGAGCGGTGGAGAGCAAAGGGAGTGTTTCAACTGAACTTCCTATGTCAAGTCAAGTCAAGTCAACTTTATTTATATAGCGAACTTTTAACAATGCAGATTGTTTCAGAGCAGCTTCACAGTGTTAAACAGAAAAATAATGCAACAGAATATATTTTGATTATCATACAGTAACAATGTGGGCTTTAGATCAGTAATTAGATGACAGTTAAGCTTCCAAAGTCATGAACTGAACACGCGCCAGACTGATCACGCGCTGTGAATGCAGCGCGGCCGCGAATCCCGCGATTACCTCCGCTCATGTGATGCGAATCGCGATTACCTCCGCTCATGTGATGCGAATCGCGATTACCTCAGCTCATGTGATGCGAATCGCGATTACCTCAGCTCATGTGATGCGAATCCGCGATTACCTCAGCTCATGTGATGCGAATCCGCGATTACCTCCGCTCATGCGATGCGAATCCAGCGGTTACCTCAGCTCATGTGATGCGAATCCGCGATTACCTCAGCTCATGTGATGCGAATCCCGCGATTACCTCAGCTCATGTGATGCGAATCCGCGATTACCTCAGCTCATGTGATGCGAATCCGCGATTACCTCAGCTCATGTGATGCGAATCCGCGATTACCTCAGCTCATGTGATGCGAATCCGCGATTACCTCAGCTCATGTGATGCGAATCGCGATTACCTCCGCTCATGCGATGCGAATCCAGCGGTTACCTCAGCTCATGTGATGCGAATCGCGATTACCTCAGCTCATGCGATGCGAATCGCGATTACCTCAGCTCATGTGATGCGAATCCCGCGATTACCTCAGCTCATGTGATGCGAATCGCGATTACCTCAGCTCATGTGATGCGAATCCGCGATTACCTCAGCTCATGTGATGCGAATCCACGATTACCTCAGCTCATGTGATGCGAATCCGCGATTACCTCAGCTCATGTGATGCGAATCCGCGATTACCTCAGCTCATGTGATGCGAATCCGCGATTACCTCAGCTCATGTGATGCGAATCCGCGATTACCTCCGCTCATGTGATGCGAATCCCACGATTACCTCAGCTCATGTGATGCGAATCGCGATTACCTCAGCTCATGTGATGCGAATCCGCGATTACCTCAGCTCATGTGATGCGAATCGCGATTACCTCAGCTCATGTGATGCGAATCCGCGATTACCTCAGCTCATGTGATGCGAATCCGCGATTACCTCAGCTCATGTGATGCGAATCCGCGATTACCTCAGCTCATGTGATGCGAATCCGCGATTACCTCCGCTCATGTGATGCGAATCCCACGATTACCTCAGCTCATGTGATGCGAATCCCGCGATTACCTCAGCTCATGTGATGCGAATCCCGCGATTACCTCAGCTCATGTGATGCGAATCCGCGATTACCTCCGCTCATGTGATGCGAATCCCACGATTACCTCAGCTCATGTGATGCGAATCCGCGATTACCTCAGCTCATGTGATGCGAATCGCGATTACCTCAGCTCATGTGATGCGAATCCGCGATTACCTCAGCTCATGTGATGCGAATCCGCGATTACCTCCGCTCATGTGATGCGAATCCCACGATTACCTCAGCTCATGTGATGCGAATCCGCGATTACCTCCGCTCATGTGATGCGAATCCCGCGATTACCTCAGCACATGTGATGCGAATTCTGTGATTACCTCAGCTCATGTGATGCGAATCCCGCGATTACCTCAGCTCATGTGATGCGAATTCTGTGATTACCTCAGCTCATGTGATGCGAATCCCGCGATTACCTCAGCTCATGTGATGCGAATCCCGCGATTACCTCAGCTCATGTGATGCGAATCCTGTGATTACCTCAGCTCATGTGATGCGAATCCTGTGATTACCTCAGCTCGTGATGCGAATCCCGCGATTACCTCAGCTCATGTGATGCGAATCCCGCGATTACCTCCGCTCATGTGATGTGAATCCTGTGATTACCTCCGCTCATGTGATGTGAATCCGTGATTACCTCCGCTCATGTGATGTGAATCCGTGATTACCTCCGCTCATGTGATGTGAATCCGTGATTACCTCCGCTCATGTGATGAATGAGATCCGATCCTGCTGCGTCTGTGCCGTGACGCTCAATCGGCTCACTCGCATTATATCGAACAGACACGTTCAGTTTTTAATTGTAGTGTCTCTAACTGAACTGATTTATGAAAATGAACGCGGTGGGCAAGTGATCCAGTAGCCGACTAGCCGTTCCTAGAGTAGGGCAGTGAAGCAGTGCATTCTGGGAATTGTTGTCTTTCATCCCATGAGACAAAAATCCATTTTCTGTGTTTTCTCAGTCTAGAAGGCACCAAATTCAAAAATAATTTCACATTTCTACATTAGTGACCCAGTTTAAATACAGATTCATCTTCCCAGCGCTGAAGTACCCCTTTAAGAGAAATAATTATTTTAAGAATCCAGTCATCTTTGGTTCATGGCACAGACTTGAAAGCAGAGTCATAACTCTCAGTTTCAGTTCACTTTTTTGTTTTTAAAAATAGTAAAATTTGACATGCCCAACTACCCCAGCCCAACACTTTCCTCTACAGGTCAACCATCAGCTTGTACAGTCAGATTCTCTTGAGGTTCCTCAGGGGTCTCTCCTTTACACAAAGGACTGGTTTCTTCCATTTATTAGGACTCAGAGTCAATACAGGGACACCAGAGCATCCCACGCTCGCTCTCAGCAAACAGCTGCTAGTGAATGCTCCGTCAGACGTGAAACACACCCCTGGCCTATCCTGCTACTGACAGACTGACCCATGGAGGACCAGAGAGGTTAAGGTTGCTTTCAATTCCACTACACGTGATTCTTTAAGCGTTAGGCTAACTAACATAAACAGAACTAAATGAAAACCAAAAGCCTCTAGCGCTGTTTTGGCGCCATTGCATTAGCAAAGTGTGGGACATTAAAGGATAGTTCATCCAAAAATGAATATTCCCCCATGAAGCCATCCTAGGTGTGTATGACATTCTTCCTTCAGACGAACACAATCAGAGTAAACATTCCCGTTATAATCGCTGGAGCTGTCAATCAATCACACTGGACAAACTCCTGTTATAATCAACGAAGCTGCGATCAATCAATCTCTTATTTGCATTGTGTTATGATAAAAGCATTCATGAACATGCAGAAACCAGGACTGTGATCAATGCAATGGGAGCAGATCTAAATATAAAGTTACAATCAATACTTTGAACCATTAGTTCAACTCACATAGTGTCGGCCCAGATCCGGCACACATCTGGAACATGTGGATTCAACCATAGACTGTATAAAAATATGGAGGTAGTGTCCATGACTTGATTCTGAAGAGCAGTTCTGAAGCGTAAAGTAGAGTCGAGCTGGTCGACAGCAGACAAACGGCTACCCACCTGTCACTCAAAGTGGCCACGCACTTAATTATGCAGAACTTTAAGGCTTTATATAATGTAAACGGATGAGTTATAAAAACATTCACCCCCTCACAGTCGTCATGAAGGGCAAAACTAGAATTTATCCCAGGCTGTGAACATGTTTTATTCTGCTGTAAAGTTGGGCATTTTAACATGAGCTCAATGAGATTCTGCTCAGCCGGTCTCTAGTGGCCAGTCGAGGAACTGCAGTTTAAGTCACTTCCGTATCGGCTTCAGGAGAGACCGCGGGAGGAGCCGCTTGGTTTCAACGCGTACCAGATCTGGGCCGACACTGTGTTGCTGTCTAAACATTTTGACAATAATTATTCCATTTGCAAAGTTATTAGCAGTGGGCGTTTACATTGAAGTCCAACCCTCTACAATGAAAGTAAAACACTCGCATATGCAAATACGCTGGGCGACTAAACAATATCCTTAGTCATTGGCTAATAAATGCTTAGATTTTACTCGCCAGTGTGTGTTAGAGGCTAAGAATAAGTTTTGCTTAGATATATTTTCACTCGCTGAACACTCAGAGAAACAGAGATTCGTCTGATCTGTGTAGCGTAAACTCTGGTGTGCCGTAAACTCTGGTGTGCCGTAAACTCTGGTGTACCGTAAACTCTGGTGTACAGTAAACTCTGGTGTACAGTAAACTCTGGTGTACCGTAAACTCTGGCGTACCGTAAACTCTGGTGTACAGTAAACTCTGGTGTACAGTAAACTCTGGTGTACAGTAAACTCTGGTGTACAGTAAACTTTGGTGTACAGTAAACTCTGGTGTACAGTAAACTCTGGTGTACAGTAAACTCTGGTGTACAGTAAACTCTGGTGTACAGTAAACTCTGGTGTACAGTAAACTTTGGTGTACAGTAAACTCTGGTGTACAGTAAACTCTGGTGTACAGTAAACTCTGGTGTACCGTAAACTCTGGTGTACCGTAAACTCTGGTGTACCGTAAACTCTGGTGTACAGTAAACTCTGGTGTACCGTAAACTCTGGTGTACCGTAAACTCTGGTGTACAGTAAACTCTGGTGTACAGTAAACTCTGGTGTACAGTAAACTCTGGTGTACCGTAAACTCTGGTGTACAGTAAACTCTGGCGTACCGTAAACTCTGGTGTACAGTAAACTCTGGTGTACCGTAAACTCTGGTGTACAGTAAACTCTGGTGTACCGTAAACTCTGGCGTACCGTAAACTCTGGTGTACAGTAAACTCTGGTGTACCGTAAACTCTGGTGTACCGTAAACTCTGGTGTACAGTAAACTCTGGTGTACCGTAAACTCTGGTGTACAGTAAACTCTGGTGTACAGTAAACTCTGGTGTACAGTAAACTCTGGTGTACCGTAAACTCTGGTGTACCGTAAACTCTGGTGTACCGTAAACTCTGGTGTACAGTAAACTCTGGTGTACAGTAAACTCTGGTGTACAGTAAACTCTGGTGTACCGTAAACTCTGGTGTACAGTAAACTCTGGTGTACCGTAAACTCTGGTGTACAGTAAACTCTGGTGTACCGTAAACTCTGGTGTACCGTAAACTCTGGTGTACAGTAAACTCTGGTGTACCGTAAACTCTGGTGTACAGTAAACTCTGGTGTACCGTAAACTCTGGTGTACCGTAAACTCTGGTGTACCGTAAACTCTGGTGTACAGTAAACTCTGGTGTACCGTAAACTCTGGTGTACAGTAAACTCTGGTGTACCGTAAACTCTGGTGTACAGTAAACTCTGGTGTACCGTAAACTCTGGTGTACAGTAAACTCTGGTGTACCGTAAACTCTGGTGTACAGTAAACTCTGGTGTACAGTAAACTCTGGTGTACCGTAAACTCTGGTGTACAGTAAACTCTGGTGTACCGTAAACTCTGGTGTACAGTAAACTCTGGTGTACCGTAAACTCTGGTGTACCGTAAACTCTGGTGTACCGTAAACTCTGGTGTACAGTAAACTCTGGTGTACCGTAAACTCTGGTGTACAGTAAACTCTGGTGTACAGTAAACTCTGACGTACTGTAAACTCTGGTGTACCGTAAACTCTGGTGTACCGTAAACTCTGGTGTACCGTAAACTCTGGTGTACCGTAAACTCTGGTGTACAGTAAACTCTGGTGTACAGTAAACTCTGGTGTACCGTAAACTCTGGTGTACCGTAAACTCTGGTGTACAGTAAACTCTGGTGTACCGTAAACTCTGGTGTACCGTAAACTCTGGTGTACCGTAAACTCTGGTGTACAGTAAACTCTGGTGTACCGTAAACTCTGGTGTACAGTAAACTCTGGTGTACCGTAAACTCTGGTGTACCGTAAACTCTGGTGTAAAGTAAACTCTGGTGTACAGTAAACTCTGGCGTACAGTAAACTCTGGTGTACCGTAAACTCTGGTGTACCGTAAACTCTGGTGTACAGTAAACTCTGGTGTAAAGTAAACTCTGGTGTACCGTAAACTCTGGCGTACCGTAAAATCTGGTGTACCGTAAACTCTGGTGTACAGTAAACTCTGGTGTACAGTAAACTCTGGTGTACAGTAAACTCTGGTGTACCGTAAACTAAACTCTGGTGTACCGTAAACTCTGGTGTACCGTAAACTCTGGTGTACAGTAAACTCTGGTGTGCCGTAAACTCTGGTGTGCCGTAAACTCTGGTGTGCAGTAAACTCTGGTGTACAGTAAACTCTGGTGTACAGTAAACTCTGGTGTACAGTAAACTCTGGTGTACGTAAACTCTGGTGTACAGTAAACTCTGGTGTGCAGTAAACTCTGGTGTACGTAAACTCTGGTGTACAGTAAACTCTGGTGTACAGTAAACTCTGGTGTACAGTAAACTCTGGTGTACAGTAAACTCTGGTGTGCCGTAAACTCTGGTGTACAGTAAACTCTGGTGTACAGTAAACTCTGGTGTACCGTAAACTCTGGTGTACAGTAAACTCTGGTGTACAGTAAACTCTGGTGTACCGTAAACTCTGACGTACTGTAAACTCTGGTGTAGCGTAAACTCTGACGTACTGTAAACTCTGACGTACTGTAAACTCTGGTGTACAGTAAACTCTGGTGTACAGTAAACTCTGGTGTACCGTAAACTCTGGTGTACAGTAAACTCTGGTGTACCGTAAACTCTGGTGTACCGTAAACTCTGACGTACCGTAAACTCTGACGTACAGTAAAATCTGGTGTACCATAAACTCTGGTGTACAGTAAACTCTGGTTTACAGTAAACTCTGGTGTACAGTAAACTCTGGTGTACCGTAAACTCTGACGTACCGTAAACTCTGGTGTACAGTAAACTCTGGTGTACCATAAACTCTGGTACTGTAGTGGGCGGGACTAATGCGCAAACGGCAATCTCATTGGCTGACGCTGGCGGTTTTGATTTCAGCAAATCATTTTGAGCAACGCTGACAACGTGATTAATATTCATGAACCCAGCAGCTCATCAGTCTTTAGTGCTAGTAGTAGTATTATCTTATTAATAATTAATATTATCTATTACTATACTTTTTTTTTATATATACAGAAATATTGAATGACGAACAATATCTCAAGCACCACCACCAGTCCTACATTCAGTTAAAATATCAAACATGCATTCATACGAGTGTGTGTGCGTACTGTGTATAATTATTATGTAGGCTATATATAAATACACACATATTAATGTATACATTTAAGAAATATTTGCATGTATATATTGTATATATAATACTGTATATAATTTATATTATATATATACTGTATACAATTCTTAAATATACGTGTGTGTATTTATATACGGAATAATTATACACACACATGTATTATGTAAACACAAACTTTTACTTTGGATGTGGTTAATCACGATAAATCATTTTGACAGCGCTAATATAAATAAAACAGTATATCAGTCTGGCGAGTGAACTAAAACATTTACTAGCCAATGGTGATTATATTGCCACGGTGTGCGTAGAGGGTTGAAGTCTAAAAATAGACCTGTCCATTTAAAGTCAATTAAAGGGCTGAAATCAGTGTAGAAATGTAAAAAATATATTTTTATTACATGTGAATTATAATTTCTAAATTATTTACAGTATGTCGTTTTTTATGTAAAAATTCTACTCACATTGTAAGTGCAGCGATACATAAAATAACAAGATGCAGTTCATGACCTCTTTAACGCCTAAAGTTGATGAACTCTGACCTGAATATGAATATTAATAGCCTTTGCTTTACAGTAAAGTGTGTTTTTGTACATGCATGCAAACAATGACCTAACTGTGGCTACAATGCGCTGTGGTTTCTGTGTATGAACATCACGGTCAGTCAGAGCTGCAGATGCAGCGGTCATTATGATGGACTCACCCCTGGCCGACAGCTTCTTGGTGTTGATGATTTTGGCAGCGTATTCCTGACCGGAGGAGATCTTCATGCATCTTCTCACCACAGAGAAGGCTCCTCTGGAAGTCAAAGAGATTCAGTTTTATTCCATTTATTTTCTTTGCACCTTAGGTCAGCATCTTTAAAATAGGTACGTACAGGTCATTTAGGCATGCATTTGTATATGTTTTAATAGCTGAATGTGTTACTCAATGATAAGCAGCTCTAAGTTTAAATGCATGCATGCATAATGCGCTCCTGTGAGTCCCTAACTCTAAAAGAACTACTGAAAATAGTTCGAGCTTGTGTTGGATAGGTTAGGTATACCTGGATGAACATGCTACTCAACATCAACACAACTCTGCTATGAACACACACAAACACGAGGGTTTAAACTGGTGGGGGTCATCTAAAGATGAGAATCCTCGCCTGTCAGTGTGAATCAGGCACAGAACCAGACAGGAACGGACAGGTCGATGTCCGAGCATTCACACAGCTCTAACTAATACTCACTTTCCCAGTTCTTCATACAGCTGATACTCGTCGGTAAACCGGGTGCAGGTGGTTGAAGCCATGCTGAGAGACGCGGGAAGAACAATCTGAGAAATCTGCGGTATCTCCTCAAAGTGAAAGTGTCAGCTGTGGAGAGAAACGGAAATGTCCAGGTGTGTCCGTGCAGGTCCCCTCGCAGGTGTGAGCTCTGACTGACTCTGTTTTGACACCTCTCTGAAGTTGAAGCGCCGCACCTCTTCTGATCGTTGAGGTTCGATTCGCGAACGTGAACCGGTTCTTTTGAATTGATTCGATTGAACCGATTCGAAAAACGTGTGTCATTTATTCAAGTCTCAGGGGCTTCATTAAGAACATTGTGCGTTTTCTATGCAATTTACGATTATAAAAAGGAACTCTTATTACAAGACTGTCATTTGTGAGAAGATATTGACATAAAGGGAAATACGTAGTGTTTTTTTTTTATTGAAAATGGTAGTTTAAACGTTTTTCAAAAATGTATGAAGCCATCATAACCACAAATAGGCCTATTACATTTCTGAGAACTTTAAACCAGAAAAAAACATCATTTGTTTGATAGTTGTCATTTAACACATGATCGAGAGCTTTTTTGTTCTTTTCTATATGATTATATTGTCAATGTCAGCATTAAAATGTCTCTGATTTGCATCAGCTAAGACTCTTATCTCTTCTTCGTGTTCCCTGTTACACTCAAGTTTTTTTTAAAAAAACACACTTATTAATAACTTGGGATAACTTTTGAAACTGCATGATTTGGTTATGGAACTATGAACAGTTCACTGAATCACTATAGCTCATTAAAAACTCATAAGTCATAAACAACAGTAAACCTTTCACTGCGAACAATGAGCTGTAAATGCCGTTCGGGGAATTCTGTAAACACTATTGAGGGATGATTCATTGAAGTGTGAATCGGTTCCTCTGACCGAATCATTGTGACGAACCGATTCGCTTAAATGAACCGAGTTTCCCAACACTGCTTAATCTCTCATGTCTCGCTTCTTGCTGTTGAATGCAGTGTAACATCTCCCTCTGGCGGCACACACACGCGTGCACGAGCGTCTGAAAAGACTACAGTTTATCATTTATTATTGTAAGCAGGACATTTGTGAATAGACTTGTTGATAGGCTGTTATGTAAGTCTAGTCTAAAATGAAGCATGATACAGCACTGATCATCCTTGCACTGTCACCTTGAGTTAACTGGATGAGCAATTATCCTCTTAAAACACTAATCCTGTACATCCGGCGCAGACTCACACACCACTGTCTTAAAATCAATAGGACAGAAGACTCCCTCTGGACCTCAACTTCAGTCCATTTGTCATTTTTTACTCACTTTGTTATTGTGGATTTATTATTTTGTTAAAGTGAATATCACATATCACACACACACATGTTGAGTTTTCATGTTTTATGGGGACATTCCATAGGCGTAATGCATTTTATACTGTACAAACCATATTTTCTATCCCCCTACACTGCCCCTAAACCTACCCATCACACACACACACACACACACACACACACACACACACACACACACACACACACACACACACACACACACACACACACACACACACACACACACACACACACACACACACACACACACACACACACACACACACACACACACACACACACACACACACACAACACACACACACACACACACACACACACACACACACACACACACACACACACACACACACACACACACACACACACACACACACACACACACACACACACACACACACACACACACACACACACACACACACACACACACACACACACACACACACACACACACACACACACACACACACACACACACACACTGCCACTAAACCTAAACCTACCACACACACACACACACACACACACACACACACACACACACTGCCCCTAAACCTACCCATCACACACACACACACACACACACACACACACACACACACACACACACACACACACACACACACACACACACACCCCTAAACCTACCCATCACACACACACACACACACACACACACACACACACACACACACACACACACACACACACACACACACGCACACATTCATACATTCAAACAAACACACACACACACACACACACACACACTGCTCCCTAAATCCCACTCCATCACATACACACACACACACACACACACACACACACACACACACACACACACACACACACACACACACACACACACATCACTTAGTGTGATTTATAAGATGTTTTGCCATCTTTGTGGGGACATTTTGTCCCCATCCCGTAGGGATTACCAGGACGCACACACACACACACACACACACACATTCATACATTCAAACAAACACACACACACACACACACATCTGTACATTCCAACAAACACACACACACACACACACACATTCATACATTCAAACAAACACACACACACACACACACACACACATTCATACATTCAAACAAACACACACACACACACAATCCCACATCGAATCACATATGGCCATAGAACATACACCACACATTTTATCACAAGCAGGACATTTGAGTACAAGTATGTTTTTAAAAAAAGATTGGGAGTGAGGAATACTGGAGCAGGAGACACTAAAAGAGGGAGTGGCTAAAGGCAGGGATGCAGGAAAGACAGAAGGAAAATATGAACCTGCCGAACCTCTGTTGGTTCCCAAAAAGAGCTCCAGTCATGCTCGGCTGAATTGCCCATTACAGGAGTAATATATAGGTGACACATAATACACTTTACATCCTATAGCCCAATATCAGCCAGTCGTTTGGCTTATATGGCTGATTCATGGGCACTTCAAGATTAACATTATCCTCTAGCTCTTTAGAATTTCGCTTGTGGAATAGCTCCCGATGCCGATGGTCAATGTTTCCATGAGAAAATATTGTGGCAGGTATAATTTAAACAGCACACACACACACTCATATCTGAGAACAATGCCTATGAATACTACAGTTTGGGCAAATTTTGCAATACAGAAAGTGTTTCCCTAAGAAGGAGTAAGTCCAGTGATGGCATGGGCAAACCGTCCAACAGCATACTTAAAAAAATGGAATAGCTCAGCCTGGAGGAATGCGAAGCCCTTCCATGAGATCCAGCCCTGCAGGCGCGCTTAATGCCTCCTGTTGAAATATGAATCTGCTGGGTGTCATTCTGCAGTTATTTAGTGTGTGGAAGTGTAATCCGTTCCAGGTTTGATTCACAACATGAGTTCTACGAAGACAGCTGCGGTGTAACGGCGAGGGACCATCGGATTCTTCTCAAGGAAATGGCCCAGATTATGTAATCCAGCTGCGTCATTTTGCTGCGCTCTAGGGTAGCTCCGAACAATAAAACTCATGTTCGTTTTTTTTCTGTTTGTTGGAATGTACTGAGGTTAATATGCATCTGGCTTGTTGACTGACATAACCACACAGCTGAAAGCCACTCAACAAACTCAGTAAAGATGTACTGCAGGAAAGTATTACACTGTGAGTTAACCAGGAGCAATGGTTCTGAAACTGCTGTGCAACACGGCACAATAACAGACAATATACACTCATTAGGTATAACATTATGACTGGGTGAAGTGAATAACACTGATGATCTCTTCATCACAGCTCCTGTTAGTGGGTGGGATATATTAGGCAGCAAGTGAACATTTTGTCCTCAGAGTTGATGTGTTAGAAGCAGGAAAAATGGGCAAGCGTAAGGATTTGAGCGAGTTTGACAAGGGCCAGATTGTGATGGCTAGACGACTGGGTCAGAGCATCTCCAAAACTGCAGCTCTTGTGGGGTGTTCCCGGTCTGCAGTGGTCAGGATCTATCAAAAGTGCTCCAAGGAAGGAACAGTGGAGAACCGGCCACAGGGTCATGGGCGGCCCAGGCTCATTGATGCACATGTGGAGCGAAGGCTGGCCCGTGTGGTCCGATCAAACAGACGAGCTACTGGAGCTCAAACTGCTCAAGAAGTTAATGCTGGTTCTGATAGAAAGGGGTCAGAATACACAGAGCATCGCAGTTTGTTGCGTATGGGGCGGCATAGCCGCTGACCAGTCAGGGTGCCCATGCTGACCCCTGACCCCGCCGAAAGCACCAACAGTGGCACGTGAGCATCAGAACTGGACCACGGAGCAATGGAAGAAGGTGGCCTGGTCTGAGGAATCACATGATTTGAGGAGCACAACAATGAGTTTGAGGTGTTGACTTGGCCTCCAAATTCCCCAGATCTCAATCCAATCGAGCATCTGTGGGATGTGCTGAACAAACAAGTCCGATCCATGGAGGCCCCAACTTGCAACTTACAGGTCTTAAAGGATCTGCTGCTAACATCTTGGTTCCAGATACCACAGCACACCTTCAGGAGTCTAGTGGAGTCCATGCCTCGATGGGTCAGGGGGACCAACACAATATTATATTATATTTTCTGTGTACACTGCCCAGCCAAAAAAGTTGCTGTTTGGATTTAAATAGGCAATTGCTTCAGCCTTAATAATCTATGATTGAATATTGCAGTGATTATTATCCTAGACAGCAACATATTCTCGGACCAGATCCGGTCCACATCTGGTACACGTCGAATCCACATGTACCAGATGTGGCCCGGATCTGGGCCGACACTATGTTACTGTCTAGGATAATAATCACTGCAATATTCAATCATAGACTCTTAAGGCTTGTCATGTTTCTAGCATGTTATATGCTATATAAGCTATTTCTTCTAACCCTAATTGATGGAGTGTGTAGCTTTTAATTTATTAAACAACCATGTAGGAAGACACATCATGGCCAAATTCCTGGATGACAATGTCGAGATTCATGAAGGAAAATTCTCACCTCGGAAACCAGACCTTAACTTCATTGAGATTCTTTGGGATGTGCTGGAGGAGACTTAACAGAGTGCTGGACTCTTGCATTGGCAATATAAGATTGCCCAGACAGCATCATAGTGTCGGCCCAGATTTGAGCCACATCTGGTACACATCTAGATTCAAAGTGTACCAGATGTGGCCAGATCTGGGCTGAAACTATGATGCCGTCTGCGACCAAAAATTGATGCACCTCTTGATTTAAATAACATCACAACATTTCCATTCCATTAGTCTTTTTAAAAATGTCAGGCCAAATCTAAAATCTTGACATTTCCCAGACAGCAAAAAAGGGAAAAAGAGGGAGGCTGAGAAAAAGAAGTCTGTATTACATTCAAGTATTACTGGTGCCAGACCAGGCAAAGCAACAAACACAACAATGACATTTTAACCTCACAGTGATTAAAAAATCCTTCACTAATTGCTTCTTAATGTGTGTTTCTTTTTCTGAGGTTCAAAATACGAAATTTCATAATATATATATATATATATAATAGGATTTTTTTCTCATTTCAAATGTTCAAAAGAATATAGCACCAATTTCTTATGCAACCCGAAAACTTCAAGCTCTAGGACTTGCAGTAGTAATTCAAGTGGTTTCCTTCCTCAGCATGCTTTTTTTTTATTGAAAGTATGTTGTTTTTGTGCCTTTATGGCACCAAAACAATGCTTTTCGTCCACTCTTCTCGTCTGCCGCTGGTTGTCCTGACCCAAAACTGAGCCAAGAGTTGGCATTTCAGACTTTTCAAAGAACAGCAATGCTTTGAAAGCCCCGCAGTGTTTACACTATAGTTCTCTGCACATTGAACTGGGATAGAAAATATTTAAAACACAAGAAATTGGAGGTAAATCTATGCATCACTCAAAATCTCTTCTGGAAGTTAAAGACTACATCCCTGAGTTCATAAAGGTACCAAGAATGTCAAAATGGGAGACAATAATTCTGTAGACCTCAGATCTTTCTTTTGAATTTCCCTCTCCGTCTTCCCTTTCTCCAACTCTTCATCTGTTTTAAATCATATGAGAGAAGGTTATCATCCTCATCTTCATCATCATCCGTGTACCACGGGCCCCAGACCCCCCCATTATACTGAGGATTGGAGCGATAGTCTTTGGGAGGGTAGCGGCATGGCACAGCTGTCTTGTTGTACCGTAGAAGCCTGAATAGCATCTTCTTCACCACATGTGGGTACCGTCGGGAAAGGTCCACCCGTTCATATGGATCAGCTGTAATGTTGAAGAGCCATATAGTCTTGCCTCGATCCCAGCTCACGCGCTCATTGTGCCAACGATTGGCCAACAGCAGGGTGGAGAAAGTCTGCGGTGGAATCCAGTCACTATATCCTGGCACACCAGTCAGAAGCTTCCAGTCTCCTACACGGAGTGCTGCCTGGATGGCCGTGTTCCAGATTCCATAGCCTGCTTTCCAGGAGCCATTCTTGGCTTTGGTGTAGATGGGGTCTATGTTGTGGAGAATATCCAGTCGAGGTGAAGGACGTCCCTCACTGATGGCTTCCCAAACATCATAACCGTCAAGACTCTGGTTCTCATCGAGCGTACCTTCACCGAGCATCACCAGTGTTGGGTACCAGTCAGTAATATGGATAAGAGCCCTGCTTCTAGTACCCTTTTTGACCAGTAACGGGCTATGCACGAACCCTACCGCCCGTATTCCTCCCTCCCAGTAGGTTCCTTTACTGCCTCTTAGTGGCCAATTGCTGCCTCCTGCCATTGGTTGGCCTCCATTGTCTGAGGAGTACACCATAACCATGTTATCATAATATCCATACTGCTTGAGAGCAAGAGTTAGATTGCGTACCGCCTCATCCAAGCAGCTGACCATTGCAGCATACTTACGACGATGCAAGTTTGGGATGGACTTGTAGCGTTCGAGGTAGCGAGCAGGAACCTGCAAAGGTGAGTGTACAGCCTGGAAGGCCAAGTAGAGGAAGATTGGCCGATTAGGATTGTGAGATGCCAGGATGTTCACAGCCTTTTGAGTATACATAATGGTGGAATAGGTGCCATGGTCCTGCTCCCAGGCAGCTTCTTCCCCCTCGTGAAGATCGTACCCACACATTCCTGGGCTGTCACATTTGTAATGGCTGTAGTAGTCGCCGCTACCCAACAAAGAGCCAAAGAAGGTGTCAAAGCCACGCTGAGTAGGCATACAGCCCCGCTTATAGAACCCAAGGTGCCACTTTCCCACCATATGAGTAGAGTACCCAGCATTCTTCAGTTTCTGCGGAAGGGTGATATTCTCCAGAGGGAGGCAATTCGGCTGAGAGGGTCGGATGATGGAATGCTGGAGGCCAGTGTGGATTTGATATCTAGGACATAGAAATACACTTGATTAGTAACAAAAATGATAAGCACTGAATAAAACAGAAATATGGTCCTCATTTGAGATGATACACGGATTTACTCTAAAGGGGGCAACTTTTTGAGCAATGTTGCTGGGCAACCAGGTGAGGTATCAATACTCTCAGGAAAATGTACAAAAACTGTACCGTTAGGGTAGAAAAAGCTTGTCATTTGGGCAGTGCCCTTAAAATGACCTTTTTTTTTATCCCTATAAGGTTCATAATAGTACCTATTGCTACTCTAAAGCACTAATATGCACCTTTTAAGGTTAAAATTAGTTCACTTTTAAATAAACTTTTGCTGATAATTTACTCACCCCCATGTCATCCGAGATGTGGAAAAGAAATGAAGGTTTTTGATTAAAACATTCCAGGATTTTTCTCCATATAATGGACTTCAGTGGAGCCCAAACGGTCCAAATGACAGTTTCAGTGCAGCTTCAAAGGGCTTTAAACGACACCAGACGATGAATAAGGGTCTGATCTAGTCAAACCATCAGCCATTTAAAAAAAAAAAAATTTAAGTTTTAATTTAAGCACAAATGCTCACCTTGCTCTGTTCTGTGATATCCCGCTTGCCATAGGCGGAAGTACAGAGTCAGTGTTTACAAGTTGAACATGCATTTACTAAGTCAAACGCCGTTTACAAAAGAAGGAGTTAAAAGGCAAAACAACAATGTCTGACAATTTTGAATCCTCCTTCCTCACATTTGTGAACACTGACTCGGGAGGGGTCTGTGCTAGTATGTCAGTGTCCATCAACACGTGTGGGCGGGGCCTCTGCAGTGTGACCTCACAGGAATCTGGAAACGGCTTGTTCTGAGACACTGCTTATGATTTATGGGGATTAAAAAAAGGAGTGGGTGGATTTTTACCATTATAGGGTGGTTGTGTACACACGCTGCCAACACACATTTATGTTCAAACACCTTATAAAAGTGAATTTTGCATAATAGGTGCCCTTTAATGCCCTTTGAAGCTGCACTGAAACTGTCATTTGGACCATGAGCTGTTTGGGGTCCACTGAAGTCCATAACATGGAGAAAAATCCTGGAATGTTTTCATCAAAAACCTTAATTTCTTTTCGACTGAAGAAAGAAAGACATGGACATCTCGGATGGCATGGGGGTGAGTAAATTATCAGCAAAAGTTTATTTAAAAGTGAACTAATCCTTTAAGGGTACTGCCCCAGTGACAAGCTGTTGTACCCTTAAAGGTACAGTTTTTGCTATTTTCTTCAGAGAGTGTGGATATAAATGTGTTGCCCATTCTCAATGGGAAAGTGCACAAGGAACATCGGCTGGCAACATTGCTCAAAAGTTGCCACGTGACACTTGGCAGGTTTGGCTTGATTAAAATGAACACTGGTGCGATGGCTCCGTTAGTGCGGTTCATTTGAATAATTGTGAACGCTGCCATCCGAACCTTGATGCGCAATAAGTGCCGACCCATCTTTTTAGGGGGTGTCGGGCCACTTCCAAACAAACTCTGGTGTGGTTTGACATCTAAAGATGCGACACTAACAAGGACAGAATGCTCAAGGATACACGGTTCTTCTTGTCATAGTAGCTATGGTGCCCATTACAGTTTGGTTTAGACGTCGGAACCGCCATCTACCTGTAGCAGACTCCTTTACACATTTTATAAGCCAGGGTTCCTCATATCCAGTCCTGGAGGGCAACTCAAACCCTGATCAAACTCTCCTACCTGTGATTTTCTAGTGATCCTGTAGACCTTGATTAGCTTGCTCAAGTGTGTTTGATCCGAATTAGAGCTAAACTCTGTTGGGCAAGATTTGAGGAACCCTGTTATAAGCGCTTTGTGAATTCTCAGCTGGTAATAATACCATCATATGTACGCACACACAACAAGCGCATTTAGCTCACAGAATTGTTTTGGATGTTTGTTAAGTTCTGTTGCAAAACATGTCATAAAATCAGGTTGTGGCCTTCTACTGATGCTTTTTGTTTTGTATCCTTAGGTTCTGTGTTAAAAAGAAGTGAATCAAGACACATAGGATTTTATGTTTTGGTCCAGACTAAAAGAACAAGACAATGGAACCACAACTGTGAACACACCCTAAAACCGCACATCTAAATCATGTAAAACTGCAACAACACCCTTGAAAATAAAGCAGAAGCAGTCTGTGTTTGAGTAGGAAACTTTATATGAGGGACCCTCAGATAACAGCTCAACTCTAATCTATGTCAGAAATTAAATGGATTTGGCTCAATACAAACCTAGTTGGCCTGATGTACAAACAGTATGTGCTGTTCATGAAGAAAACTCTCATTTTTTATTTATTAGTTCATTAAATTAATATCAAACCGGCTTTGGAAGAAATTACGGTGTAGTTATAGCAATGCAAACAACTAGTGTTAATCCACAACATGTAAATCTGAAAACAATGAACAGGACAGGTGAGACTAATCAATTAACCAATGAGTGACTACAGCAACTAAACAGGTAAGGAAACTAAACTCAAAGTACCAAAACAACACAAATGATATGTGAGATAAAAGTAGTCCATACGACTTGTTCACCAATTCATCCAATGTAAGGAACTGGGTTAATCTTGTCATTAACTATGACTCTCAAATCACAAATATTAAAATATGGGATGATGATCAGTAATGAAACACAAGAATAAATGATGTTTTGACTCTTGTGGGTCACATCAATCAAATACCATCTGTTTGATAAATTATCTGATTGATCATTTAGACCTTTTTTCAAGTCACAAAGTCTTCGATTTTATCAGTAGCTGTATTTACATAGACCCTAATAATTTGTTAGTAATCGGACTAGTAGCACAGTCAGTCACGCGCAACCACATCAATCGGAATGAATTGGCCAAATTCAATTGAAATGTAATTCGTATTGTAAGGGGTGGTCTAAACGTCCGATCAAGAGGACACAACTGGAAAGTACTGCGCATGTGCAATGATGCAGATATGACAATGGCGTATGACGTGTGGGACGAGCTGATGTTGTTGTTGACTAAAGTGTTATAAATGTCTGTCGTGTCATTCTGAAATGCTCCTTCAACTCATCATCTGTGAAGTGAAGCAGGACAACGTCCCACCAGTACTAATTTCAGGACTCTCATCCACAGTTTTGGGCTCGGGAAGGGAAATTATTTAATTCAGAAACAAAAGGTGTCCATGTAAACATAGCAAGTGTGCTTGTAATGCTTTTATATGATGGCGACTGAGAGAAGGGAATGGCATTAGGCCACATCAGCACTTATGCACTACTTACTGCACCACAGCTTCATCCTGTAACTTATTTCCAAATAATGTAGCTTATAACCAATGTTAAACTTAAAACATCTTAACACAATCCAAATGTCCCACAAGACATGTTTTTGGGCACCAAAGGCACTATGAAAAACGAATCCCCAACCAGCCTGTGCTGGAAGACTTGCTGACCCATGTTCTGCGGCTTGCTCCAACATCCCTCCCACATCTGCTTTCAATAAGTGGGACATACTCCTCTCTACAGCTAATCACATTCAGACCACAGAGCATTAAAACACGTTCCCCATTCCCACCAGACCAGCCATTACTTACACCCTTTACACCCTTTTCAGTAACTAACCATCTCACGGCCGTTTGTCAGACATCAGATCTTCTTTAAAGCATTGGTGGAAATTCTAAAATGCTCTTCCAAACACATTTCGATGGTCTTTCTTTCATGCTACACCTGGATGATTGAGTTGAAATCAAGAACGTTTCGAGAACTGGATCAACTGATTGACAGGGTCTGACTCAAAAGTAGCCTGACTAGGGCTGGGCGATATGGCCAAAAAATCATATCTCTGTATTTTTTGGTTGAATGGCGATACACCCTATACATCCCGGTATTTTCTATGTTTTTCGGATAAAAAATCTGTATTTATTCTAATACAATTCTAAAATAATAATTTTATTTCACATCTTGCCCAATGATGTTCTAAAAACAGTGTTGATATTGAAGGCTATAAACAAATACAGTGAATGTAATGTTGGCTATGCAATATATTGGGTGCAAAAAGTGGGTTAAAATCACATCACATCACATTCTAACATTGTAAAATTAACAACTAAAAATGAAAATAAAAACAAAAGCACATTAGCTTTTATTTGATTACCCCATTATAATGGTCACTTTCATACAAATATACTTACTTGTAGGTTTAAAATTCCACATATGGCACATTTATTGTCCAAAAATAAATATTTTAGTCAGAATTATTGCATTCCTATTGTCTGTTTGCTGCGCGTGCACGCGGTGGCGCTTAAGCCTGAATTTTAGCACTCCTCCTCTCCTCTCCTGACAGCAAAATGGACATATTTGCGTGACTTTCTAACATTGTAAGTTGTAAGTTATGCACTGAGGAAAGCACCACATTTCAAACCCATTAAACAGTGCGAGTCTGTCAGCACAAGTAGCATAACGTTATCTCTCAGAGCGTCTGAAAGGGCGAGCTGCTTTAAACTTTACATGTTAACTGTATCTTACCAGTTATTTTGACGCCCTTAATGTAGAGCACGTGTCATGTTTAGGACAAGTTTTACCATGCACTTTCCCTGCATCAGCTCATTCTGATTGCTCCGCTGTTTTTCAGATGCGTTTGTATCAATCTACTGTATAACGATATAAACGGTATTGCCTCACTCCGTATCGCTTCTTAAAAATATATCGATATATTGTACAAACTCGATATACCGCCCAGCCCTAAGCCTGACATGATGAGATGTTGGGTCTGGGAACTCCCCATTGGAGGGCTCAATCCGAGGGGCGGGATAAACAGTTGTCTTTCAGATTCCCTCTGCACGGAATAGGAAAGCGCTCCAACCAACCAGAGCAACGGAGAAGGTGAAGCGGAGCTAGTTGATAGATTAAACTTTCGCCGTATCCGGTTGGCAAAACTCAGAACACATCTTCCCTTTTAAAGGGTTAGTTGGCAGGGGGACTTTCAACAGTGTTTTCATTAATTGAACAGGGAAGTGGTCGGCCGAAAGTTTACATGATAATGTTTTAAGATAACATTTGAAAGAAATTTTGTAATATAACTCTGAAAGAAGAATGTCACATACTCCTAGGATGACTTGAGGGGGAGTAAATCATGGGCTAATTTTCATTTTTGGGCGAACTATCCCTTTAAGAACGACTTTGTGCCGTTCTTTGTTCTTCTCTCAAAGAAAATCTTTAGAAAGTCTTCCAGAGTCGCGGCCAAGGCCGGTTCGAAAGACCAATGTTCGCCAGCTTCTTTGTGTACAAGTAGCACGTGGAACCGTCATTATGTTAAGCCCGCCCACCGACTCTACACACGATGTGATTGGCCTGACCAGAGTTTGGTTTTTCCAGCTCGCAGGTCTACCGAGAGTTGCTAGACTACCCCTACTCTCCTGCCCGGTCCCTCAGATCATCTGAGCTTGCTCTCTTGTCCAATCCTCGTTTTAGGTTGTTCAGTTCAGTAGGGCATTCAGTGTCAATGCTCCTAAATGATGGAACTCACTTCCCTTAACATTGCGTAATTTATCTTCTCTGTCTACCTTCAAGACCCAGCTAAAGACATATCTATTTAATTTGTATTTTGATTAATGTGGCTATAAAAGACCTGTGCTTGTCTTGTGTATGTGGCCGTGCAAATGTACTGTCTAACACTATGTAAAGCGACCTTAAGCTTTGGAAAGGCGCTATAGAAATAAAACTTCTTCTTCTACACTCGCTGTAGATTTCCAGGAGAAAAGAGCAATTTGTTGATAAATAGGGCATCGCTACAGTCGCTCATGAGTTCTCCTAAATACCCCAAGGACAGCTAGTGCAGATCTTACTGATGCCAGACTACACGATCTTACTACTCTGCCCCTTTAAGACCGAATGCAGATCTAATAATACACATTATAATTTCTTCCAACTATTAACGCCCATTTAAGGCAAACTGTGTTTAAGTGAATACCCATCCCTAAGTATGTCAGTGGGCATTACATATTACTTCTGCTATTAAAGCTATTGAACAGCCAAGCTATTTTTCCCTAACAGTTTAGGTGTGTTCATTGTGGCAGTGTTTGCCAAACCTTGCACATTTTGGATGCCTTCCTTATCTAAACCAGCTGATTTTCTCAGTAACTCATCAGCTCTGAAATAAGGTACAGCGATAAGGAACCAAAGGGCACAGTCCTCTTCAGTGTAATGCGGTGCTGATGGCAGCGTGATGATTGAATTAGTGAGTACACACTCAAAAAAATAACTCATTGGACAAACTCAATTTAATTGAGGGCAGGTTTTCCATCCAATAAATATGTGTAGCCCCAACTCATAAAAAACTAATTCATGCAATGAAATATAATTGAGTTGGTCCAACTCAATTTTATCAAATACAGTTTAAATTATATTTATATACTTATAACATGACTTTTTTGAATTTGCCAGACTTCATCATCATACACAATATTGTATGATGCAAATTTAAGAAAAGGCTGGTGTAACTCCTGACATTGGCATTGATCACTGAGTGCCCACAGACTAATCACAGGCGCCAATCTTCAGCACAATGGGAACCACAAAATTTAAAAAATTACAGAAACTCCTCTAAATGTCCAACATAACTGAGCACTAAACACTAATATTAACTAACAACAACTTTCCCTTTACAGAAAAACACATAAAATAGCACTTTAATCCCTAAATTTACTCTCCTAATGCAGTCCCTTGCAAAGCATGCTGGGAACTACAGATCCACTGCCCAGTTAGTTAAGTCAACACAAATATTTCATGTAGTTTAAACACAAAATAATTAAGTAAACTTCATATTTAAATATATTAGGTTGACTGAACACAATTAAATTAAGTAGTTTCAAAATTAGATATGTTTAAGTAAAGTGAACACAATTTAAATTTGTCATATCTATGAAGGGCCTGAATCATTTTTTTGATATCTGATTTGCTTTGCTTGGCAGAAACATCTTGGAAGTTCATCCCTTTTATCAGATGGTAGTGAATACCTTAAAAGGGTAAAAGCTAAAAACTGAACCTCAACTTGCTGCTTATATGGGCAGATGTGATGTTTTTGGACTTCTGATCTAAAGGCATCAGATTCGGAGAAGCAAAAAGTACCAATGCCTATGCCCTTAGACTGCTGTTTCAGCTTCAAGAGATGGCTCAGCAGATGCCAAGATAAGCAACTCAGACTCTTTTTCTGTAATGTAATCTGACGAAGAACCTTTTTGTTGAAGAGCACTTTCAAGATTAAGCAATTCACATGCGGAAAAGAATGACAATTTAACTACTAAAAGCATTTCCATCAGCAGTGTTTATGCAAGATCATATTGTCAACGAATATTAGAGGGGTTATATCATAAGAAATGACATAACGGCCGTCCATATTTACTCATCAGTGAGGCCTGTTGGGCGGTCAGAAACTCGCCCCGTCCTATCATGAGCTAGTAATAAGCAGGATATATTTCATTTTTAAGTACCATTTACAAGTACCATTACCATTTTAACCTTTTTTTTAACCATTTCGGCATGGATTGTTTTAAGATCTGTCACAATAATGACTTCTAAGAATATGGTTTACATTTAAATGATCATGTTTTGATGCAGACTTAACAGAAAGTGACTCCATCATAAGTGGAACTCAGAAGGAGGTCCCTGGATGAATCCCACGCAGACACCGGGAGAACGTGAACTGCACACAGAAACGCTTCCTGGCTCAGCCGGGACTCATGGAGGCGACCGCACTATCCACTGAGCCACACGAATGCATGATATGAGCGTGTAGGAACATGAAAAGCCATACCTGAGCACCACAACACCATAGTAAATAAGAGTTGGCCTCTATTGACTTTGGTTTGGGCAGTCTACTGTTAATATAGAAAATACCTAGAAACTACCTGTGACACCTAGCAACCACACAGCGACACCACGGCAACCAGCCAAAACACACTAGTACCAGCCTAACAATGCCATAGCAACCACTCAGAACATCCTACAAAAAAGCAACACCCTAGCAACCACTCAGAACACCCTAGCAACGCCCTAGCAACCACCCAAAACACCCTAGCAATAGCCTAGCAATGCTTTAACAACTGCCTAGCAACCACCTAGAACACCCTAACAACCATTTAGCAACCACCCAGAATACCCTATCAACCGCATTGCAATGTCATAGCAACAACACACACACACCCTAGCAACTGCCTAGCAATACCATTGCAACCACCCAAAACACACTAGCAACCGCCTAACAACGCCATAGCAACTACTCAGTACATCCTAGAAACCGCCTAACAACGCTTTAGCAACACCCTAGCAACCACCCAGAACACCCTAGCAATAGCCTAGCAATGCTCTAACAACTGCCTAGCAACCACCTAGAACACCATAACAACCATCTAGCAACCACCCAGAATACCCTATCAACCGCATAGCAATGTCATAGCAACAACACACACACACCCTAGCAACTGCCTAGCAATACCATTGCAACCACCCAAAACACACTAGCAACCGCCAAACAACGCCATAGCAACTACTCAGAACATCCTAGAAACCGCCTAACAACGCTTTGCAACACCCTAGCAACCACCCAGAACACCCTAGCAATAGCCTAGCAATGCTCATAGCAACCACCTAGCAAAGCTCTAGCAACCGCCTAGCAATGCCCTAGCAATCACCTATAACACTGTAGCAATAGCAACACCCAGGCAACCACCCAGGATTTTCAAGCAACCGCATGGCAACACCAAAAACAAACAACCAGAACACCCTAGCAACTGCCTAGCAACACCCTAGCAATAACCCAGAATACCTTAACAACCACCTAGCAACCACTCAAAACACCATAGAAACTGCCTAGCAACCCCAAAGCAAGACCACCTAGCAAGGCTCTAGCAACCACCCAGAACACCCTAGCAATAGCCTAGCAATGATCTAGCAACTGCCTAGCAATGTCCTAGCAACCACCTAGAACACCCTAGCAAGTGCCTAGCAAACCCTAGCAACCACTCAGTATACCTTAGCAACTGCATTGCAACACAATAGCAGCCACCCAGTACACCCAAGCAGCACTCTAACAGGCAGCAAACCAGAATACCGTAGCAACCACCTAGCAACCACTCATATGAACCCCACTAAAGTTGGGGACTAAAGTCCTGAGATTTTCATTTAAAACAATTTGAAAAATATTATCATATTCCCAGAAGAGTGCTGAATTTAGCAATTCAGTCCATGCCAGTCATTTTTAAAGACCAAGGAGAGGGAGTTGTCATGGTTATACCTCCAAACATTTGGTATCTCTGAAAAACTTGTGTTCTTTGATATGTGTGATGTTAATCTCTGTTTCCGAATGCTCTCTTCTAGGCAAACCACACACTGTGAAGAGATCTGACACACATCACCCCAGTAAACCGAAGCCATTCTGCCCAGCGCTCATGGGCTGTGGGGGGGGCTGGTTCATTCACTACTTCCAAAGCAAACTGCCAAAAGAGATTCCTAGCAACCTTCCTGTTTCCTGAGGCGTGGAGCAGATGTTTCGCTGTGGGAACACTGGAGTCAGGGTGGAGAACATACACACGAAAACAGCACAATCACACAATCACTCAAGCACCATTGTCCTCTTGCTTTCAAGCCATCTGTGTTGTATAAAGCGCTAGAGAAATAAAGGTGATGACTTGACCACGCGTAATCGAGTCTCTTGAGATGCCTGAAGTGTAACTACGACACTCTGTTGAGGAGAGTCTCATCAGTTTAATGAGGAATTACTGAAGGGAAGGGAACTATGGAGGGATTTTTGGGTCAGATTATAAACTAAAAGTCTAAAACTAAAAGTCTTAAAACAAAACTAAAAATCTAAATTTGAAACTTAAAGTCCAAGTCGAAAATTAATTTGGTAATTAGGATTGGGCATTTGGGGATTTAGGATTGGGAATTTGGTATGTAGGATTGGGCATTTAATCATTTAGCCATTTAAGATTGAGGATTGGGGATTTGAGGATTGAGGATTGGGCATTTGAGGATTGGGGAGTGTATGCAAATTAGGAGGTGTGGCCCAAATACTGGAGGCTGGGTTTGAAATGGCTGGTGCGCAGAGGCACCTTATGGACAGCAGAGGGAGCTCCCAGTGTTAAGGAGCACACTGTAATGAAACCAAACGGAGCGAGTGAGCGGCTGTAATCATATATATATAAACACAACGCAAAAAAAAAATGATACTGACTGAGATGGCAGAGCATTTACACAACATTTAACACTGGGAGCTCCCTCTGCTGTCCATAAGGTGCCTCTGCGCACCAGCCATTTCAAACCCAGCCTCCAGTATTTGGGCCACGCCTCCTAATTTGCATACACTCCCCAATCCCCAATCCTCAATCCTCAAATGCCCAATCCTAAATCCCCAAATCCCCAATTCTCAATCCTAAATGGCTAAATGATTAAATGCCCAATCCTAAATACCAAATTCCCAATCCTAAATCCCCAAATTCCCAATCCTAAATCCTAAATGGCTAAATGATTAAATGCCCAATCCTAAATACCAAATTCCCAATCCTAAATCCCCAAATTCCCAATCCTAAATCCCCAAATGCCCAATCCTAAATGGCTAAATGACCAAATGCCCAACCCTAAATACCAAATTAATTTTCGACTTGGACTTTAAGTTTCAAATTCAGATTTTTAGTTTTGGTTTAAGACTTTTAGTTTATAATCTGACCCAAAAATCCCTCCATAGGGAACATCCCAGAGCATCCCAGTTACTAAACTCGTCACTCTTCAGATGTTCATCGTTCCTCATACGTTCCTCTTTGTAGAGGTCAGGAGATTTAGGGGTTTTCAGTTTTCGGAAGGGTTCATGCCATTTAGTAAAAACATCTTCTTTAATATGTTAGAAAATATGTATAAATAATCATTCCCACATGAAAAAATACTATATTATAGTAAAACTACTATATAAATACTATAGTGTTTTTAAACCATACTACAGTAAATTAACAAAGTGTAGTGAATACTTTAATATTCTACAATTTAATGCAGTATCTTTATGGTTCAAAACATTAGTAAGTGAGTAATTTTACTGTAATATAGCCTTCTATAGTATTTGTTCATGTGGGTTTTATTGTGTAGTTTTTTGTTGTTGTTTATGTATTTTATGTGCTTTATTATGGAAGCTTGCAAACTGCAGGTTTATATCACGCAATATAAAACCCAAAGTATACTTGGTTTTTTTTTACACGCAGTTGCAAATATCCAGCGGTGTCCGCTACCCTCGCCTAAAAAGTGCAGAATACTTTGGCTTTTTCTAGCAATTCTGACTTTATATCGCAATTACAACTTTAAATCTCACAATTCAGACTTTATATCACACAATTCAGACATTTTACTCACAACAGTGAGGAAAGAAGTCAGAACTGAAAAAATACTATAGTATATTACAGTAAAATTACTCTAGTAAATACTATAGCTAGTGTTTTTGAACCGTACTATAGTAAAGATAGGGGAGAACCGGGACGAAAGTAACAAAGCGATTTTCTCAGAGCCCGGACTACATTTGCGTTCCAAGCTATGACAGCACATTCAACACGCAATCCTTGATGGATCTGGCAAAAATCACGGGATTTCGTCATCGTTTCCTGCGGTTAGGTCCGAAATGCAGTTTTTGGGTACGGCAAGTAAATTAATGAAGCGGTACTTTTTTTCGTAATTACAAGTTGTGTTTCTCATTTCATGTGTCACAGCAACGATCAATCTACAGATTATTTATTGCTGTTTCACACCCTGGAGGTTTGTCTTTTCAGAGTTTTTCAGTGTAAACGTAAATTGTGTTTAAATGTCAGGACTTCCTGTCGGGACGAAAGTAACACTTGTTACTTTTGTCCCTCTATCATATATAAAATGCATATTATGCTAATTTAATTTTCATATTGTTCATACTGTTAAAGAAAAAATAGATAAAAAATATTCTAAACAATTCAAGTTTTTACTCTCGGGTTATATTTGAAACATTTGATTAAACTTCAAATTTAAAATGAAAATGTAATTTAATAATTTTTTTGCCAAGATAAAGGACAAAATATGTTTGAAGTTACATATTAACAAGGTCATAGTCAGGTATGTTTAATAAAAACAAGAGTAGCACAAAACAATCTAGCTTATATTGTTGTGTTACTGTCGTCCCAGCTGATGGGGTCAAAAGTAACAATGTGCATCTTATGTTTAAAGTGAAATTATACTGTAGTCGTTCTGCATTTGTACAAAATACCACCTGCTACTGATAGACCACACTTGAGTTATTGACCACAGAATATATATATATATATCTGTCTAAAACATTATCTTTTAAAATTACGTTTTTCTGAAAAGTGGTACTTTCGCCCCTGCTCTCCCCTACTACAGTATATTATAGTATTTACTACACTTTGTTAATTTACTCTATTTACAATAGTACGGTTAAAAAACACTTTAGAGTAATTTTACTATAATATTAGCTCTTATTTTCCTTAATCAGAGTGTTCCCACATGAAAAAATACTATAGTATATTACAGTAAAATTACAGTAAAATTACTCTAGTAAATACTATAGTGTTTTTGAACCGTACTATAGTAAAGATACTACAGTAAATTGTAGTATATTATAGTATTTACTACACTTTGTTAATTTACTCTAGTATATTTACAATAGTACGGTTAAAAAACACTTTAGAGTAATTTTACTATAATATAGGCTATTGTATTTTTTCAAGTGGGACAGAAAGTCGCAATTACCTTTTTTATTGTTTACCCTTGGCTTCCATAGGGTTTGTTTCTGTTGTACGTTATTTCTTTTTATTTCTTTTTTATATTGTAATTAACTTTATGCAGTTATCGTAATTTAGCTCTTATTTTCCTTAAGTAGAGTGTTCCCACATGAAAAAATACTATAGTATATTACAGTAAAATTACAGTAAAATTACTCTAGTAAATACTCTAGAGTTTTTGAACCGTACTATAGTAAAGATACTACAGTAAATTGTAGTATATTATAGTATTTACTACACTTTGTTAATTTACTGTAGTATATTTACTATAGTACGGTTCAGAAACACTAGAGTATTTACTAGAGTAATTTTACTGTAATATAGTATTTTTTCATGTTTAAGCTTTCGTGTTTTCTGCGTCTCGCACAGATTGTATGTTCCTGTTTTTCTTGTATCGTGCAGATAAACTAAAGCCCAATTGTTGACCGATATGAGAGCATATAGTATATCCCACCTGCCGGTCATCAGCTGGCTCCTGGACGGACTGCACAGAGGCTGGACATAGTAGTTCTCCAGCTTCACTCCGGCCGCGGCGAGTCTGTCCAGCGTCGGGGTCTTTATCTCGGACCCATGATATCCCACGTCTCGGAACCCTTGGTCATCAACCATGATGAAGATGATGTGAGGCTGAGAGGAAGGCTTTTCCAAGTTGGTCACGCGATTCGAATGAAAACTGCTGACAAACCCGCTAAAAGTAGTCAAAAGCGTCAGAAGAATCGCATTTATTCCCATTCGTCCGTGCATTGCAACTAACCCCATCCGCTCCTATTTGTAGACTAGTTAAAATGAAAACCAGAACAGATGACACCACTATTTTACCCGTTTCACATCGCAAAATAACACCAATGCATGTCATGTTCCGAGAGGGATTTCAGGGATAACAGACGCGCTTGGAAATTACGATATCTCCGAACATTTATTTTTCCAAAAAGCTGAATATGTAAACATATCGCATAATTTCTATAGCATCAAGACTTTGTCGACCCGTCTGTCTTCAGAGACAGACCTGAACTGTCTCATCTTTCGCTCGAGTTAGTGTCATACAGTGATGTCCGATTCGCGAATGAATCATTCTTCTGAATCGATTCGTGATTCTGTTGAACCGATTCGCGAGCTCGTACTTTGAGACTGAAAATCAAAACTGTGTTCAGGTCAGAATTTTGGAAGAAACACATCAGTTGACCGCAAATGTGATTTTTAGTGTAAATTGTAGGCTATATAACCAATACAACATATATTTAAGGCCCACTCACACCAAGGGGACGATAACAATAACATAAAGAAATAGTTCTTAATATTAAATAGCAGTGTTCACACCGTACCGATAATGATAAAGAGAAATCGTTTCATAACGATTTTATCCAGCTGATGAACGTTATAAACATTGTCAGCCAATCAGAATCAATCTTTAAAGCGAAGGACAAGCGCTTGGATAATATCTTTAGTTATCGTTCTTGGTGTGAACAGGCCTTTAGCCTAGATGTGAAATAATACAAACCTCTGAGATACATATTAGAAAGTAAATAAAAGTTTTGTGACAAAAAAATAAAAAAATAAAAATAGCCTGTGTCGTTTAGGAATTCCGAGGACTTGCAAGCGAATCAGTGAATCATTCAAACGAACCGATTCACTAAAATGAATGGGACTTCCCGAAGCCGATGTACGGACTGCCTTCCATAGACGCAAGAGATCTGGGATTGTGGTTTAGTATGTAATGCATTTCCTTTTACAATTATACATTGCCTTTATACTCTTTTCCCCAAAAGAGGAAAGTAAGCAGGTTTCAGATTCTCCATGTGCTAATGGAAACATTTTTAATGTTTGGTTGATTTCATATTCCCCTTGATATTAAAGGGTATTTCCTGATTCCAGCTGCGCTCCTGTATTGCATTACTTCTGCACAGTCATGTTTTATTAATCTCATCCGTTTGTCAGATGTCATAATGCATAATTTTCCACATGCTTGAAAGAACAATGAAAAGAATTCTCCCATTGGATTACTCATGAAAGCTAATGCATCCTTAGGAAGGAATCTGAGTCACCGTGGCTTGCATTGAAAGAAAAGGGTGAATCTCAATGGGCTTATTGTACTAAACCACAGTAAAATAAGACACTTTATGCACCATTCTTTCATTCTCTGGATTAGAGACTGGGTATAAACATGTGCAGCAAAGTCATTTATATTCTCTATGGCTTCCTTTCTATGTAAGATAAGCTCATTGTTGACATTTACTTACAGATTGTGTGACTTTTACCTGGAACGCTACAAAGTCGTGGTTTGAGGTCGTGACTTATGGGCTCAAAAACCTGCCTGGAACGCAGCATTATCCCGCCATGTTGCACGTTTGCACTGTCTTTGTTTATCTAAAGCCTTTGCTTGGGATCCTCAAAAGCAGGAGTTTCCTCGACTCACTAAGCTGAGCAATAATGCTTGCCCAGATTCTTTGACAGTCCTTCCCGCATTACACATGTTCAACATGCCTGGACACAAGAGCTTTTTGTCATCATATTTTACTGAAGTAAGGCATGCAGTTCATTGAGGGAATCTTCAGTGTTTTGATGTATAGACATAAAGTTCCAGACGGGGTATCAGTTTACTCCATCAGACACTATCAGTGATTATAATGGGTTGTTTTTTACTTGTTGCATGGTAGACATGGAGACATGTTTGTGAAGGTGAGACAACTCTAATGTTTTTTTGTGTTTTTTTTGGCTTTAAAGGTTTCTTGAGTTGTCAAATTTCCTCTGACTTGTCATAATAAAAAAAGTCCAATCAGGCATGGACCCGCAAACAGGATTTGTTTCATCAGGTATTATTGTAGCTCTATCCCTGTGTTTTACCAACAGATTAAGAAATGAGACAGGTTTCCATGGTGGTAACAGTGATTTGACCTGTTTAACACACACCTATCCAAATGGTGTATTTCATTTAGTTAAATCCCGAATTATAATGGCCTATGCAGGAATGACTAAAAGTGCACATTTGCATGCATTATGCCAATATCCAAGCGGATAGCGGAAGATGACACCCAATTCCAGTCGTTGGCAACACTTCAGTGTGATTTTAGATAAGATTATCAGAACTATAATCCTTTTTCCTATGCACTAACTGGATATCAGTGCAACAGGTTAGAGCAGGAAGGAGATGTTATCTTTATCAAAGGAAAAGTGTGCGTTTCAGACAAAGCATGTTTTGCAATACATTGGAGCATTCTTTCCATTTTCTTAACAATGAAGAAAAACAAAAACTACACTTTTCAAAGTACTTTTTTCAGGGAAATATCCTAATATCCTCAAGTGAGCAAGCAAAGGCAAACATAGCTCTGAAACAGGACTCGCAGATGGAGCCCATCTTCTGTAATATGTAAACAAACGTCCATATGTGCCAGACACAATCTAGCTACAGAATATTTATAATAGCATTCAGTTAACAGAGAATGACACTCATATTTTATTACATGGTGTAAAAGGTTTCTTACATCAGCAAATGAGGGGGAAAAGCAATATTTTAAGATTCAAAATATTTAATTTCTTGTTGAGTCTAAAATGCCACACACTGTGAATCCTCTTGGCACGATGTTGTATTTGCATGTGTGTGTTTGTTTTAGACCGCGTTAAAGTCCTTTAACATGGTGTGTTTGTGCATTTCTTACGGTCACTGAACCCTGAAACACTGACAGGAAGTTCAGAGGTGTGTGATGTGTGTATTGGTCTGGAGGCCTGTGTGTTCCTCCCTTCACTGCTTCTCTGCTGTTTTAGGGGGTGGGGGGTGTTGGAGCACCTGATTTTGTACATTCCCGGGCTGGATATCAACTTGTGAAAAAGACAATCAGTATAGCAACAGCAGCAGCAGATCAATTCCGCTAAGACCAAACATAAACTATATTTTCAAAAGTATTGTGCCGCCCCTCCAGATCCCAGAGTTCAGGTGTTCAATCCCTTCATGGCCACAGGTGTATAAATCAAGCACTAGGCATGCAGACGCTTCTACACACATTTGTGAGAGAATGGCTCGCTCTCAGGAGCTCAGTGAACTCAAGCGTGGGACCGGGATAGGTTGCCACCTGTGCAATAAGGCCATTCCTGACATTTCCTCACTACTAAATATTCCACACTCAACTGTTAGTGGGATTATAACAAAGAGGAAGCCATTGGGAACAACAGCAACTCAGCCACGAAGTGAAATCCCAGAGCGGGGTCAGCGCATGCTGAGGGTCACAGTGCGCAGAAGTCACCAACTTTCTGCAGAGTCAATCGCTCCAGACCTCCAAACTCCTGTGGCCTTCAGATGAGCTCAGGAACAGTGCGGAGAGAGCTTCATGGAATGGGTTTCCATGGCCGAGCAGCTCATCCAAGCCTTACATCACCCAGAGCAAAGCGTGGGATGCAGTGGGGTAAAGTGTGCCACCACTGGACTCTAGAGCAGTGAGACGTGTTCTCTGAGTGACCAATCACGCTTCTCTGTCTGACCATCCCATGGACGAGTCTGGGTTTGGCGGTTGCCATGGGAACGGGACTTGCCTGACTGCATTGTGCCAAGTGTAAAGTTTGGTGGAGGGGGGATTATGGGGTGGGGTTGTTTTTCAGAGGTTGGGCCAAGACATTCACCAAGACATTTTGGACAATTTCATGCTCCTAACTTTGTGGGAACAGTTTGGGACGGCCCCTTCCTGTCCCAACATGACTGCGCTCCAGTGCACAAAGCGTCGCTCCATAAAGACATGGATGAGCGAGTTTGGTGTGGAGGAACTGGACTGGCCTGCACAGAGTCCTGACCTCATCCCGATAGAACACCTTTGGGATGAATTAGAGCGGAGACTGCGAGCCAGGCCTTCTCGTCCAACATCAGTGCCGGACCTCACAAATGCGCTTCTAGAAGAATTCCCATAAACACACTCCTAAACCTTGAGGAAAGCCTTCCCAGAAGAGCCGAAGCTGTTAGAGCTGCAAAGGGTGGGCCGACTCCATATTAAACCCTACGGATGAAGAATGGGATGGCATTAAAGTTGATGAGCATGTAAAGGCAGGCGTCCCAAAAGTTTTGGCAATATAGTGTACCAACATTGTCATTACCTTGCCAAACACTCATGACAGAACTGAAGTTGTAAGCTTAACCCTAATAAAATACCAGAATGCCTAACTGCCAGGTGCTATACGTGACCGGAAAACCACAACATGTGGATAACCCAAGTACCATAACTCCCCTTGCATCCCATGTGGACATTACTGTCTCAGTGGACATATCCAGCTCCACTTACTGTGCTTCCCAAACGCAGCAGGTCCCCCGAGGGAGGAATCCACCCCCCCTCCCGCAGAACACAGAGACCCTGTTGTGCCTCTTTAAAATGCTGCTAGCGCAATCTATGGGAATGTATAGGAGTATAAAAGCAGGGAGCACAAGCTTTGTAAACAGAGGCAGCTGAGCAGGAGGTTTCCTCAACGCTAGTGGCATTGCACTAACACCTGGAATATGTGGTAGGACACGGACAGGTCTCAAGAGGTGTGTGTTGAGTACTTCACCACAGCTGAAAAAACGTCTGCTTTCCGCTCCGGCACGTGGCATACGTCAACGGCAGCCCGACGAGGTCCTGCTTTTACAAGATGCAAAGTGTGCGGAAAGAAAGCTCACTATTTATAACAAACAGAACCGCGTGTGTTGTAATCGCTAGGCCTCGCGTCGACGGCTCTGAGATCAGATGAATGAGCGCTGTGTAGTCATACAGTAGCCTTCTTTCAGATCGTTTTTAAAAGATCTGTTTGGCTTCTTATTGGATGTCAAGTCACAGTCTGTTGATTTATTGTGTAACTCAAACTCTTACCTGCTATTTAGATGAGCAACAAACAGACTTGCTCTTTCAGCTTTAGTTTTTTAAGTCCTAAGGCTAGTTCTAGTCTGAGTCTGTGCTTCATAAAAGAGTGTTTACAGGCCGTACTGAACTGTAGATGCAATAGTAGATGCTCTGGAACTGGTCATGCATGAAATTACAGGCACATCTGTGGATAGTGAAGGGGAAAGTGGAGACAGGAAGTGCCGGAGACAGATGATTGGAGTCGTATTCCAGCGATGCACAGCAGTGTAGGCCATACATCCATTGCTAAGTGGCAAAAATCTGCAAAGAAATATGACACAACTCCTTGTGCAATGCCAATTTACAGTGTTTGTTTTATTGCAAAGAGCTTCTCTTGAATGCCTAATTATCAAAATTAGGCAAAGGAACACACTGACAGTTTGTGTGACATGACCTTATAACTGTGAGATTGATAAACTTGATTGTATAAGCAGTTTTGGGTCCCCATTTGATGATGCATGTGTGGCACACAGTACGCAGTGACAAAGTGCTCACGAGCAGTCTCTCCACAATAAAATTAGGCACTTAAACATTCTCTGAGTCATCACTAGCATTACCCCAGTCAAGCAATGAGGTTACTTTACAAAGATAAATTAAGATATTCTATTTACTTAATTATTCAGTAAAATGTTATTAGGGGCCAAGGACCGAAGGTGCGGAGCCCCTCTTGAAATCGTTAGATTTCTTATTATTATTCCGCCATTGAAGTCTATGGCAGCCCATAGAACCGTTTGCGGGAAAGTTGTGAAATTTGGCACACTGATAGAGGTCAGTACCAACAGTAAACACACCAAATTTGGAGTCTCTAAATCATTCCCTCTAGCGCCACCAACTGTCCAAAGTTTCACTCATATTTATGCTAATAACTTTGGAACCCTAATGGGTAGAAACACAATTATTTTTTCTTCTGATTCCTTGGCTCAAGCCAATTCAATTGCACCATATGACGTAATTTTCCGTCATGTAAATTTTCCCGCCATTTTTAATTAACCGAAGATCATCTAATTGAACCAGGTGACAAAAAGTTAGGGAATTCAAGTTGATTCGTCAAATTATTTTTGATAAACGCGCAAACCAATTTTACGTAGCGTTTGCACAAAAAAACACTTAAGGCTATATCTCTGCAACGCTTTATTATATTCAAACCAAACTTGGTACATGTCATCCCAAGCATGACCTGAGGCAACATGCAGTGTTTCAGTGCAGCGCCACCTTCTGGTCCGGAGATTTAAAAAATGGCTATTTTTGCTTATAACTTCCGTTTGTCTAATCATAAAAGTGGTCTCATTAGATTCGGGACACCATGATGAGTCGACTGATATCAAATTTTATCATATCGGCCATTTTGACTGTCGGCCATTTTAAATTATGTGATAAAATGCTGTATTTTATGAACACATGAACGGATTGTAACGAACTCAGTATGGGTCATCACCACGATGCCCTGAAGTAGCCTGAGGAGTTTCAAACAGCGCCCCCCTAGTGGATGTTTTTTTCAAAGACTTATAACTTTGGGTGTGGTTGACAAATTTTGTTGGGAGTAACTTTTTGGCGCTCCTGAATCCTTGCAGAGTCCAACGATACCAGACTTGCCAGGTTTCGGCGTATGGATTGTGCAGCGCAGTAATTAAGCGCTTATAAAACATTAGCTGATATCTTTGAAACCGCTAGTCCGATCGAGACGAAACCAGTGTCAGAAGTTTGGTAACAGGTCGATAGTTAAGAGTTTTAGACCAAATGTCAAAATATTGATAGTGAGGGGTAGTAAAATCCAATCAAAGTCAGGTGTCAGTCATTTTTTATGTGTTTTTCTTTTCATATAAATGTCTATTCCTCCAAAACGAAATGAGATATATTCACCCAAATATATACACACATCTATGGGCTCACTCCAAGGACACACAAAAAAATGGTAGGATTGTGCCTCTTGGTGGCGCTATAATTAAACAAAACATGAAATTGACAGCTCAATATACAGCTCAATGTATTAATGTGGGGTTTCAACATTTTTGCTTAAAATTGTCTCCAAATGTCTTTACTCATTTTTATTGTCATGTTTGCTTCTGTTGCGCTTGGCCCCGATAATGGCTGCTTGCAGCTATATGTGTGAATATTATTGCTACCTGTTCATCACAGTGCAGTAAAATGTGAAGGTTATCTGAGCTTCCATGCTGTACACTTTTATTAGCAAAGCCAAAATATGGTGTTAGAGAATAACGTTAGATGAAATTGCAATACAATTACAATTTTTTTTTAACACTGACAAGGGAAAAACGTTACTTCTCTCTGTGATTATGCCAATCTTGTTGCTGAAGAACAACAGTTTTCACTTGACTTACACTGCTAAATATGGACTAACTTACATGTCCAGCAGAAAAAAAGACAACTTCCGCGTCGGTTCGGAAACATTTGCCCTGTCCATGTTTATTATATTGCATTTATGTCAATAGATCCTCATAATCATTACACACTGCACCTTTAAATGTCCCTTCGGCAATCGTGATGTGCCGCTAAATGAGAAGGTCTCGGGGAGAACAGTAAACAGAGTAGGTCAGAACATCGAAGGCTGGAAGATGGAATATTAAAGCATGAGAATAAACTAGATAAATGTTTTAAACAGGAGGGAATAGTGTTGAAGGCGAGAGGTTCATTGGACGGTGAGTCCTCTGGGCTTGTTGTCGACCCAGGTGATGAACGGACAGCTTTAGCTTCTGGCAAGATTCTTGCAAAGATTACCTCCAACATATTCTCTCTCACTCTCAGGGAGTCCATAAAATCTTAAATTCCACCGACGTGAAAAAGCCTCCCGGTGCAAAAGCCCTCTTGACTCTTTAACTTCGCCACTTATGAAGTCAATGACATCCTGTGTTTTCATTGATTGTTTCTTTTACACTTCTACACATGCTGTGATTTCTTCTGAGCGAGTGTCTTGATTTACACAGTTCTGTCAGTGGTTCATGCGCTTCCCATTTTATTAGTCAGTGCAGTTGTCAGACCAATGTAATTGGAAATGCACAGTCCATGTCCACCAGGGTTAACACGATGCTGTTCATCACTCACGCTAACAAAGCAATACAATATTTCATCTAATACGTCACAGCTTCGTGCAGCCTGTATGTCCACTGAGCTGTGAACTCTACATTAATTAGAATAACTCTATTTGTGTTTTTATGTATAACTCAAGCAATTTCCAATTGCAGAATTATTACATTAATGAAAAACTCAATTTTGCATTGCAGATATATTTATACGCAGAAAGCCACTGCAGTACAGTCAACTTTGCTCTCCATTGACCCTACCAATATGGCGGATGACTTACAAATACAAACAGACACTAATGAGGCATATATGTATATATATGATAAGAGCGCCGTCTTTGTGTTTCTTAAGTGTTTGACAATACCCTACAAAATTAAATGGCAGGATATGTAATTTTGTTGAAAAATAGTTTGGTGTAATATTTTTAAACATTTAATATAAATGGGAAAAGAAGATAATTATTGAAACGCACCCATTTTATAACATGCTAATCCCAATTTCATATTTACATAGTTCTGTCAGTGGATCAGTGCAGCTGTACGACGAATGTAATCTGGAGAAAACAAATTAAATTCAAAAGTATTTGAAATTCAAAGTCAGCATGTCCGCCATGTTGGACGTTAACACGACGCTGTTCGTCACTACAAATCAATGAATTGTCATCTATTAGCAGATTTACAGCTGTAGCCTGTGGTTGTAAAAAACACCAAGCTGTAATGGTGTGTTCAAGTCATGTCGTTAAGATCGTGTTTACGAGTTGAACGCACACGAACGAAATTGGTGTAACCCAAATGTGCTGATTTTGTGTTTGTTTATGTAGCCTATAACTTAATAAGCAATATCCAATTGCAGAATTATTACATTAATAATAAACTAAATTCTGGGAAAATCATCTGCGAATGTCTATTGTAGATATATTCATTCGTGAAT